>CM035421.1:108119449-108281949 GCA_020310875.1 Ceratopteris richardii
TCGCTCCACTTTTGTTTTGTTTTCTTTTAGTTTCTAAAGAATGGTTTCACACTATAAAGATTTCAGGTTCACATGGAACAATTAAACTTGGGTTTCATATGCCTTTTGCTAACACATCATATGATGAGCAAGTGATCTGCTGACTTGACAATTGGACATTGACTCCAATAATCCTCCCTTCAATAATGGTACAATCTTTAGTAATCCGCAAATCTTCTTATGACTATTTCTAGCCAATGCTTCGGTAAAATATCTGCAACGTTCTCAGTAGAAAATTATTCTTTAGATTTGGATTATTCAAACACTGGATACGTAAAGATGTGGATATGTAGAGATGTAAATCTCTACGACATTCACCCCTACTAAACTTGCACATCATCCTTGATGGGCCAATCTTCAAATCTTCTTTCTGCTTCAAACATAATCTGACATTTCATAAAACATTGAATTTTGAAAACATTTGTCAAGTGCATGGGAAGATAAGCATTGTGCCTATGCAAGGCCATATAATGTAGCCCTATCAATTGCATACTTTGGAAATGCATGGTTAAAAGTATGGTGCAAAAGATAAGGTATTTGGCATTTGTAGACGAAGCATGTGTTCTCATGTTCATACATTTCATGTTTTTATTAAATCCTTTCCATCACTCAAAGTGCATGGGTAAAGCTAAAAAACGTGTCTTGATGCAAGGTCATGTAATGAGACCCTATCATGCATACTTTAGGTGCATAAGTAAACAAACATGGTGCAAGTATCAGGGTAAAAGGCATCTGATGATGAACCTTGTGCGCTCACTCACATACATATCAATGTGCATATACATCAATCCTTTCAATCACTCTGTGTGCATAGATTAATCTCAATACGTGCCTAAATGCAAGGTCATGTAGTGAGACCCTACCATGCATACTTTAAGTGCATTGTTCCAAAATCATGGTGCAAAAGGTAGGTAAGAGGAAGTCGATGATGAGATTCTTCAAAATTTTTAATATCTGTTTTTTAAATTGGATGTCATCCTTTTTCAATTTGTTTACAAGTGCAAGTAGATTGTGCAAGCTAAAGAAATAAACATGTGTGTATATACATTGGTTTATGCATACTCTGGGTGCAGAATAGAATCAATATGGTGCAAATAATGGAGAGTAAGAAAAGAAGACTAAAAATGCATTAAAGTCAACACTCAATTCTCACTCTTCAATCAAATAATCCTCTCAATTCACTCAAACACTCTCACTAATCTCGAGCATCATTATCATCAAAGATAATTTTGAAGAAGTGTGTTCCTGTCTCATGAAACATCAGTGTTAGTATCAAAAACATGCTTTACAATTCATTCTTACTACAATTTCTTTCATCATATTATATCTATGGATCTCTTCATGGTTCATCTTCAATCATAAGCACCTGTTGATCATGGATCATCTTCAACCTGTTCTTTTCTGCAAAGATAAAGGTTTAGAAGACTTTGATGAATTTTTAATATTTTGTTCAATTTGTTTGATAACATTTTCAATCCATTGTTTTTCCTTTTCATTAATACTTTGAGCATTGCTTGTACTCTCATCAATTTCATCGATATCTTCATGTTCACTTTGACTATTTTGTTCATCATTAATCTCATGGATCAATTGAACTTTCAAATTCTTAACCTTTTCTTGATCAAATAATTTGTCATTTTCTAGAAACTTTGGATCACATAGTACATAATATTTATCATCTTTCTTTTTCAATTGTATCAACTTTTCATATTCTTGTTCATCCTCTTCCAATCTTTCTTGCAAAATTTGTTCAACTTTTTGTTTATCCAACTTGATTTGTTCACTTTTCTTTTCTTCAAAACATTTAACTTGATTCTCAATTTCTATCATAGTTTCTTGTTCAAAAGATTTCTTATCATCGTATCTCTTTGGTTTCCATTGTTTTCTAAATGATTTTGGCTTAGACTTTGTTTGATCAAAATATTCTTTCATTCCACCTTTTCCTAAGTTCAAGTGCAAAGTTGAGTGATCATGGTATTTGCAAATTTTCTTATCAACTTCAGTGACCAATTTAAGTTTACAAGCATTCTCATATGCTTTACAATTCCAAAACATATGGCCAAATTGATCACACCAAAAGCATCTTATAGGTCTATTTAATCTTCTATATGTGGCTTTAGGGGTAGAGCTTCTATGGTCAGATGAATGTCTTTTATCAAAAACTTGAGTAGACAAACTTTGTACTTGATGATCATATTTACACTTACATGTGGTAATTTCTTTTACTTGATTTGTTAGACTTTCAATACTTTCTTTCAAACTTGAAATTTCACAGTGAATGCTTTCTGATGTTGCAAGTTCTCTCACATGATTAGATAGATTTTCCATATTAGCTATCAAATTTGAAAGTTCATAGTGAACAGATCCTTCTAAATTCACAAATTCTTGATTAAATTGTGTATTTAATGATTTCATAAGTTCGTTCGTTTTCCCCAATATTGAAGTCATCATTAAGATATATGAAGTTAATGGCTCAATTTTTGAGGAAAGTTTCTCATCTATGGATGCAATTATTCGTGACTCCATATCTTTGAATTGTTCATCATATTCTGGAAACTTCTTTTCAATTAATGCTTCCACACTAGAACCTATGTCTTGTGTGGTGTGTTTTGCAACACCCTTTTTACCCATTGTTCACTAATATAAGCAACGTAAAAGTAAAATATGCGTACCTGGAATTGAGCTTGCTATCGTACCTCCTAATTGCCAAATGCCGTGGAACAATTTCACGTCGGGTTCAAATGTCGCGAAGGGCTCAGTTGGGTGGATCAGGCCAACTGCTAGTGTTCCAAATAGACAGTACACGTAGGGTGCTTCGGGCAACTTAAGAGGTAGAATTCAAATATAGACGCTCACAGATAATTAGATGAAATCATAACTCAAATCACACATACAATTCATTAACATCATAAGAGAGTTTGGAAACGAGAGAGATGTGAGGAAATTGGAGGGTCAATTAATTCATAATAATGTGTTCGTACAAGTATAATGCAGATAACGAAAACAGATACAAGTTACCAAAACATCATAGATAATGATGTCCTCCTCAAACATGTGAGCATAACCTCCACACAAAGATGTGTGCCAACACTCCTCCAAGAGTGTGAAAACTTCTCCTCCAACTCCTCCAACTCCACCTCCAAGAACTCCACCAAGAGCTTCAGAACCTCCAAGAGCTTCAGAACTCAAGCTTGAGATCTCTCTGAGTTGATATCAGATAATATCAGATAATGTTCTAACAATGAACCCAAGTGCCTCTTATATAATATTTTCAATCCTCCAAAAGCAATAGCGATAAAATCAGCTTTATCGTTCCAAAATAGCGATCGCTATTTCCATAGCTTTTCGGACTTCATCGCTAATTGCTTTGTTTGAAAATAACGATTGCTATTAGATTAAAAAATAGCGAATGATTTTCAAACGTTCGCTTCACTTTTGTTTTGTTTTCTTTTAGTTTCTAAACAATGGTTTCACACTATAAAGATTTCAGGTTCACATGGAACAATTAAACTTGGGTTTCATATGCCTTTTGCTAACACATCATATGATGAGCAAGTGATCTGCTGACTTGACAATTGGACATTGACTCCAATAATCCTCCCTTCAATAATGGTACAATCTTCAGTAATCCGCAAATCTTCTTATGACTATTTCTAGCCTATGCTTCGGTAAAATATCTGCAACGTTCTCAGTAGAAAATTATTCTTTAGATTTGGATTATTCAAACACTGGATACGTAAAGATGTGGATATGTAGAGATGTAAATCTCTACGACAGCGCAGGTAAGAGTAGCATAATGCTTGCATTCTTCTCTTGAACTCCAATCCATTCCCTATATAAACTATATTCCCCTCTGTCTCTATATCACACTCCAGCCCTAAGGTGCCTATGCATGTCCTCATAGGCACCTGTGCTCTGCTTTCATGATTTGGAGGTGGTATAGGTGTCCTAAATATAGATAGATAAAAATAAATAAAAATATGTGTTATAATATCATTAAAAAAAATTTGTGAAAAAAAAAAACATACCTATGAGGAGATAGCTGTCTTTCTGCATGTGGAGCCACAAAAGAGCCCTCCTCAGATTGTTAGGTAATTAAGCATCTGGATCGTAAAATCCAGCTCATCATCAGACATCTCTAAGTACTCATGCATGATGATCCCAAAAGTATCAGGCGGAACTCATGCTCTCATAAGACTTTTTATGAGAGTGAGTTTTGCCTTTCTCTCTCTACTAGGATCCATAATAGCTGTACATATAAAACAAAATGGGTTAGAAATCAATATATGTATGTGTACATATGTATGCACCTATATGTGTATGTAGGTGTATATGTGAGTGTGTGTATGTATGTATGCATGTAAGCATGTATGTATGCATAGGCCAGTGCATTACGTATGCAAATGCAAATGCATGCATGTGTGTGTATGCATGTAAGTATGTATGTATGCATATGCATATGCATATGCATTATGTATGCATGTATGTGTATGTGTGTGTGTATGTGTCTCTATGTGTGTGTATGTCTCTATGTGTGTGCCTATGTGTTGGCAGTAGTCAAGGTACCCAAGGACTCACAAGACAAGGAAGTCAAAGAAGGGATTCAGAGCGAAGAGGAAGCACCAGCAGACAAAGTAGTCAAAGAAGATCTGGCAAGTAGGCCGTCCAAATTTTTCCATGAAGTAATACTTCCTAAATAGTGAATTTAGTCACTCTACATCATTGTAAATACCATTTCACCTTTTTGTAACTCCATTTTGTGCAAGTCGAGGAGTCCTTGAGCTTGAGGAGTATTAGAACTAGCATCGTACCAATTTTCATAATTTTTAGACTTCGTTTGAGCTCCCAAATAGGCCCTAGAACCTAATTTTTAACTAGGCCGGACACTAGGTCTGGACAGGGCCAAAGCTAGTCAAAAAGTATAAATAGAGCTAGAGAGCTCATTTTTCAGGTTAGCTTGTAATAGATTTAAACTTGTATGAGCACTTTTGAAGTAATCTAAAAGAACTCCATTGTCTTTCTCTTTGTCTTGCCGTGTGTGCGCGTGTGTGTGTGTTTGTGCATGTTAGTGTGCTTCTCACTCACGCACTTGTGCCATCACTTGTTCGAGGTCTCCATACCATCCTCACGTCTTCCCAGATTGACATTAAAGGAGGTGCTACTCATCACTAAGCTACAATAGACAACAATGATCAAAAGCACATCATTAGCACACTTAACTTATAAGGTGCTTTTAGTTGGACTGTTCTCAAAACCATATGGAATAAGATAGGCATGTATCTTCTCATACCAAGCATGTGGTGCTTTCTCTAAACCATATAATGCCTTCTTTAACCTGCACACCTAGTTTTCATGCCCTTTCTGCACAAAGCCACGAGACTCAAAAACATACACTTCTTCATGCAAGTCACCATTCAGAAATGCAGGTTTAATGTCCAATTGATGTACATTCCAAGCATGATGGACTGCAAGTGCACATATGCTCTGAACATTAGTCATACGGCATGTAGATGCAAAGGTCTCATCAAAATCAATGCCTCTTTCTTGTGCATAACCCTTTGCAACAAGCCTAGCCTTATACCTGTCAACTGTTCCATCAGGCTTACGCTTCAGCTTGTAAACCCACTTAGTGCCAATGGCCTTCTTGCTAGAAGGCAAGTCACATAAAGACCAATTACCTTTCTTCATTACAGCATCATATTCAGATTGCACAACAGCCATCCAATTTCTGAATTTTGTGCTTCATCAAATGAAACAGGCTCATTCTCATCAGAGAGACTAGATGCATGTTGGGATAGATGGATGGATGCTCCAAGAGACTGAGTAGGTACTGCTATACCTACTTTGTACCAGACCTCTTTTGCTTCAGAGTTGATAACTAGACCTCCTTAGCTTTCCAATGACACCATAAAATGTCCTATGTCCTTTGGAAATGATGTGTGCAATGATTGAATCAAAACAGATAACTTTGGAAGTCACAAACTCAAGAAAAACTTCTATTTATGTCTTGACACCTGCTTAGTATTTTGCTCAGTATGACCAGCACAGTAGGAATTGGAAAAATTCCTTTTAGGGGTATCTAATTAGCTTAGTGAGCTACCTATACCAAGTGGAATGATTTGAAATGATAAACTATGCTAAGAGATAAGCTATACCCCCGACTTTTTAGGACTGTAGCAGAAAATGACCAGAGTTCACCTCGACGCAG
Organism: Ceratopteris richardii; assembly: GCA_020310875.1. NCBI lineage: Eukaryota > Viridiplantae > Streptophyta > Polypodiopsida > Polypodiales > Pteridaceae > Ceratopteris > Ceratopteris richardii. Next base: position 108,125,697 of record CM035421.1, read on the forward strand.
ATTTCTCCAAAATGGCTGAATAGAATGCCTTCAAACTTTGACAGAATTTAGACTACTTCAAGCTGAATCCAACAAGCTTTGAATCACTGAATTTGGTGAAGAATTGACCGTGATATGCCCTTGACAAGTTGATAGACTTTTGAGTAGACTAACAGAGAACTCAGAGATGGACAATATGAATGTATGTATTAATGAACATTGGTATACAACTCCATTGGCATGAATTCCATTGCCAAATGGTATAGAGAGGTGTGGGATTGAGTGTAGACCTCACATACACACTCAAAAATCAGTAATGCTAGGCTCGGGAGTGCTCTATCTTGCCCGTGACTTTTCATGTCCATTTTATAAGAGATGACTAAAAATTTGAATTCAAATTCAAACTTTTGGCTCCCTATGATCAAGGTCCTAAATACTTGGAGATATTCTTTCAATCAAACAACTAATTTTTCCACAAATCCTTTTGGTAGGTGATTACAAGAGATTCCAAGTCAATGTGACTTTTACAATGAGGTAAAGTGGTAATTAACCACTAGCATATGTTCCTATGCTTCTTCATGTATGTATGAACTTCAATGCATCCTTTGACCCAAATGTGTAGGCTTGCAATTTACACCAACAATGCAGCCATAACATAGCAATTTGATGCAAAAGAGGCACTATCAAAGCCTGATCGAGTACGATATGACAGAGGTGCATCTAATTTGCTATCACACAAAGTATGCACCATCCATTTTGGCATAGTTTTTGCCTCCTCAATGTCAGTTCTCTCATCAACAAGTACATCATGTAAATTTGCATAAAAAATGAGATGATCTGCATCATCACATGAAACCTGCAAAGGCTGAGAAGTTGCCTCATTAGGACCAGCACTAGACTATCCACTTGTAAAAAATGGCAGCAAAGTATTGAAAGAACTTGGAGAAGCTTGTAGAAGGTAGAAAAATGCGTTTCGAAGCGATGAAGTTTGGTCTAGGCAACCGGCACAAGACCAACCCTTGAGCTTATGGAGACTCAAATAGACCTTATAAGCATGTGATAAGTGCAAAGAAACACACTATGTACTTTGGAGCATCAAGGAGAATGAGTCGACACAAAATAGATAGGTTTGCGGGTTGACTAGCTCAAAAAACTTACTATCTATGGAAGAGACAATGAAGTTCAAATGCCCATAGCGACCAGCGTGATTACAATTAGAAAAAATCCTTTTATGGGAGTGATACACATAGGGTTGAGTGTATAGATTGCACAAAAATATAAGGAATAAGCAAAATATGCTATAGGAATGAATGAGACATTCACCGGTGGTATTTCCTATTTTTCAGGAATACGTAGAGATTGACCCCGAGACAGAAAAACTCAGATTTCTCCCAATCTACTAAACCAAATGCTATGAAAATTTATAGGCATAAAACATACACTAATATCTTTCCAATATGCCATGTTGCACTCAATTTGGAGCTTTGGAGAGAGCAGTAGCCTCTCCAAGATTACTGTTTGCGAAGAAGATGATGCAGAGAATTGAAAGAGCAAGACAATGATGGTCACAAGTGTATGTATATTGCTTCCATGTAATGTACAAGTGATTTCAAGTCTTTATATAGACTCTAGGAGTGTTCCACGACTTCTACAAGTGAAGTTTGAATTCAAATGAAGGTGGGAATGGTTGTTGGAGGGAATCAATTCACTTTCCTACAATCTAGGAAAAGTGAAGATCTAGTTTGATCCACTTTTAGGTGATTGATTGCTTGATTGAATGCAACTTCAACCACCACAAATTCGTGGGATTTGGGATTTATCTTTCTACTTTTACATGTGTAAAGCTCAAGGCTTTTACAAGGGTAAATGAACCATAAAAAATCTCTCAAAAAAATACAATAAATCATGAGCATAAGAAAAAGAACTCTCCAATGGATATTCTTTTGACGCGATAGCCTTTGATGTAGATCAAATCCACCTCAAGCATAGTGTAAGCTTGATGTTCCAACAAGTATCATATCCGTCCTTGGAGCTAATAGATGTCTCCTTAGTACATGAAAGCAATGGTTGAATAGCATCTTCCACAAAAACAACATCACGGCTAACCAGAATGCATTTAGTCTGTGGATGATACAAACGATAGCCTTTACTTTCAGAACTATACTCAACAAAAATACATTTTATTGCTTTATCATCCAATTTTGTTCGATGTTGTTCATGCACTAATGCATATGCCAAACAACCAAAAACACGCAGATGAGCAATAGATTTCTTGCAATCATGCCAAGCGTCATATGGAGTGATAGACTACTGCGCTTTAGTGGGACACGTGTTAAGTACATATGCTGCACACATGATAGCCTCAAACCTGAAACTATGTGGTAAAGTTTGACTCTTGACCATAGACCTTGCCATCTCCATGAGTGACCTGTTCTTTCATTTAGCAACCCCATTCTGTTGAGGTGTATACGACACTCTACACTGGTGTTTTATCCCACGTTCAACCAGAAATGCATTAAAGTCAGAAGACATATATTCCCCCCCTTGATCAGAATGGAGGTGCCCATTTTACATGCTGACAGATTTGCAGCCAAAACCAAAAATTATTTGAAGCACATGAACACTTTGGACTTTGCCTTCAATGGATATACTCATGCATGCCTGGAGAAATCATCGATGAAAGTAAATATAATTTCCAAAAGAAGGTGTTTGCACAGGACCATAGACATCACTATGTACAAGCTACAATTTTTGAGTAGCCCAAACTGAACCATCTTTTGGAAAGGAGGAATGCTGCATTTTTCCCAAAATACAGCCTTCACAAACATGTTTTCCGGGTGCCTCAAGTTTTGGACAAAGAGGGCACCATTTCAGATTTCTGTAGGTATAACAAACTAGCAAAATTCAGATGACCAAAGTGTGCATGCCAAAGCTTTGCATCTGACATAACTTGAGAATCATGTACTGCACATGGCAAATCATTTAGAGATCTTTCATAGTCTATGAGCTTATATAGCCCACGACATAAAATTCCAGAAGCAATAATCACATCACCATTTGACAAATCATGAACTGTACATCTGTCATCAACAAATTTCACAACCAAGCCAATCTTGGCTAATGCAGAAAGTGCTAAAATATTTTTCTTGATCCTTGGCACAAACAAAGCATCTGACAAAGTGAAAGAACTACCATCAACAGTAGTCAAAATGATCTTACCAAATCCCATAACAGGATAAGAGGAGTTGTTGGTGCATGTAACAGTATTCCCTGTAGGGGCAAGCTCGAGTGAAGAGAGGAAACTGCGCTGCGAGGTAATATGTTTGGTCAACCCATTATCAAAGTACCAAACATCTGAGTCTACTGCAGACATGCACTGCTCATGAGAAGATGGGTCAAAATTGCAAATAGTAGTAAACGACCATTCTTCTTCTTGCACAAGATTAGCATACTCTGTTTTTGGTGTAGAGGCTTCTGCAACAACCATTCCAACCTCTTTCTTCTTTGCCTCTTTAGCAACCAGTTTTGGACAGTTCTTTATGATATGATCATTTCCTTCATAGTACTTGCAAAACAATTTCTACTTTTTTGATTTCCTTTCATCTTTGTCTTCCCCCTTTTGATTGTGCAAAATTAGCAGATTTCTGCTTACTAGTTGAAGAGGTCCATTTTCCTTTGCCCTTTTGACTAGCCAGGAAAGCTTAATCTGCAACATGCATAATGGACCTGTTCTGCCTGGACTCATCTTCCTGCAACAAAACAGAGACTAAGTCCTCAAATGACAAGGCATTTGGATTGCCTTTCATCATCAACCGAAGAGTAGAAGCAAAACTCTGATATGAATCAGGAAGACCATTGAGAATGGTCTGCACAAGTGAGCTATCTGGTATAACCTCATCAGCAGAAATGAATTGTTCCTTCAAGTCTTTGATCTTTGTTAGAAAATTGTCCATAGAATCACCTTCATTCATGTGCTCACTCTCCAACTGTTTTTGGAGGTAAGCAACACGAGACTCATTCCTAGCTTGGTACAATGTGGTAAGTGTATCCCAAACATCCTTAGCTATTTTGCCAGAGCGAATGTGATGAATAATGGCATGTTTGATAGATAAAGCTATCAATGCATGTGCCTGGGCATCTTTGCCATCCCAACAAATTTGCTCTACAATAGGTGCAACAAAAACCGCAACACGAATAGCATATGTAGAATATCATCATCTTCAACACCTTCTTCATCAACTTCAGTACCTACAGTTGTAACAGTTGCAAGTGTGATAGGACATTTTTCAACACCCAGGTATATATCTTTGGCACAAAAAGATGAAATAGCCTACACAAGCACTCCGATAGTGCGTTTGGAGGCCGAAACGAGCTCAGATCACGATTTCGACACCACATAGCAAAGCTGTTTTGATCTCTGAAACACCCTAAGTATGCTCACCAAATTTTGTGCGAATCTAACGCTACAACCAGAGAGGCGTAGACGACGCCCTAGATGAAGCGATGACCTACTATGATACCAATTGTTGGAGTTAGATGTCTACGAAAGCACGCAAACAACACAAGGAAGAAGAAGAAGCTTGGAGCACAACACACAATACTGAATGTATTACTGGAGAATGTACAAAGATAAGTAGCCCATTAGGGCAATAGGCATATGTACAAACCGGGAAAAAAAAACCTCCTCAAGAGGAAAAAAGTGCCCCAGTGGTCCTAGTGTGTTCACACACATCACTACCTAGATATATCAACATGTGTGTATATGTGTGTGTGTCTATGTGTGTATGTGTATGTGTGTGTATGTATGTAAGCATGTATGTATGCATATGCATGTGCATTATGTATGCATGTGTGTGTGTATGTGTGTGTATGCATGTGTGTGTGTATGTGTGTGTGTATGTGTGTATGTATGTGTGTGTATGCATGTAAGTATGTATGTATGCATATACATATGCATATGCATATGCATTATGTATGCATATGTATGCATGTATGTGTATGTGTGTGTATGTATGCATATATGTGTGTGTGTCTATGTGTGTATGTGTGTGTGTGTCTATGTGTGTATGTGTGTGTCTATGTGTGTATATACATGTGTATCTATATATATGTGTCTGTATGCATGTGTATGTGTGTGTGTGCGTGTAAATGTGTGTGGATGTGTGTGTGTGTAAGTGTGTATGTCTCTATGTGTGTGTGTATATGTGTGTGTATGTGTGTGTGTCTGTGTGTATATATGTGTGTGTGTATACATGTGTATGTGTTTGTGTAAATTTGTGTGTGTGTACGTGTGTGTATGTGTCTATGTGTGTGTATGTGTGTGTGTGTGTCTATGTATGTATGCGTGTATGTGTCTATGTGTATGTGTCTGTCTATGTCTGTATATCCATGTGTCTATGTATATATATATGTGTGCATGCATGTGTATGTGTGTGTGGAAATGTGTATGGATGTGTGTTTGTGTGTGTGTATGTGTCTTTGTATGTATGTGTGTGTGTGTGTCTATGTGTGTCTATGTGTGTATGTGTGTGTCTATGTGTGTATATATGTGTGTGTGTATGCATGCATATGTGTGCATGTAAATCTGTGTATGTGTGTGTATGTGTCTATGTGTGTGTCTCTATGTGTGTGTATGTGTGTCTCTATGTGTGTATGTGTGTGTCTATGTGTGTGTCTATGTGTGTATATATGTGTGTGTGTATGGATGTGTGTGTCTATGTGTAAATCTATGTGTATGTGTGTATGTATGCGTGTGTATGTATGTGTGTGTGTCTATGTGTGTGTGTGTCTATGCGTGAATATGTGTGTCTATGTGTGTATATATGTGTGTATATATGTGTGTGTATGCATGTGTATGTGTATGTGTAAATCTATGTGTATGTGTGTGCATGTGTGTATGTGTGTCTATGTGTCTATGTGTGTGTATATGTGTGTGTATGTGTGTATGTGTGTGTATGTGTGTGTGTGTGTCTATGTGTGTATGTGTGTGTGTCTATGTGTGTAGATGTGTGTCTATCTGTGTATATATGTGTGTGTGTATGCATGTGTATGTTTGTGTGTGTAAAACTGTGTGTATGTGTGTGTTTGTATGTGTGTATGTGTGTATATGTGTATGTGTGTGTATGTGTGTGTGTGTCTATGTGTGTATGTGTGTATGTGTGTGTATGTGTGTATGTGTGTGTCTATGTGTGTGTGTGTCTCTATATGTGTATGTGTGTGTCTATGTGTGTGTGTGTGTCTATGTGTGTATGTGTGTGTGTGTGTAAATGTGTGTGTATGTGTCTATGTGCATATATATATATGCGTGTGTATGCATGTGTATGTGTGTGTAAATCTGTGTATAGGTGTGTGTATCTGCCTATGTGTGTGTGTGTGTGTCTGTATATGTGTGTATGTCTATGTGTGTATGTGTGTGTGTATGTGTGTGTGTCTATGTGTATATGTGTGTGTGTATGCATGTGTACATATGTGTGTAAATTTGTGTGTGTATGTGTGTGTGTATGTGTGTATATGTGTGTGTGTCTATGTGTGTATGTGTGTATCTATGTGTGTATCTATGTGTGTGTGTGTGTGTGTGTGTATCTATGTGTGTATGTGTGTGTGAATGTGTGTGTATATGTCTATGTGCATATATGTGTGTGTGTGTATGCATGTGTATGTGTGTGTAAATCTGTGTATGTGTATGTGTGTATGTGCTAACAGTTCGATCAAGTCCAAAGGATTGCCAAAAATTGGTCCAGTTCCCATATTTCTAATTATCACCTTATTTACTGGCTATAAATCCTGAATAAATCTCAATGACCCGTTTTACTTTGGTACTGTGAACCAACGACTAGAATAGGGAGCACTTGAATCCCCATTCTAATCTTTTCATTCAACAGGTCTATTAGCTTTGAAATGTGAGCCTTTGGTACCAAAATTGATCGGAGATTCCATGTTATATGTGGAATTGTGAATATGATCATTGGTGTCACCACCAAAGGATCTACACAACCTATCTCCTGGGAATCTAAAGAAAAAGCTTTCCCATGTCTACTTATCATTTGAAAAAAATCTTTCCTTTGCTCTTTGTTACGAAAGTCATTTCCTCCTATCTGAATCTTCTCGAGTGTTTCTTTGGTAAATTCATGACCTATTCTCCTCTTATCTCTAAGACGTGGCTGCTTTTTCACACTATCTGTAAGTTGATTACTATAATCAGGAAGTGGAATTGCCACTGGTTTTACTTTTTTCTCAACTATTTTATATATTGTTTCGATAGAAAATTCTTTATCATTTTCACTTTGTTCAAACTTTGCTATTTCTTTATACATAGAAATAGAGTGAATATGGATCATAATTGTCTCTTTTTCCATTAACTATCTCTTGAAGATCAAACAATGTATCAATGAATGAAATTTCATCAAAGACCCCTGAAATCTCTTCATCAAGATCGAGTACCCTACATCCATAGAAATTTCTTTGGATGTCTGACACATACTGTTTTTTCCATTTCTTAAGTTTAGAAAACACGCGAAATTGAAATGAACTTGTTGAAGAAAGTTCTATGAAACTTGATATGAACATATTTACATTCGGTATCTTTTTGCTTTCCAATCTTCCATAGTCCCAGTTTATGAAAGCTTCATTTAAAAACTTTGATCTTCAAACTCTTCAGGAATAGGTCTTGTTTGAAGAGAAGTTCTATTTCTAACATGGTCTACACAAACTGTCATAAAGTGGACCGCTTTCTTTCCATCCTTGCTTCAGATTCATGCATAAGCCAATCCATCCTCCAAGACTTTTGTCTCCATCCTCAAGGCAGTAATGTATAGCTACCCTAAAATCAACGAGTAGCTAGAATGGTCTTGAACAAGGAAGTTCTGATAATCACTAACATCCCCAATTGTAACTTGTACCTGTGGGCATGCTCCAAAAAGCTCCCTTGGCATCATATTGGCTACCCGAATCCTCATGCCTGGGTGCATATCAATCGGCCATTTCTCTTTTTTGTAGAGATATTTGGACATAAGGTTGATCTCTGATCCATGGTCAATTAAGACAACCATAGGAGAGTTAACCCTGTCCAATTTTACCAATGTCTCTATCGTAGCTCGGGCCTAGAGGTCCTTTGAATAGTGCCTTGATGGAACATTTTCAAAAGTATTCCTATCCAAAAACATTTCTTCATGTGCACAAGGGTGTGCAATACATTCAATTTGGTCAATCACATTTCTTTCTTCTAATTTGTGCCTGCAATGTATGAGTAGATAGATCTTCTTCCATTCTTTCAACTTCTTGGCTATCAGTTATTGGTTGTCACTTGCGTCTTAGAAGGTCGATAATCAATTATAAAAATTCTTTCTTTGCTATCCCTAACAATTCCCTTAGTGTGAATTCAATCACACTATTGAGAATGCACTCTTCAAGGACTTGTTTTAGATCCGTCGCTTGCTCAATATGTGATTTAAGCATGTAAGAAGGATTCTTAACTCTTGCTTGGCCTTTCTTTGTGGATTTCATTTCCTGATCTTGAGGAAGATCAGTGGTAGGGCTCAAAGTTTGTGGCTCGATAGAAATAGGCTGCTTATTTTGATTTGGAATTTGACTTGGCAGACTTGGTGCCAGTGTTGGTGGATTTATTTGGGTTGGTTGATTTTCTCGGGGTGTTTGATTTTGGTTTGTTTGTGGTTGTTGATTTTGCTCCATCTTTACCTGCTATCTTGTCCTTCTCTTCACTTCCTCACCCTCAGTAACTCTTCTCCTTTTCTCTTCTACTATCGCCTCATGCTCCATTGACGAGCATAAATATGTAGCTACAGAAAGCATATCTACTGGATCTTTCCACCCAGTTACTCCCTGAGTTTCATTCCCTGCTGATTTTAGAACCTCTTGATGTATCTTTCCCTGGTCAAAAGACTTCATTACTCTATCCCAAGATTCTATATCTCCATTTTCATCTATCACTTGACATGCATACATTCTTATATTAGATGTTGAAGCAGAATTGCTCGAAGTACTAGGGAAAAATACTTTGATTCCCCCTCTTCCAAAGTTTATATTAATCTTTTTCCCAATCTTCGCCATCATAGATCATCTTCTCCTTTATAAAGACTAGGTTTTTAGCTAGAGCTTCTTTAAAACTCTCACGTGAGTTCTTGTTATGCTCAAGAAAGTCACACGAAATGCACCTCTTAATTTCAGGGGCTTTTTGAGCTTTAGTTGCTGGTGCTTGTGAAGCTTGAGATTCAATCATTTGTTTCACACTTTGGATCATAAGATTACTGAATTTCTTAAACATGTCTTCCATTGTACTAGCAAGCACAACATCCTTTGGCACTAGTGGGTTTGCCTGAGGATTCTGTACAGGTTGTTGAACAATGTGTGTTTGTTCTTCCTCCGTATCGTCATGCCAACTCTGCATAAATTTAGACAAAGTTCTTTGTTTTTCAATGTACCCTCTCACAGCTTCTTCCACATTATCCAAGTCTTCAATACGATCAGTCTCAGTTCCCACATGTTGTAATTGTGGGAAAAGTTCTTCTCGGGCTTTTGTATCTATAGCCCAGAGAAATAAGGATACTTTCTCTTGAGCTATAGCCTTCCTATCATATTCAGATAAGTCTCCAAACTGCTGATCAAATTCTCATTTTATGTCTAAAATAGATTGGTCTTTAGGTTTATGTATCCATTTTAGAAATGTTGACATAATCACTTTATCATCGTCATCAAGTGCAAAGATTCTCGTGAGTATTGTCTTATATTGAGACCATCTTGTTTGCCCTTCTACAACTAGTCGGGGTGCATCCATGACTAGTCGGTCACGCAGATGCAATTCTGAAACATATAAAAAATTATCTATAAGTTCTTGGTCACTTAATGGCATAAGCCTCGTGCCAAGATATCGCGCCTCTAATTCGTACTCTTTATAGAAGCGAGTAACATTTTTGCCATTGAAATACCCACTCCTTTTAATAACTTGTTCGTGGAATGCCTGGATCGCACTTCGCCTTTTTTTGTCTTGCTTAAACTGCAAGACTTAGGTTATAACGTCCATTGTAGTGTCGCCCATAAACTTAGGTTTCTTCAAGCTGTAACTATCCCTAGGCACAGCCTTGACCTCTATCCTCCTCCTTTCACGTCGGGTTCACCAGGTATGTCGTGGAGTCTTTGTGAAAGGAGAGAGGAAGATAGAGCTTCACACTAAGGAGAGAGTTTGAAGTTGAATTCCAAAGGTGGGAATATTTCCCATACAACTACAGTAGCCATTTCACCATAGATTCAAAGAGATTCTTGTGAAACTAGGTTTGGACAAAGGATACTCGTAGCGGATTTGTTTGTTCTAAATTGTTTATGCCAAGTCGTCAGTTATATGCTTCAAAGCAAGGACAGTGGAGTATATACAGTGAAATAAACACACATGCACAAAACATAACAATCGGCCTTTTTGTTTTTTTGAAGACATTGCATATATATATAAGTTCCCTATGCTAATGAAAGTTGATCAAGCTTATAACTAAGCCTTCGATGAGTAAAGTGGCACGTTTAATGCACAAACTTCAACCCATAACCATACATGATTCTTCCCATAACTTAGTTACATCACTTCATGTATCCCTTTCTTTGTCAGTTTATTCCTTCAACAATGATCATAAAGACATCCGCAATTAGCAAAATAAAACTCACACAAGGGAAAGATCGAATTAAGATCCTTTTACTGTGAGAAGGAAAACAAGGAGAAAGAAGTTGAAACCAAGTCAAGAGCAAGATTGAAATTATTGCCTTTCATTAGTTTCTTCTTTTTAGCATTATATACTTTGACAAGAAGGGCAACTCAAGAATAGTACAATTGGTCCTTCGGATCTACCGGCATCCAAAAGAACATGCATGAAACCAAGGGTGTAATGATGATCTCATGAGTTCAATCAACAGAGGTCATCTTAGGTTGCACTAACTAGAGCAATTGGGCATTTTAACTCTCTTCGTACTATTAATTTTAACTTACCTCATTGTTTCAGATTGAGTATTGATATGAGAGTTCTCAATTTTTGAGTGTTCAATATTTTGTGTAATTTTACTCACAGACTTGACGCAATATAATCTTAACTTCTACGTGCAAAGTCACATAGAATGGAGGTCTGACTGAAAGATGTAGGCAAGACAACTTACTTTTAAGTTCATACAATGAACATTCGGGGGGGTTTTTAATAATGAAACCGATAGCTTTAATTCTTAGCGTTCCTAGAAAGAGGGTTTCTTCGAGTCAACGGATCCTTGCTCTTTGTCTTTGTTCATAAGACATTTAAACTATTTTAGTCCTTTTTGACATTCATTAATTGGGCCATAGTAACGTTCCTATGTGTCCACTACCTTAAGTCAGAAGCTACTGTTCAAAGAATTCGAGCCAGGTTACACTCAAACAACTAATTTTTGTCTGCCTCATGTCTACTATAACTAATGGGTATAATCTACTTGTGGAACAGTTTTTCAACTTACCAATATGTGTAACCTATGGATTTGAAGAAAGTTGAATTTTCCCCTATAATGGAATGCTTCCTAGATGGTTTGCTAGGGCTGATCAGAGTTTTGATAGATAAGTTTTCACGGAAAAAATAATGATGCATGCATATGGAGTGCCTTCACATGCGAATATATCTGAGGATCCATTATGATAGAGCTCATTTTTGATGCATGAAAGCTATGATAATGCACCAAATCAAATTAATGAAGCATTTCAATAGATCTGGCTCCTATTAGGTACGGACAAACTGGAACTAAAGGTATTTAACAAGACCACCGCAATATAAGTATTACCACAGATATGACTAAGTAAACATGGTTAAAAGTCCTTCGGGCATCAAGCAAGCTCAAAATTTGATATGCTGTTTAGATTTAATAAGGAATTTAGGACATAAATAAAACTTTTGTTAATAAAAGAAGCATCGTAACACAATCCAACTTTTTAACTACAGATTCTAGAAATATAGCTCTATGTGGAAATACGATTGTCTCACTAATTTAACCAAACGAGAAGATTCAGTGGTGCACATAATTTGAAGAATGCAATAGTGCATGCGATGTGAAGAATGCATACCAATGTAGATATCTATCCAAGATGATATTAATATGCACGTAGTGCCGAATTACATTTGTTGAACATTACAAACACCAAAAAAGATCAGAACTCTTTATGTTTAAAATTTGGAACATGGAAAGAGAACATGAAACATGAAAGAACCAGGAAAAATCATTATGAGCCGTTCTAGGCACATACATTAGTAAGCTCATGCACATACATGCATACATTCAACTACACAAGGATACATACATATTTTAGACGCACATTAGGCTCACAGTGCACATACGTATTTCATACATGCATATATATATATATATATATATATATATATATATATATATATATATATATATATATGCATATATATGCATATATATATATATATGCATATATATATATATATATATATATATATATATATATATATATATATATATATAAACTCACACACGATAAAATTAAACATGCACACATACCTATTAACATATAGAAGCACACATGCACATGAATGGAGGCACACGTTTAGTTATTAATGTTTATGTACGTACTCTTGCTATGTTTATGGAGAAGCCTCAAGTAGCTCTTACACGTTTTATGTGTAGGTTCATACAATCCATAACTTATATCAACATATAATGGTCGAGTTGATAAAGGATAGAAGTCACTGTGTTACAATCACGTCAATATGGCTTCATTCAAGCTAGAAGTTGCTTGATAATTCTTCTTTTAAATTACGGCTCCCAATCAAATCATGGCTTGGTCGTCAAATCCCGACCACAACGTAGGAGCTAGTGCCAAAGAAAGAAGGTATGAAACAAACAAATGTGTGTTTAAAGTAAACAAGATTATTGTTGGCTCACTAACTAGGCATAAAGCTAGATTGGTTGGTAAAGGGTTTATTGAAATCAAAGATATACATTATCATGAAAGTTGAAGCCTAGTTGCAAATGGGAATGATTAGAAATTTGATAACAAATAGTGCTTCAAGGAGGTGGCCATTACACCAACTTGACATAAAAAATGCTTTTCTCAATGGAGAACTACAAGAAGAGGTACACATGATTCAACCAATTGAATATGAAGATGAGAACCATCAAAATTTTATCAATAGATTGAAGAAGGCATTGTATTACTTGAATCAATAACAACAATTATGGAATCAAATATTTTTAGAGTATGTAACTAAGTGTGGATATAACCGAAGCATTGTTGATCCTTCATTTATACATGGTGAAGGAAAACAATATAGAGTTATATATCTGCATATGTATGGATGATCTCATCATAACAAGGAATGATGTTGCAAGGATTAAAGAGATCAAAAGAAGGCTTCGTAAGGACTTTGAAATTCTCAAAGCTTGGAGAGCTGAATATTTTTTTGTAGAAATTGAAGTTCTTTATGGGAAATATGGCATCTACTTGATGAAAAGGAACTACTTTTTGGATGTTCTTTGTAGATTTGGAATGAGGTAATGGAAAGCACTCAGTCAGCCCATGGACACAAATACAAATATTTACTCAAAGGATGGATAAACTATGGAAGATGCAACAACATCCAAAATCATTGTAGGATCACTAATCTATGCAAACATCATAAGACCTAATACATCAAGTTGTTGTCCATTTTTCTTAGTCTATGCAAGCTCGAACAAGTGAACATTTAAATTCATTCAAGAGATTTTTGAGATACATATATCATATGTCTAATCATGCTTTTTTGTACAAGTCTAGTTAAGAATTTCATGTGAATGCTTTATATGATGCTGATTGGATAGGTTTTTGAAAATATATGTGCAAGCTCACTTTCACATGAGCTATGCTTGGATAAATTTATGAAAGGTAAATGTAAATATGCACCTAAGGATGAAGGAATGAAGTCCAAACGTTGCAATGAACAAAAGATACAGCATCTACATTAAATTGAGTGACATGTAGAGGGCAACCAAATGAAAGTGGTGAGTTAAGAAGAAGGAACACACTACTTTATATGCTAAATTTTAAATAAGAATGAAGTGGGTGAAGTTTCTCAACAAGGGGAGAGAGAGAGAGAGAGAGAGAGAGAGAGAGAGAGAGAGAGAGAGAGAGAGAGAGAGAGAGAGAGAGAGAGAGAGAGAGAGAGAGAGAGAGAGAGAGAGAGAGAGAGAGATGAAGAAGAAGAAACAAAGCCCTTCAATAGGTCGGAATTTTGTTCAATATTCATTTTTCCATTTGGTTTTCTCATAGACTACTTTTAACCACTATCACTTTGTAAACAATCACATTGTGAGGCTTGCATCTCACACTATGTATGTAATCATTTCTTGCAGTTAAACACTCATTGGAAAGCGTATCTTGCACATGTTCTCTACATCGAATATTTCCTTCAAAAACATTGTATTCTATGAGTTACCAATAGTCGTTTTTCCATTTTATTTTCTGAAGGACTCTTTCCAACCACCCATCACTTTGTACACAATCACATTGTGATCCTCATGCCTCACTATGTACATAACCATTTCTTGCATTTTAACACTCATTGGAAAGATTATTCTGCATATTCTATTTATCTCAAATATCTTGCTGTTGGGAAGAATTCCTACTCAAATTGAAAATCAAGAAAGTAAAACTTTATTTGAAAACGATAAACTCTACAAATTTTGAGCTGTTTGTGGTTTCTATTCTCTTTCAATTATCTGATATGAAATGAATTCTCTCTTTTGTACCTATAGGGAAACATAAAAAAAAAAGAGGATTCGCAAATGTATGATGATGTGTGTGTACGTGAAGGCATGTGTGTGTCTATGTGTTTTTAATTCCATGCATATGTGTATGACTAAATATTTGCATGTGTGCCAAAGGTTCTATGTGTTTTTGTGGATATGTCTACATATGTGTGAGTATATCTGACCCTATGTGCTATGTGTCTACATGTGATGTATGTGGTGATATGCGAATATGCCTCTATGTGCGCATAAGTGTGTGTGTGTGTCCTAATCTGTGATGTGCATTGTTGTGTGTATGTGCGTAAGTTAATGTGAATGTGTGTGTATGTGTGCATGTGCTAAGCTTCTATGTGTGTGTATGTATGTATGTATGTACACACACACACACACACATATATATATATATATATATATATATATATATATATATATATATATATATATATATATATATATATATATATATATGAAAAAGGAAATTATTAAAACAAAAATAGTGTGTTAAGTGTGCGCGTTGTGATACATGCATGTAAGAGCGTGTGTATATGTGTGGTGTATGTAGAGTGTGAGTGGTGTAAGAGGTAAGCGTGTGCGTGTTTGTGTTTTCATGAGGTAAGTGTGCTATAAGTACTATAAGTTTGCATGATGTAAGTGTGTTATAAATGCTATATGCACAATTCTATGTGAATATATATATATATATATATATATATATATATATATATATATATATATTCTCACTTAGATATATAGATAAAATAGATAGATAGATAGATAGAGAGATAGAAAGAAAGATAGATAGGTAGATAGATAGATAGATACATAGACAGATAGATAGATAGATGGAGAGAAAGAGAGAGGGATACATAGATAGTTAGTTAGTTAGTTAAATAGATAGATAGATAGGTAGGTAGGTAGATAGATAGATAGATAGATACTATATATATATATATATATATATATATAGAGAGAGAGAGAGAGAGAGAGAGAGAGAGAGAGAGAGAGAGAATTATTTACCTTACCATTGAAGAATTTTTAAGTTCCCAGCTGCTTTATTGAAGTTTGCACAATTGGTTGATTGAAGCTTGATGAATGAAGATGTTCTTGATCGATGAGAGATGTGATCATGCATTGTTATAGAGGCATTAGAGCTTCTATTGAGCTACTAATGAGCATTTGAAACTTTCAATATGAAGACCTTCTTATCGATCTTAAAGACCTTCAAGAGTCACGTGTGGTGTCGTTTGGAGATGCTTTGATTTCACTTGTATTTGTATCATTCATAGATGTTAGATGAATTATTCTCTACCATTTCATCTAGATGCTTTGCTTTGTATTAGCTGAATTCAATGATCTATCCATAGACAGGACTTTAAGCTTGTAACATTTATTCAATGCATTAAGTGAATGGTTTGACTAAATGAGTAGATGGTTTTTATATGTTTGAATGGTAGTATCCTAAATGATTTCCTGTGAGCATCTAATTAGACCTTAGTTCTTTCTTTTTTGGTCCTTAGACACCTAAACTAAAAGCAACACCCTCTCTGAGCATGTATAGGGTCATAGAATCACAAGGATAATCCACCTAGTCGGCTTCATGACTCCCTAAATGGGCTCAAAGTTTATATTCTGTGAGTTATCAGTCCAAAAGTGAAGTCTAGTTTTTAGCATACATGTGGGGACAAGTAGTTTGTTCTCGTCAATTGTATTTCTCTACCAAACATTATCCAAATTACGTGATTCATAGCTTGTTGGAAAGCTCTTTTTCTTCATCAGTTAGAGGTCCATTTTATATTTGACTTGAGAGCAATAAGAAATCAAGGTGCAAGTGTTTGCCAAAGTGCTTAACCCTACAAGTGCTCACTACATGCTTCTTGTTGTGCATATGAGAAATCATTCTATACAAGCTTGCTATGTGTAAAAGCCGAGGATCTTAAAACGTTGAATATTTCATGGAAAATAATAGCATGATGGTTATATAATTGTTTTTTATACTAGTGTAATTGAGGTATCCAATTTTTTCAAGAAAAAGATAGCAATATAATTCTTAGACACCCGTAGGAAGCTTTCAAATATGTGAGTGAAATAATGATGGAAAAAGAAACCATGTTGATAACATAATGTGATGTCCTATGTATATTAGTTTTTAAGTATCTAATGAGTGTGAGTCACAACATATTTAAATCGAACGATGAAATTGAAGTAATGATTGAGAAAACAGTTTTCCATGTTTTTAATTTAATCATTTAAACATCGTCAGTTTCAAATACCAGAATCGCATGGCAAAACATGTCACATGTGTCCCTAAACCCATGTCACCGATTGGGCTTTAAAATAGTTATTTCCTTCGGTACCAACACTAGAAGTTTCTTTGTAGGCAATGATGTGTTCATCGCTTAGCCAGATCTTCTGTTTAGTTATTTTCTAATCTTGCTACGGTGTTCATACATTTCATGTGAATCCACGAGTCATCATATGTCAGTTGAGGGCTCAGCAAATTCTGCGCAGCTTGCTACCATCCATTATCTTGGTCATGTGTCCGCATGGATCTTGCCTGACGGATAACATGGAGCAGCTGAGTACCTAAGCTTTGCAACACTTTGACCTCCCCAGCCAGATGCTCAATCCTGTGGCCAAGCACTTTGAGTTCGTAACTTCTAGTGACGATCACGATGGTGATTACAAATTTACAACGAAGACGACGAGAAAGGCACGAGCTCCTTCTGCAAAAGCCTGGAATCCAGACCGCAAAAGAAATGAGCTTCTTTACTGTTACAGACTACAGTACGTAAAGCGCGTATACTCGTGTGAGCGAACTTCAGAGAAAGGTGAGAATGATTATACAATGCACCCAGGTACAATAACAGCATTGGTGGTCGGAAATCCCTTCGGATTCACCATTGATCAAATAAAATGGGAATAAGACACCTAGCTGAGTGACACTGACCAATTCTCAGAGTACTTCCCCTTCGACACACACACACATACACACACACACACAGACACACACACATATGGAGTGTTGCCAACTTTCCGACAATGCAGAATGTGCCTCTTTAAGTATTAAGGAAACCCCATCTTAGAGTTCAAGCTCCATGGATTATAGCATCAGCTCACCTGCAAAATCAGATCATAACGAAAAGTTCTGCTTTGCAGTATCCACATCCGAGTGGATATCATTCTTTTAACCACCATTATCGCCTGGAAATTGACTACATTGGCATGGACAATCATCCTTCAAAGTACCAGCTCAAAAATCTCATTATCATTCTCTCCCCACCAGCCACTTGTCCATTGATGTACTGAGGTGATCCTTCCATGTCAAAGCTAACCTTTTCTAGTGCTGGTGCTGAAGGAAGAAGAATGCGAGAATGTTCATGCACCCTCTATAAATTAACGGGATCAAGGGCTTGAGTAGAAAGAAGTAGCCTTTCTCTGGATGTACGCTAGAGAGTGCTCGAGCAGCCACAAAGGATTCGGAGTACCTTGGGAGGTCTGATAGTGAGCCAGCTTCGTGAGAGTACTCTGTACGCATGTGGTCATCGTGCTGCAGAGAAACATAAGCAATTAGTTGGGTTAGCCCTTGCTTTTACGAATCAAGTGTTCGCATAGTGTAAACTCTTCCGTCTATATCCATTAAACCTGGGTGAGCTTGAAACTGTTACCGGGTTCTTCGGATGCTATGGTAAACCATACCTAAGACTTCAACGACATTCTGGATCCATGCCTGTCACTTCACTCCAGTTCACACAGAATAGCACGTGTTCAACAGACCAAGGAGCCAAAATGAAGAATGCTCACCTGAATTCCAATGGAGCAACAGAAAGTCTGAGAATAGAGGTTCATGACGATGGCGGCAACCAAAAGGACATATGCCATGCCATAACTACATCCACTAAAGGAGGATGGAGAACCATGCCGTTCATCTTTGGTAATAACTAAGAACTTTATGAATGTCATGCTTCTGTTTCTTTGTCTTTAGTGGTGCTATGGCTCTTCTCATCATGCTTCTCAATGCAGGAAACGAGATATGCGAAAAGCTTGGTGCAATTGGATTGAGTGCCAATATGATAATGTATCTCACTCAAGTACTGCACATGGACTATGTCCAAGCAGTCAATATACTGACGAACTTTGGAGGAACTTCTAGCTTGACGCCCCTCATTGGAGCTTTCCTTGCAGATGCATATGTGGGTCGTTTCTGGATCATTGGTGTGGGCTCCGTCATCTTCAGCCTGGTACAGTAACATGCTTCTTCTTCTGTTTGATGGAGAAAAAAGTGCTCCTTCCTTTTATTGTTAGCTGATTATATTGTACCTGCAGGGAGCATTAAGTTTAACAATCTCTGCAGTTGTTCCATCTCTGCAGCCTATTTCTTGTACTTCTTCATGCCCCCCACCATCCCAGAAAGAGTTAACAGTGGTCATCTTGGGACTCATACTGTTATCCGTAGGATCAGGCGGCATACGCCCTTGTGTGGCGGCGTTTGGAGCAGATCAACTTCCAAATTCTCTCCACAGTAACAGCAAAAGACACGAGGAGGATGAATTCAAAGATGATAAGCATCCACTATTCCAGAGTTCATGGAGCTTCTTCAACTGGTATTATTTTGTCATCGGAGTATCATCACTGCTAGCAATCACAATCATCGTATACATTCAGGACAATCTCGGATGGGGAGTTGGATTTGGCATTCCTGCAGGTCTTATGGTGTTCTCCGTCATCAGCTTCTTTGCTGGCGCCCATCTGTACGTTAAGCTTCCACCCATGGGTAGCCCACTAACTAGGGTTTCACGGGTGCTGGTTGCAGCATTCAGAAAAAGAAGAATATCGGCTTTTGACTATACAGGCCCTTTGTACGAGCTCACTGACAAGCAAAGTATTTCTGTGCAGCAGATTCGGCTTCACCATACTCAGCAATTCAAGTAATCTCTTGCACTTTTCTTCTCCATTCCGTTTTTTACATGATTTGCTCTTTTTGACAAGCTTAAGGGGCTTCAGCTTTCTTGATCGAGCGGCAATCGAGGTGCCAGAAGACCGCCGGGACGATGGAAGCTTCAATCCTTGGCGGCTTTGCACTGTGACTGAAGTGGAGGAGCTGAAGCTCCTATTTCGCATGGCACCAATCTGGGCATCAGGTATCGTTCTGGTTACAGCTTCCGTGCAACAGCACACATTTTCGGTTCTCCAAGCACGGACATTAGATCGACATGTATTTCCAAGATCATCCTTTGAGATACCACCAGGCTCCATGGCTGTCTTCTCAATTGCTTCAATGCTGTTCACAATTTCCTTATACGACCGACTTCTGATGCCGCTGGCGTCGAAGGTAACTCGGCATCCGCGTGGAATCACTTGTTTGCAGAGAATGGGAGTGGGCTTCGTGATATCCACACTAGCAACCGCCATATCCGCTGTAATAGAGCTAAAGAGAAAGCAAGCAGCTGCGTCAGCTGGTGCTGTAGACATGAGAACTGTAATACCAATGTCTATGTACTATCTACTACCACAGTATTGTCTTCACGGAGTGGCTGAAGCTTTCATGTCGATCGGGCACTTAGAATTCCTCTACGGTCAAGCACCTGAGAGCATGCGGAGTACAGCAACTGCATTCTTCTGGATATGCATCTCAGCTGGAAGCTATCTGAGTAGCGCCATAGTCTCACTCGTACATCATAACACAGAATGGTTGCCTAAGAACCTAAATCACGGACACCTTGAGTACTTCTACTGCTTGCTCACCGTTTTACAGGTTTTGAATTTCCTCGTTTACTGCATCTCAGCACGATGGTACAAATACAAAATTGTTCTTGATCAGGAAGAGACCGACATGAAAGATCGCCCATCACATTCACCTCAGAACTGAATCACCATAGCTCTGACAGTCCAATAGAAAGTTAACCTCCATAGCTTTGATAGCTTATTGCAAAGAAAAATTCAGACATGGAAAATGAGGATATCAGTCCACTAAGATGTACATGTCTTGTAGAATACAGTACAACTAAATTGAAGGTCTAGAAACAGATAATTCTGCAATGAGATCCCAAAACCTTTCGGAGAAGTTCTGAATGTGCAGAACCGAACATGAGGCCTGCAAATAAGAGTCTTTTTAAATAACTTAAAGATTAATTACGCAAATATTAATTTCTCGAAGAGCAATTTGATCGCCGAGAAGGGAACGAAAAAATTATCAGCCTACTTTGCATCTCCATCCCTCTAATAGCATTGTAACTTTCTCCTTTGTATTAATTTAAAGCGATTTTGTCAAAAAAAAAAAAACGATGGGAATACCTAACGTCTGTGTTATCAGTCATCTTATTTGAACTGCAAAAGAATAATCAACCTTGACAGATTTAAACATAATATTGCAGCGATCAGCCTCATATAATCAAAGCATATAATCGAAACTGGGGAAATGCGTATGAGCACTATTCATGTTTCGAAACATCGTATTGAAGGAGACTCTTTAGCGAACGCCTTGCATCCTTTCCATTTATTATAGTTCGTTTCGTGCAGAATTTCTAGGCATTAGCTTAGAAATAACAAGAGTGTTTCGTACCCTTCTTCAACATTAACACATACATGTCAGGTGCAAATTTATGAAGATTCGAATGCTTCTTTAAATGACTTTTTGAATTTGTTCCAAATAGCACAAAGCCGCTATGTTATCCACTTTGGATAGAGTTCTCAAACTTGCCCTTTTTTCTATATGGTTTCATTAGAGAAATTGTGTTGCCCATTGCTCCATCTCTCGCTTCTAGAGAAGATGTCACATGTTTCATCTATGAAGGTGCAAAATACTTATCCATTACAACAACAAATTATATTTTGCACTAAACTTTACAGATTCACAGTCACCGAATAAACTCACTATCCACCATGTCACTCAATCACCAACACTTAGAGATAACAGACAATTAATATTACACAACAACAATAATCAAATACTCTCATAATAGCGAATCAATTTGAGAAAGCGCTCTTCTCTATGATGCAACAAACTTGATAGTCTAGCATATCCGTTACCTATCTCCTTTTTGGCTTCTCTCCATACCCCAAGATAGAATGATGTATATAACTAAGAAAATTTACATCGGTGGTCTGCCTCTTTGATGCGACATTTCAACAAATTAATATTTTCAAAGTTTGGCATCCGATAGCTAACACTGGCATGCATGGAGGACCTTAACCCAAAAATTTCAATTACAAAAAGTGTAGTCTTAATCAGGATCTTTGGGTTCCTCATCAGATGGAGTAAAAATGTCAGCTTTAAATGAATCAGAATCTTCCCAAAAGGTAGTGTGAATCTTTTTGGTAATGGTTTTAGGTAGAGGCTATACTTCATGTGGCTATAAAGTAACCATACCATCCATAGTAGCACCAGATGTTGAAGCCTAAGAAAAGATTGCATGAATTTGTGTTTCTGCCACTTGTAAGTTGAATTCTTCTTGAAGATAGAAGTCCTATTGAAACATGTGCTTTGGACATTGAGATTCACTTTGAGAATTAGTCTGCCTACCTTGTTCTTTCAAGAAAATTTCTTGATCTAAATCTCTCTCTAGGGTGGAAGCTTGTTGCTATATAGCAAGTACCTATTGTTCCTATTGGTCGGCCTTGGCAAACAACTGCTCATTTCTTTCCCTTAATGCAATTGTAGTCTATTGGAGGAGGTCACAGTCTTTAGCCTAATCTGTAAATGAAACATCATCTTGTTGATGGCAACATTGGTGACCTTCTTCTTATGGGTCTCAATTTCAAGCCTTGATTCTTCATTAAAAAAACAAAAACCTTTGAAGGTTTTTTTTAGTACTAAGTTTTCCAGGATTCTTGCTACAATGCATCTCTCAACTACTACTTGGTGAATACTTGGTTGTGAACCTTGTCCAATAGCTGTTGAACTCGAAGTTGGAGCCACTCATTGTGTTCATAGAGGTGGGTACAAGTCTATTGGTAGTGGTCCATATCATGAGCGATGAAGGCTTGCATATGAAGGAAGCGACTCCTACATCGATCAAACTCGGGGAGAACACATTGCTTGTTGACACCAATCTGTCAGAACTCTTCGTAATGGGAAAAGAGGGCTGGTAAGTTGGGCGAATCGATTTCATCTTCAAGGTCAAGTGGGGCCGAATTCCATGGAGAGATTAGCGAAGAAGGGGTAGAACATCGAGGGTTTGGAGGAGTTCCTGGTGGAGAATATGATGCTGATGAAGGAGGGGTAGCGATGGGTGCGACATGATCAGGGGAAGAGGTCATGCATCGACTCATCCCTTGGAGGAATGGAAGGTGGTGAGGTGGGTGGGATAGGAGTGGATGAGGAAGATGCTTATTGTAGTCGAGAAGACAAGGGAACAGACGATGGTTCTGCAATCATGTTGGGTCCCAAATTGTTTGCACCAGAGGATGAAGAGCTAACTACCATGTGGGGTTGGCAAGAGTGGCGCAAAATGAGATTAACGCTCTTGTCCTCTTCTTCTATAGTTGAAGTGGGTCGAGCAAGCTGTCGAGGAGTCAACAACACATGGTGGAGATGGGGAACTCACCAGGGTAGAGAATGGATAACACGTAGGGGAGGCAGGTTTTTGGGTGGTGGGCCATGGCCATTGTTTAACTTGCAAACAATGTGTTGGAATCCTTATGGATACAATTGAAAAGAATTAGTGACCAATTGATCAGACCTTGGGTGACATGAGCGAGTACAGAGTAAAACTAGCAAGAGATTGCATAGGGGCAATGCTGGAGGTTTAGGGAAATCACGAGGAAATGAAGTATAGACTAGTATAGTTCCAATTGATAGCTAATAGTGTATTCATTGGAGCTGTGTTGAGGAAAGAATTGTTCCATGTGATGGAATTTAATCCCTCAGATTTGCACACTAGAAGTGAAATGAACCCAATATCTAAGTCCCTTCACACACCTTTTCTGCCGCCCTACAACGTACGCCACATTGAGTTGATGATGTATATTTCCTTTTTAAATACATAGAATAATATTCAACGGTGCACGGTGAACAAAGAGAGAAGGCAAGAGAGATGGAGGAAAAGAAAGAAATAGAGAGAGGAGGAAAAGAGAAAGGGAAAGACAAGAAAGAACGAAAGAGAAAGAGAAAGAGAAGAAGGAAAGAAAGAGAAAGAAAGAAGAGAAGGAGAAAGAGAAGAAGGAGAAAAGAGAAGCCGAGAGAGAGAGAGAGAGAGAGAGAGAGAGAGAGAGAGAGAGAGAGAGAGAGAGAGAGAGAGAGAGAGAGAGAGAGAGAGAGAGAGAGAGAGAGAGAGAGAGAGAGAGAGAGAGAGAGAGAGAGAGAGAGAGAGAGAGAGAGAGAGAGAGAGAGAGAGAGAGAGAGAGAGAGAGAGAGAGAGAGAGAGAGAGAGAGAGAGAGAGAGAGAGAGAGAGAGAGAGAGAGAGAGAGAGAGAGAGAGAGAGAGAGAGAGAGAGAGAGAGAGAGAGAGAGGGGGGGAGAGAGAGAGAGATGCAAAAAAAGAGAGGTAGAGAGAAAGAAATAGAGAGAGAAGAAAAGAAAAAAAGAAGAAAGAAAAAAGAGAGATTCATGAGGAAAAAAAAGAGAAAGGATTCAAGAAAGAGAGAAAGAAAGTGAAGGATAAAGAGAAACGATGAAAGAAGAGAAATAGAGAAGAAGGAGGAAATCCTAAGTGAGATAAAGTGAAGAATAGAGAGAGAATGAGAAGATTAGAAAGAGAGAGAAGAGTAAAGAAAGAGCACGGTTAGCATACCTACCTTTACTAAAATGGACATAACTCTCTCATATGGAATCCAAAGTGGATGATTCCACTTGGTATAGAAAGTAGACTCCAAGGAATTTCAAACGACAAGGTGGAACCCATGGTTGGATAATTAAAAACCACCAGTAGAGAGTATTTAATTCTCCACATACGTCTTCAAAGAGGTATGCTTCCCACTCACCAAGCTTCATTGTTTTGGCCATAACTTCATCCTAGAATATCTAAATCAAGAAATTCAAATTGGTATGGATTCTAGACTTCAAGCTCTATCTTTAGACTAATTAAATTCCACATTTGGACCATTTCAAGCCATCTCTGCACAAGCTTTTTGATGGCTATTGACTGGCGAGAAACTCTTTTTGAGTGACTTCAGTGTCCAATTATGATAATTAGGAGTTCCTAATAATATTTTGGACCATTTTGGATAGGAATGAATTTATTTTTATACATTTGCATCATATTTTTTTTCTCTCAAAGAAATTCATTTGAATACTTCTCGCATCAAAGTTTATAATTTTGCATTGTATTTTCTTCCGATGTTATGAAACCAACATGGGAATGTGCATGAAAGTTAGTTTTGATATGAATTCATCTATGCACATAAAGCTACTCTAACATATGTTGATTCATAAAATCATGTATAGGTTGTTGTTGTTGTGTGTTTCAAGATCTTGGCGTAGGTATTGGCGCAAGAAAAGACCTTGTTATGAGGGCATGTAGTGCCCAACAACACATGTTGGAAAAGTTTTTTTATTTGCAGGTTTTTGGAGTAAATAAAGTGGTTTTCCAACCACTTGGCTGATGCATATCATTGTGATTTAATTTTTTTAGGCTTCATTTTCCTAGGAAAATACTGACGAAAATTTTGTAGCCACATGGTGTTATATGCCATGTGAGAACTAGAGTGATGTTGTGTTATGAGAGAGAGGAAGTCTTATGTGTGCATAGCTAAAAACATATGAATTGATTGAAGTAGAGAAGAAGATGCATGAGTGGATGCATGCATACATAGACGATATGATTGCTAGAAAGTTAAAATGCATGATGCATTTTTTGTCTATAGAAGATCACTTTTATGTATCACCACGATGAGTTAGGGTGAGCATGAGGTATGTGATAGAGGTACCATGCATATGCTAATTGTGCCTTTAGAGAGTAAAGGACAAGGTATATACATCAAGAATAACTAAGACATGTTTTCGTCTAGTAACACATGAACACCTGAATTGTTCTTCATGCGAGTCTATGTACTTGATATAGAAGTTTATCCCGAGTCAACACAAGAGTGCTATGGTTATGATCATCAATACAAGTATTAAGTGCTTGTATATGATTGGTTGTGATGAGATTAATGAATGTGCAAGAAGCACAATGAATAGAAGGACATCCATAGATATTCACTTTCACTGAAAGGTGGATACTATGTAAAGAGTTGATTTTTCCACGAGATGATTTGGATGGTTAATTGGTTGCATTGATCTAGAGGATCATTATATGCATGGATATGTCTCCATGTCATAATCCATCCAAGAAAATGAATGAGCATGTCTAATCATAAGGATTAACATGTCTCGTCATTTTTTTAGATTTGAAAAATAATTGAGCAAATAGTTAGTGAGGTAGTAGCCTCATAGAGATTTGGATGGTTCTATTTGAGGGAATGCCAAACTTTATTGAAATTTTTTGAGAAAGTAGCTCATAGCCTTATCTTTAAGCTGACAAATTCTCAAGTAATTTGGATACTTTTAGAAAGGTCAAATGACCTCTGTACTAGACGTGCCGCTAGTAGAAGTAAAGGCTTGAAACAAGTGACATAGGCCTGTTACAAAGGGCATTTCTCTTCATTGGTAGATCTAAATGGAATGCTTTAAAAATAATGGAAATGGAAACTTCGTGCATACCAATTTTAATTATTTTTAAAGATCACTTGACAGGTCAAATAAATTTTGCACATCAAAGTGCAGCCTCTGGAATTTATGAAATGATCAAAGACCATGTCACCTAGAGGTGATTGGTTCTCTTAGCTCATTTAATCAAATTGAATGATTTTTGTTTCTAACATTATCTAAGCACCTCCAGATGGTGTGTACAAAATGTGAAGATGAAACATTTCTCCATTTAGGAGATATAAAGAAACGAGTAAAAGTTAGCCTTTGCAAAGTTTTAAAATATTACAGGTATAGAGGCTTAGTATTTTGGTCATTTTGAAAGTAGCAAATGTCCAAATACTATGCAATTTATGTCACTAAAAGTCTATGTGCTATTAAAATTTGGAAGAAATTGGACATCATTTGGTAGATCAAATGACCTATTCTTCTCAGAACAATCACTGGCGAGGATTTGCCAAAAAGTGGTACATGTGTCTGATGAGCACATGATATTTTCATATTGGAAACTCCAATTTCAAAAAGTTTTCTTGGAGAAAATATTCCAGTATAGACCCTATGGTTTACCCAAAAGTCAAGGATTTTGGAATTTATCTTTATAATTATAAGATGCTATAAAAGTGTAGCATCATTATTTCTAGGCTTACCTAAGCGCAGGTGTAGGAGAGATAGAATTATACTTTTGAATGTGTATTTGATTGCATTTTGTATTGAAATTTTATAAGACGAAACTTGATATATTAGTCTAGATTTTGGCACACAAAAAATAGAATTTTGAGTTTCTTAGATCACTCTAAGGGCTTCAAGAAGATGACCCTATACATTTTCAGAGTTGGTCATAAAGTGTTCAACCCTTCCGCAAAAATGGTTATAAAACTCCAAGAAAATATCCAAATCAAGTGATTTTTGTGCCTAATGAGAGCTTGAGAAAAGTTACAAAAGCCTGAAAAGTTGTTGATATATTTAGGTAGTGATGTCTGTGAACTCACTAGGACCGTCGGGGCACTTTTTTCCCTCTTTAGGAGGTTTTTTTTCCCCCGACTTGTATATACGCCTATTGCCCTAATGGGCTACTTATCTTTGTACATTCTCTAGTAATACATTCAGTATTGTGTGTTGTGCTCCAAGCTTCTTCTTCTTCCTTGTGCTGTTTGCGTGCTTCCGCGGACGTCTATCTCCAACAATTGGTATCATACAAGTCATCGCTTCATCTAGGGTGCCGTCGACACTCCCCCGTTTGTGTTGGAATTAGACGTCTATAGAAGCACACAAACATCACAACAAAGAAGAAGAAGCTTGGAGCACAACACACAATACTTCATGTATTACTAGAGAATATACAAAGATAAGTAGCCCATTAGGGCAATAGGCGTATATACAAGCCGGGGGAAAAAACCTCCTAAAGAGGGAAAAAAGTGCCCCAACGGTCCTAGTGTGTTCACACACATCACTACCTAAATATATCAACAAATCCCCCCTGGGAGTGATGCGGTGAACAAGGAGCTGGCACTCATGTATAAGGAAGTGCCAAGCTATGTGGAAATCACTCCACAAAAGGAAGTAAGCCCAAAGTTTTGCGGAAAGCTTCAAACTTCTCCCTAGGCAGAGCCTTCGTGAAAAGGTCTGCTATGTTCTCCTGCGTGGGCACATATGCCAAGCTGATCTCCCCAGCAGAGAACCTCTCCCTGACATAGTGATAATGCACCTCAATGTGCTTAGTGCGAGCATGGAAAATAGGGTTCCTCGCAACTGCCAAGGCGCTCTGACTGTCAGTGAAGATGGTGGTGGTAGAAAACTGGCCAACACCCAAATCAGCCATAAGACGTCTGAGCCACACACACTCAACAGTCGCTGTAAAAGCTGCCCTATACTTAGCCTCACAACTGGAAGTGGCCATAGTAGGCTGCTTCTTGCTCAACCAAGATATACATGAGCTACCAAGCATGATGCAAAAACCACTGGTGGACACACGAGCGTCATAGCAACCAGCCCAATCTGAGTCAGAAAAAGCATGCAAATCTGGCGGTAGTGATCTCCCCTTGGGATAAAACAACCCAAGTAGCCGAGTACTACTCAAGTAGCAAAAGATGTGCTTAACCGCCTTCCATTGCGTGACTCCTGGGAAATGCATCAACCTGCTCATCTGTGAGACAGCAAACTGAATATTTGGCCGAGTAATGCATAAGTAAATCAAGCATCCAACAGCGTGCTGATAGAGAATAGCATCAAATGCATCTCCAGCATCATGAAGACTCAATCGTAAACATGTCTCCATAGGAGTGGCAATAGGCTTACAGTCTTCAAGGCCAAGATGCTACAATAATGTGTCAATATATTTCGTTTGACACAAAGCCATTCCACCATCAACTTGCATAAACTTGTTGGAATTTGGGGCCCCAGGATCGTTTCAATACTAAAACCTCTTGAGCATACACAACTTAATTGACAAGATGATAAGTGAGATAGAGAAAGAAAGAGATCTTGAGACAAAGATAGGGAACGTAAGCTGGATGCTTACTTCACTAAAAATAATAGATGTCCAAATTACAACATGGGATTACTACTCAACCATATAAAGTGGTGCACTCACTAATGGAAGAATAAGAAGATGATGATACAAAATTTAGATTATGTCGAAATAATCTAAGTGTGTGTGAAGAGAATGAAGCAACAAAGCTAACAAAATAGTGTAACGAAATTGTAAATCAACCACAAGGTTAACTCACAAAAGATAGTTACCACCACCTCGTAGAAGACTTCCTGCTGCAATGAGAGTAGCCTCTCCTTCACCACAACTTCACCTCCTTCAAGAGTGTGAGAACACTCTGTCTTCAAGAAGATCTCCAAGCTCTAGATCTTTGAGTGAGTGATTATACAAGGAGCCAAGGCCTTGTTTATATAGTTGTTCTCCTCCTTGAAAAGCACATCGAAAAGCACTAATAAAGCTACGATAAACCATAAAGCTTCTTTGCTATGCGATCGCGCATGAATAGAGAAACGCGTTTTATTTTTAATAGCTTTTCAAAAGAATCTTTTGTGTTTGCTGCCGTCCGTGGGTTTTGAACCCGGGTGGGCTATAAGAGAGCGCTTTCTTGTAGCCATGCTGCCCGCGTAGTTTTGTTGTACAAGAACCTACAAAGACTTTATGGATCTTTTGCTCGTCGACTGATTGAAGTAGTCTCTAAGAGTAAAACTTCTATATAGTCTATTGTAGAACTAAGACTTGAAGTTGATGCTTCTTAGTGAAGCTAATTGTTAAGCCAATATAAACATTGACTTCCAACAAAACTAAATGCCCAAATAGTGATGCAAATGCCCTAAATCAGACATCTCAAATGAGGCATGCAAATCAGCCTTGAAATCAGCAATATGCTTCTCAATAGGACTAGTGAGCAGCATGTCGTCAACATAGACAACAATGATCAGAAGCACATCATTAGCATGCTAACAGATAAGGTGCTTTCAGTTGGACTGTTCTCAAAACCATGTGCAACCAGATAGGCATGTATCTTCTCATACCAAGCACGTGGTGCTTGCTTTAAACCATATAATGCCTTCTTTAACCTGCACACCTGGTTTTCATGCCCTTTCTGCACAAAGCCACAGGGCTGAAAAACATATACTTCTTCATGCAAGTCACCATTCAAAAATGTTGTTTCAATGTCCAACTGATGTACATTCCAACCATGATGGGCTGCAAGTGCACAAATGCTCCGAACAGTAGTCATATGACATGTAGGTGCAAAGGTCTCATAAAAATCAATGCCTCTTTCTTGCGCATAACCCTTTGCAACAAGCCTAGCCTTTTACCTATCATCTGTACCATCAGGTTTACGCTTCAGCTTGTATACCCACTTAGTGCCAATGGCCTTCTTGCCAGGAGGCAAGTCACATAAAGACCATGTACCATTCTTCATTATAGCATCATATTCAGATTGCATAGCAGCCATCCAATTTTTTGAATTCTGTGCTTCATCAAAAGAAACACGCTCATTCTCATCAGAGAGACTAGAAGCAGCCATAACATAGCAATCTGATGCAAAGGAGGCACTATGAGAGCCTGAACGAGTACGATATGACAAAGCTGCATCTAATTTGCTGTCACACAAAGTCTGCACCAGCCATTTTGGCATAGTTTTTGCCTGCTCAATATTAGCTCTCTCATCAACAAGTGCATCATGTAAATCTGCATCAGAAATGGAATGATCTACATCATCATATGAAACCTACAAAGGCTGAGAAGTTGCCTCATTAGGACCAGCACTAGACTGTCCACCTGTAAAAAGAGGCATCAAAGTATCATACATGTCTTTGGAGCTAACAGATGTCTCCTTAGTACATGAAAGCAATGGTTGAATACCATCTTCCACAAAGACAACATCACGGCTAACCAGAATGCGTTTAGTCTGTGGATGATACAGATGATAGCCTTTACTTTCAGAACTCTACCCAACAAAAATACATTTTACTGCCTTATCATCCAATTTTCTGCGATGTTGTTCAGGCACTAGTGCATATGCCAAACAACCAAAAACACACAAATGAGCAACAGATGGCTTTTGGTCATGCCAAGCCTCATATGGAGTGATAGACTGCAGTGCTTTAGTGGGATACCTGTTCAGTACATATGCTGCACACATGACAGCCTCAAGCGAGAAACTATGTGGTAAAGCCTGACTTTTGACCATGCACCTTGCCATCTCCACGAGTGACCTGTTCTTTCATTCAGCAACTCCGTTTTGTTGAGGTGTATAAGGCACTGTACACTAGTGTTTTATCCCATGTTCTGCCAGAAATGCATTAAAATCAGAAAACATATATTCCCCCCCTTGATCAGAACGGAGGGTGCCCATTTTACATGTTGACAGATTTTCAGCCAAAACCAAAAACTGTTTAAAGCACATGAACACTTTGGACTTTGCTTTGAGTGGATATACCCATGCATTTCTGGAAAAATCATCAATGAAAGTCACAAAGTAAAGGTAATTTCCAAAAGAGGGTGTCTGCATAGGACCACAGACATCACTATGTACAAGCTCTAATTTTTGTGTAGCCCAAACTGAACCATCTTTTGGAAAGGAGGAATGCTGCATTTTGCCCAAAATACAACCTTCACAAACATGTTTTCCAGGCGCCTCAAGTTTGGGCAAAGAGGACACCATTTCAGATTTTTGCAGGCGTAGCAAACTAGCAAAATTCAGATGACCAAAGCATGCATGCCAAAGCTTTGCATCTGACATAGACTGAGAATCATTTACTGCACATGCCAAATCATTTTAAGATCTTTCATAGTCTATGAGCTTATATAGCCCACGACATAAAATGCCAGAAGCAATAATAACATCGCCATTTGACAGATCATGAACTGTACATTTGTCATCAACAAATTTCACAACCAAGCCATTCTTGACTAATGCAGAATGATCTTACCAACTCCCATAACAGGATAAGAGGAGTTGTTGGCGCATGTAACAGTATTCCCTATAGGGGTAGGCTCGAGTGAAGAGAAGAAACTGCGCTGCGAGGTAATATGTTTGGTCGCCCCACTGTCAAAGTACCAAACATCTAAGTCTACTGCAGACATGCACTGCTCATGAGAAGATGGGTCAAAACTGCAAACAGTAGTGAACACCCATTCTTCTTCCTGCACAAGATTAGCAGACTCCGTTTTTGGTGTAGAGGCTTCTGCAACAACCATTCCAGCCTCTTTCTTCTTTGCCTCTTTTGCAGCCAATTTTGGACAGTTCTTTATGATATGATCATTCCCTTTACAATACTTACAAAACAATTTATGCTTTTTTGATTTTTTCTCATCTTTGTCTTGGTTCTTCGAATGTGCAGCATTTGCAGATTTCTGCTTACTAGTAGAAGAATTCCATTTTCCTTTGCCCTTCTGACTAGCCAAGAAAGCTTGATCTGCAACACGCATAATGGACTTGTTCTACCTGGACTGATCTTCTTGCAGCAGAACAAAGACTAACTCCTCAAATGACAAGGCATTTGGATTTCCTTTCATCATCAACCAAAGAGTAGAAGTTAAACTCTGATATGAATCAGGAAGACTATTCAGAACGGTCTGCGCAAGTGAGCTATCTGGTATAACCTCATCAGCAGAAATCAACTATTCCTTCAAGTCTTTGATCTTTGTTAGGAAACTGTCCATAGAATCACCTTCATTCATGTGCTCACTCTCCAACTGTTTTCGAAGGTAAGCAACATGCGAGCCTCATTCCTAGCTTGGTACAATGTGGTAAGTGTATCCCAAGCATCCTTAGCTGTTCTGCAAGAGCGAATATGAGGAATAATGGCACGTATGACAGACAAAGCTATCAATGCATGTGCCTGGGCATCTCTGCCATCCCAATGCCAATGAACTAATTCAAGCTCTTACCCACTATTTCAACATTACCCATAAGTTCAATACTCAATATTACCTTCACACAAATGGTCTTGTTGAAAGTACCAACAAAATGTTGCTTACTCTGCTCAAGAAGTTAATTGTTGATTCTTTCAATCAATGGGAACAACTTCTACATGTGGTACTCTAGGCATGTAGAACTACATATAAAGTTCCTCTCGGTTACACTCCCTTTAAATTAGCATATGATATTGAAGCAAGTGCCCCTATGGAGGTGGTCATCTGTAGCTTGGGTGTTGCCATTGAACATAAATTGTAACCACTTGACTCATTGTATGCTTGAATTGATGATTTGCATGATCTCGATGAACAAAGTCTTTGATGTATGTCAACTAGTGCTGTTTTACAACTCAAAGTAATATCATGCCATAGGAAAGTTAAAAAATCAGTGATTTAGTCCTTACCTAATTTTGGCATAGGTGGGTCGGACAACTTTTTGGTTATAGACACTTGTCAAAGTATCAATTAAAAATCCTTTCAACGAGCAAAAACTTTGCCCTTTTCAATCGCCATCCACGTGTTCAATCATTTATTTGTCACACATGTATGCATGATTTGCATGATAGTTATGGAATAATCTTCCTCAACTTACGTTCATCATTTTGTCTGTCCCCTCCTCAATCATGTCGATGTGTTTCTCTCCTATTTGAAAATCCCACTACCTTGCAATTCTCGATTACTGTTTTTGTGTGTGTGATTGCATTGTCTTTGCCGAGTATGCTTCCTTTATGCACTACTCTTAGCTATGGAAACCTCATCACTTTTCGAACTGCTATACCCCATCTTCTCTGATGTGATGAATGCATTCCTCAATCCCCGCTGTCTAGGCCATTTCTGCCTCTTGCGGTGGGATGCTATTGTGGAACACCCCGCTATTGAGAGCATTATCCATGCCTATTGTTGTAGAGCCCACCTCTAGTACCTCATACATGATATTGCTCAGTGGAGAAGAGCCCCACTTCACCCTTACAAAAGTGGGTTAGTGTGCCTTTTTCCTACCCACTGATAGTTCGACGTCAGTTCCCTCCGTTTTTGGTGCTTTCATGGTGTTGAAAATGTGAACTATGCAATTTTTAGGTGTATAAATGGGTCAAAATACCTTAAGGTGGACAAAATTCATGACTCAAATCACTTAGGTTAGTCTCAAGGTTGGGCAAGGTCAAGCAAGGTAGCCCTAAGGTGGTGGAAATGTCGGGAGAGGCATCCAAAAGCTATAAAAGAAGGTGAAACATCATCAAATGCATGGAAGTCTTGTAGGTCATTGAAGAATAAGAGACATGTACTCAAGGAGGCTCAAGCAGAGAGTCATCCAAGACTCAAGGAGATAAAACCCAATAGTCCAAGCTAGGAAAAATAAAGAGAATGGTAGTATATGCATAGAAGAGGAGTAAGGAGGAGCTATCAAGCCCACACCCCCTCTAGTCTCTTGTAGGTATAGACATAGTTTGCTTATAATAGTTCTAAATCTTTGTGTACATATCCAACTCAAAAGATTTAAAGTAAATTTTGTATCTTGTATATGTATCTTAATTTTACTAAGAGGGCTTTGTGAAATCAATTTTGTGTGCAGAGAAATAGGTGTATCTCTATAACCCTAAGTTTTACAAATCCTACATCTCTGCATAATCTATATTGTATAGAGTTGTTGACTGACCTAAACAAATCCATTTGACATATGCTATAGCTTGTTGGAAAGCTTAACAACCATATTCATTGTGGTTAAAAGTGGAGTTGATTTGGATTAGGTCAGGGTAGGTGACTTAGAGCTTTGTTGTAGGGTAGTAGAAAAGGTGTATGAAGGGACCTCGGTATTGGGTTCATTTTACATCTAGTGTGCAAATCTAAGGGATTAAATTCCATCAGCTGGTATTCGAGTAAGAAACCTCCTTTAAAGAACAAGTCATGCTTAAATACAATTAAATTATATAAAAAATACATACAATCTCATGAAAAACTTTTTCCGATTTTCTACTCCCTAAATGGGAGGTTCCTATGCCTTCTAGAGCTCTATGTTTTGTCTCTAAAAGGTGTTGATAATACTCAGGATCGATTGTCTCATCCTATAGTGCCCTCAACTCTTCCTTCATAATATAAGATGACTTTTGAAGGCCATTATGAGCATTTTGATGACGTGTTGAATCATGTCTATGTTTTAGAGAATCAATCACCATAATTTATCCTAATTCTTGCAATGAAGGTGTCTACAATTGTTATACTACATCTTTGCGAGTTATTGGATATGTTGGTGCACAACCATACCAACTCTATCCATGAGAATCAAGCCATCCTGATCACATTTTATATATCTTTCATGGATCATGTTCATGCACATCCCAAGGTGTGGCGTGTGCTTGGAGTAGGTGGTTGTGACCAATGACATGATTGCGGTGGTGTAGATGCATCATCACTAGCACAAAATCCACTGTCACCTTAATCTCAACCTCATTATTGAAATGAAGATGAACTAGCTACTATTGGTGAGGCTCTAGATGATCCTCTTGATTTTAAATCATGTTGTTTACTAGGATTTCAAGAAGTAGACCCCTAGAAAAGGGGAGAAGAACAGAATAGAGAACTGGCATCCTATTATGATGCTCCAAACAGGATACAAGATTATTGCCAAAGTCATTGCCAACAGAATCTCTTGCCACTTGAGAGCGTGGTTAAGCGAGGACCAAAAAGGTTTCATCAAAGGCAGGTCAATTTTGGAAACCATTATAGATATCTGGGAAGGTCTTGAATTTGCAATTGAGTCTAAACAAGACATGGTCTTCCTCAAGATCGACTTTGATAAAGCCTACGATAGGCTAGAATGGGACTATATTCTGCAATCGCTCCAAGATCTTGGATGTAGTCAGAAATTCACCAAGATGATAGCGACCCTTCTCGGAAACGCATCGACCCAAATTAACATTAATTGCAAACTTTCAAAGGTGATCAAACTTAGAAGATCTATCAAACAAGGGTGCCCATTGGCTCCCCTTCTGTTTGCCATTGCCATGGAAGGGCTTAGCAGGCTAGTGGAGCATCAGGTGGAAGCTGGTAATATCAAAGGCCTCCGTTTGCCTCATGACCACATGCAGATCACCATGAGACTTTTTGCTGATGATATGAACACATTTATTCACAATGATAGTGTCAGCTTGGAGATGTTCTGGATGTGTCTGGCTACTTTTTGTGAAGCCTCTAGATCCACAAGCAACCACTCTAAGACCGCCTTTACAGCTATTGTTGGGTCACAACCCGACCTTCTCACTGATCATGGCTGTCAAATCATTCCGCAGGGCCAAATTTTTTGGCTTCTTGGGATTCCCTTGGGGTTTGGTGTCTCTATGGAACAGCGGTGGAACTAGGTGCTGGCCAAACTCGAAAACAAGCTTAACTATTGGAGAGGTATGCAAATCAATCTTGTGGGTCATGCTATGGTTATCAACACGTTCCTCTTATCTTCTACCATTTATTTCCTTTCTTGTTGGAGAAAGAGAAAGATTTGTCCAAACTGGATAGTATTTTTTTCGATCCATGGCATCCGGAGTGTGGAATCTTGGAACATTCAAAATGCCAAGAAGTTATGGAAAAAAGGCTTCAAAAAATGGAAGCATCTCTGGAAACAAGACACAAACCGTTGGATCAACTTCGAGGATATTGACCCTTGCGTCAACATTTCGTATGAAGAATGGAACACTTTGCAAAGCAGATGTCTCGCTTGGGACCGACACAAAGTTCGCCTTCTCATGGGACATGACACGTCGAGCTCGCTTGGACTCAAATGGCACAACGGGAATAGCCTATCAAAAATCCCGAACATCAAAGAAACGATTGACTATCAAGTTAACCTCAACAAGAAGTGGTGCCTGTCATGGACGCGGCTTCAGTGGGACATGAAGTTCATGGCTATCTGGCACCCCCTCATAGAAATCAAAAAGTCTGTCCTCTTATGGCAAATTCTTCATCATGGAATCTAGAACAACCTTAAGGCTAGCAAATTTTGTGGGATTCCTCCTTGGTGCAAACGTTGCTACCGGGCTATCGAAGATGTTTCACACATCTTCTTTACATGCCCCAACTCCAAGAGACTCTGGCAGACAGTTGGAAAGAAAATGCGACTTCAGAAACATCTCAGTTGGCAACAAGCCCTGCTGGGAGAAGCGATTGGCTGCTCCGCGACTCTCTGGAACGCCATCAGAGGGGAGGTCCTATGGAAAATCTGGCGGGAAAGACGTGCTTTCAACTTCGATGACTCCCCCAAAGAGTGGTCAATTGAGAAATCGTTGTTCCTCCTTGGCAAAAGGATTGTTAACTGTAAGAAATCCCCCCCCCCCTTTAGGCATCATCAAGTACTCCTTTTGATCAATAACAAGCTTAAACCCCAGTGGGCCCCACATGAGGGTGATGAGAGGGTGATTAACCTTCTTTGTAATGCCATCTAAGCTCTGTAAAAGCTTCCCCTGCTTTGTGGGATTTGGGGGGTCCCGTGGGCACTAGTCCCCTTCTCTTGTACTTTTCTTTATTTAATTCAAGTCCGGGAGAGTAGGCTAATGCGGAACTTCCTTTATATTAAAAAAAAAAGAAGTAGACCCCTAGTGATACCATACAGATCTGATATCCACGAGTGTGGTCTATCCTCTATGTGGTTTAGTAAGAGAAAAGATGGTTAAGTAGGTGGTTTAGTAGATGGGACGTCCAAAAGTGTGGTTTATCATGCTAGTGGTTTAGTAAGAGAATTATAAGAAGGATTCAAAATCATAGATCATGAATATATGTGTTATCGAGTGCTTCTTTGGAGGATTTATATGAGATAATATCTCCTTGAACACGACATCTTTATAATAGAATGTTGTACTATCGACCACCACACTACATAAAAATATCCACATTCATATTTTTTTCATAAGAAAAAGGTAACATTTCATAAGAAATGAATACATGTATAAAAAATCAGGATTTTCATGTTAATACTACTTTACATACTTAAATATGAGTACAAGTATATATACAGATACATACTTACTTACTTATTTACATACATATTTCTTTGAGGTCTTTTGCACATGAGCTATCATGCCCAACTTCTCCTTTGAATAGTTTGAATTGATTTTAGACATTAGAAGTCATTTCTACAACTTCACCCTATGGCACATCATTGAGCATTGTCAAATTACTCATAGATGCAATAAACCATACAATCTGTAAGCCAATGGATTAGTAGAAAGTGGTAACAAAATCACTCTAGAGGTGGTCCATAGACTTTATTTTCCAATTGTGATATATGCATTGTCATGTGAAATTTAGAATTCAAGATAATTCCATTTGTGTCCATGGCATCATCTTCTCCTTAAACAAAGAGTTCCACAAGGAATAACCATGTCCTTTAGAAGTTGGGCTTCATTGGATTCTTCTTATGGAATTTAGAAATCCGGGATTGGTCTCTAAAAATTCTCTATAAGTTCTCAAGTATGATCACTAATTTCATACCCTTTCCAATGAGCAAGGTATTCCAAGTTTCCTTGAGATATTCTTGAATCTATGATGTTCTCTACTTTCAACTCTTCATTATCTTCAATGTTGATAGGTGGTGGAGGACTAAGTTTCTCCCCCTTAATGGAAAAATTTAATATGATTCCAACATGGATACATGGAAAATCGGATCTATTTTAATGGTACTTGGTAATTGGAGCTTGAAGGTTACTAGATTAATCTCTATGAGGATGGTAAAATGATTAAATTTGTGATGATTTAACTTTGCAATAGGCATTGAAGATTGAAAATTATTTTTAAGTAATCATAGTCTATCCCCAACATGATAGGATGGATTCTAAACATGGCATTAACCTACATACTAGCTATATTGCTCTTGAGATCTATGGATCTCTTACTTGTGTTATTGGTGAATATCCATGAGCTACCAAGCCTTATCTCTAGCATTATAGTTTATATCCAACATGATAAGATGGATTTTGAACATGATGTTGCTCTACATAATACTTAGATTCTTCTTGAGCTTGACACATCTATTTCTTGAGTTCTAAATGAATATCCATAATTTGAAACTTTTACGTCCATCCTTGGGTGCTTCGCATAGTTTTCAAAGAAGCGAGTGTAATTGCTAGATGTATAAACTATATTATAGGCAAATGTAGCAAAGGAAAAAACTCAAACCAAGCATTTTGAAGATATTTGGTGGTGCAGCCAAGATATTCTTCTAGAACTTGGTTCACCCATTTTGTTTGAACATCATTACATGAACGATTGGATATACATAACTGAACTTGAATACCAAGGAGTTTGTGAAGACTGTTCCAAAATCTGGATATGAATTGTGGACTTTGAGCATTGTCAATATCATCAAGAAAAGCATTGAGACCTAAGATGTATTTGAGAAAAAATGTAATAGTGGATGAAACTATGATAGCCTTGGTGGTTGGAATGAAGTGTGCCATATTTTTTTACCTATACACTATAATAAGAATCACATCATTCATATTTGATCATAATAGATCTTTGATGAAATCCATAGATAACTAGGACGATGTTCATTCTAAAATAGCTAAAGGTTACAAGAGGCCATGAGGTTTATGGCATGTCAACTTAGGCCTATTTCTATTTTCATGGGTTTGGATATATTGTTTGACTTCCTTCCACATTTGACGTCACTAAATTTATCTTCATATGAGTTTTGTTGTTTTATTCACTTTGAAATATCATGCAGCAAGGTTATCATGATGTTATTGAAGTACTTGGACCTTGGGCCTTTGTGCAGGGACATACAATAGGCTCTTATAATATAGTATCCCATCCACTTCATTTACTTCATGAAATTTTCCTTCTTGAATTCTTTGCTTGACATTACAAAATCATCTATCATGAGGTAAAAAGTCACAAATTAGCTAGGTTAAGGCTGAATCTTCTTGATGGTTAAAGGAGATAGTTGTAAAATAAGAATTTTCTAGCTTGATTAATACACTTTTTTGTTGATCAAAAGCCTTGTATGTGAAGTGGTCTAATGGTGATGTATAAGAGTGGATTCTCCTTCGTCAGTGGTATACAATGATGTCATCACTTTAAATACCCAAGCTCTCAATGTCCAACATAGATTTTCAAATGAGACCTACAAAATATGTAGAAATCACATACTATAGAGAGAACAGAAACATAGATTTCCTACATTTCACAAATGCGATCGAACCTTGAGTCTCTAGCTGACCAGACCACTATATGTTTTGTTACAGAACATATGAAAAAGTGTCTGATAGCCATACGGGCTTCAGATGGACACTAATGGTAACAATATCCCACTAAAGGCCAATTCATCAAACGTGGTTGGGGGAGAAAAAATAAATAATGATAAAGAATACCTAAGTCTCATTGTACAAGCTAAAACTCCCACTTGATGGGCATGTTACATAGTGTATAAGAAAATGTGTAGGATCGGAAATCAAGTAACCCCAATCAAGTGACAAAAATGTCAAAAGCTATCTTGTTGTACACCTTTATTCATTTCATCTACAAAATTATCTCTCAAATGAACCTTCTCTAGAATAATATGCTCAATGGCTAAAGAGTCTCTAATGAAGTGATACCTCACCTCAATGTTCTTGTTCTTTGCATGATAGATGGGATTCTTAGCCAACACAATGAA
The DNA here is from genome assembly GCA_020310875.1 of Ceratopteris richardii. Classification (NCBI taxonomy): domain Eukaryota; kingdom Viridiplantae; phylum Streptophyta; class Polypodiopsida; order Polypodiales; family Pteridaceae; genus Ceratopteris; species Ceratopteris richardii. Next base: position 108,166,116 of record CM035421.1, read on the forward strand.
ACTTTGTCTATCACTAAGCAAATGAGGTACATGCTAAGGTAGACCCATGCCAAAATAAAGATGCAAAAGCCACAATGCATCCTTAAATGCATCACTTAGTGCAACATAATTTTCTTTTGTAGTAGAAACAATTGTGCATTCTTGAACATGAGATCTCTGGTGAGAGTAGTATGGGCACCCAAGGACTGACTAGACAAGGAAGCCAGCGGAGAGAGTCAGAACGAGGTGAAGGAGTAAGTAGACAAAGCAGTCGATGCAAATCTAGCAGATAGGCCCTTCAAATTTTTTCCAAATCAACATCTTTATAACAGTGATTCTTATCACTAACAATCATTGTAAATACCATTTCATATTTTTGTAGCTCCATTTTGTGCAAGCCAAGGAGTCCTTGAGCTTGAGGAGCCTTAGAAGTACCTACATATCAATTTTCGTATTTTTTAGACTCCGTTTAAGCCCTCAAATTGGCCCTGGAACCTAATTTTTAACTAGGCCGGATGTTGGGAGTGATGGTTGGATGCACTCAGAAGATTTGAGTTGGTACTGCTAATCCTGCTTTGCACCAGCCCTCTTGATCCTTTTCTCTGATTCTACTCCTTGATGCTGTGACGAAGACTGAGTCTTGCGGAAATCGCCACGCCAAGAAGAGATAAGTTATAGTGATTCAGGAATTCTCTATAATCAATCAATAGCTTAACAAAGTCTAGTGCTCAACATATGTTCTAACTTTACTTGAAAAATTTCACAGAAATTTCACCGGACTGCCACTGGATTGACACCGTAATTGTACCGGAATGAACTTCAATTCTGTTTATAATTACTTCAAGTGGACATACATGAAGTAAGGAAGTGACACAAAAGCTTCCTTAACTTACTGAGCACTTTTTGACGTTTAAGGAAAAACTCCTCTACTTCAGACAGCCTCTTTTCGGTCAGACTTTGTACTGTGTGTAGATATCTTTTCCACCGGAAAGATTGATCAACTAAAAGTAGAGATGTCTAGCTATAGAGTGAGCTATTTCTCATACAAAGCTTTGCATTACTCTGCAAGATCTATTTTGTTCTTCTACCGGAAAATTACTCGTTTACTATAAGAATTGCAACAGTGAGCACTTTGACTGTAATTTCTTGATTTCTCGAAATTGACTAGACCAAGTTGCTTCAACTTTGTATGCTTGTGGTATGTTTTGAGTTGAATCTATCAAGCTTTGAATCACTTGATTTGGTTCAGTAGATCCTGAGATATACTTCTTCAAGGTTGACAGACTTGAAGATGATGACTCAGAGAATCACAGAGTAGATGAATGTAAGTATTTGTATTAGATCATGTAAATGTACATTCCCACTGGCATGATAAACATAGCTCAATGGTACTCAGAGGTGTAGGCTATAAAGTAGACCTCACACACTCAGTGATTGATACAGTAATGCCTCGGGATGAGTGAAGAACCACCTGCGACATTTTTCCTTGTAGCTTTTATAGGAATTGAGTGATGACTTGAATTAGAATTCAAATCAATCTCCTAAAATCTTTCACCTAAAAAAGTGATTGAGATATTCTCTCGATCAATCAACCGCCTTTTCACGACTTTCAATCAATTAGGCGTGATTGCATAATGCGCCAAGTCATTTATATTTTTACAAGAGATAAAATGGTAAGAAATCATAGGCATAAGTTCCTATGATCTTCGCTTCATGTATAGTCTTCAAAGTAGATATCCAAGCCAAATGTGAAGGCTTGTGTTGCACCAACACCGGACACCAGGTCTGGACAGGGCCAAAACCTAGTCAAAAACTATAAAAAGAGCTAGAGAGCTCATTTTTGAGGTTAGATTGTAATTGAAACGAACTTGTAAGAGCTTTTTGGAAGTAATCTAAGAACTCCATTGCTTCTCACTCTTTGTCTTGCCGTGTGTGCGCGTGTGTGTGTATGTGTGTGCATGTTTGTGTGCTTCTCACTCACGCACTTGTGCCTCCACTTGCTCGAGGTCTTCATACCATCCTCACGTCTTCCCGGATTGACATTAAAGGAGGTGCTACTCATCACTGAGCTGCAACAAATTTTGGCGCCGTTGCCGGGGATCGAGCTTTGAGGACGAGCGTGTGATGGTAAGACGTAGATTGGAGACGTTGGTGTTGTAGGTAATTTCTCTACTTTTCCTATTTTTCTCTTTCTTACCTTACCACCATCATCACCATCATCATCATCACCATCTTCCACCTCCACTTCCATCATCGCGAAAATTTCAGTTTTTTGATTATATCACCTTCTCCACCTCATTTCCCTCATTTCACTTGTGAGAGAGAGTGAGAGAGCGAACTGTTGTGTGCTATTTTCTGCATGCTTTTGGAGTTTCTTGCAGGTTTCAGCAGCATCATCCCCTCCAGCACGTCGCGCAGGTACGGAAATGTGCAGAACTGTCTCGCAGTCGCCGACTCCTGTCGATCGCGATTGACAGAAATTTTCACCTTTTGGTAAATCTGAGTGCACCACAGTGGACTAGAGACCCTGCACACCACATTTCCACAAAAATTTTTGAAAATTTTGCAAAATTTCAGTCCATCGCGATTGACTGACCCCTGTCCATCGCGATTGACAGCTCTGTCCATCACGATTGACAGCTCTGTCCATCGCGATTGATCGCCTGTCCATCGCGATTGACTGACCCCTGTCCATCGCGATTGACTGACCGCCTGTCCATCGCGATTGATACTCTGTCCATCGCGATTGACAGCTCTGTCCATCGCGATTGATTGCCTGTCCATCGCGATTGACTGACCCCTCTCCATCGCGATTGATTGCCTGTCCGTCGCGACCGACTCCTGTCCATCGTGATTGATTGACCCCTGTCCATCGCGATTGATTGCCTGTCCATCGCGATTGACCGACTCCTGTCCATCGCGATTGACTGACCGCCTGTCCATCGCGATTGATACTCTGTCCATCGCGATTGATACTCTGTCCATCGCGATTGACAGCCAATTTTAGCCAAATTTTTTAGGGTTTTTTAATTGAAGAGTTGGGCTAATTTTGGGCATAAACATTTTACTCTAGAGCACATAAGGAGGCCTTAGGAAAACAACTTGGGGAAAACCTGTTGCACAGTGATCCTGTTTGAACCCTGTCTTAACCCTAGAACCCTAAACGGTCATAACTTTTTCATACGAAATCCATTTTTTGAGCTCTAGGGCTTGTTGGAAAGCTTGTGGCATGCACTACATGCCCTCAACTGTTTTTTATAAAGATAATGCGTTGATTTTTAGCTAGGGTATTTTGAAGTTGACCATACCCAGGGGGATCAAAGTCAGGGGTATGAAGAATTGTTTTCCTAAAATTCACTATGCAAATTAGTATTTGTGCTACAGGAATGAGAATAATTGGTTCTGTCTTTGGAATTTAAATATTAAAGCTAACTTTGGAACTTTACAGATCTATTGAGAGCATCGAAAGGCGTTCTAAGCAAGTGTAAGTGCAAGCTTGGGAACACACGTCCTGAGCATACTAGGGCATCAACACAAGGAAAGGAACTCAAGGTTGGAATACTCTCAACTCCCTCTGTCATTTTCTAGCTCAGGTTAAGTACGAATAGTGCTAGAAGTAAGTCAGGGTGATGATAGGCAGTTATCAAGTTGAAGACTACCTAAAAACTCAAGTTCAAGTTAAAAACCTAATCTCTGTACTGTCGATAACATAAAGAAAAAGAACCTAACGTGGAACGATCAACTCCAAGTACGAAAACTACTCAAGTATTCCTGACGACGCAATATCAAACAAGATCATAAACATGATAACACACTAAAAAAGAATCAAGTGACTGATACCAATTGATCGGCAACGAGGTTGTACTCTGGGCAAAAAATTGGGCTACTTAAACAGGCATATGAACCTTAGATCAGGACGACATCTAGTAAGGGATAGACAAAGCCTTAGGTCTTCACAGGCTAGTGTCAACCACACTGCTAGGTTGTGGGCCCAGCAGTTGAGCCACCACTCATACTACCCAAGTTCTGAGACTAGTGAATCTGAGATGTCTCAAGGTATGGAGAGACCTACAGGAAGTTCAGGAGTGCCATACTTGCATAGGGTAGAAGGCCCTTACAAAACGCAGTTGGAATACCTTAGGACCAACCGATTAGGTGCCAGCATCTATGAGGACGGCCTAGGAAGATCTGTGGTACAGATTAAGAATCCTGATCAATCCATTGGATTAGAGCACCCAACTGTCAAGTTTGAAAACGGAGCATACTTGGACAAAGAAGGAACCATATACGTAGTCACCAGTCACCCAGATAGGACGGACGAATTTGGAAATGTGATCCCCGAAGCAGACTTAGGTGATCTGGAGCAAGGAAACATGGGTGCAGAACCTAGAACCCCTCGAGGTAAATCGGTTCTCACTAGGATTATCACACCGGAGTGGATTCCCCAGGATAATAAGAGCATAGATTTGCTCCTCAATCAAGAGACTGACGAAGCCTTTTGGAGGTACAAACCTGATCGGCCAATTGATATAGGAACAATCATGATATATGAGTTTAAGGATCCTGATAGCCCAGGTAGAGTGACCTACTTAGATCACGCTTCGGAGAGGATCTTTGTGGTGACAGAAAATGATAGGCATGCTTACACTTGGAAGGGTGAATTCGTTTTCCCCCAACCAAGATCGAATGTATCCTATGGTCACCATGGAGCTGGAACATCCCAAGCTCATGGAATGCAAAGAGATAGAAGTAGAGATAGACCAGAAGTAAGCTTTGCCAACCCAGTGGGCAGAGAAAGAACGAGGACAGAAACAAATAGAGTAGAACCTGAGATACTTAGAGCTCACAGGAATCAAAGAAATGCGGATGAGTTCCCTCTACCATGACCTAGAGAGCACACAAGGACTTTGAGACCGACTCAGCTAGTTAAGTCCATGAAGAACTACTTCGATGGCACTGGAGATCCATACGATCATGTGGCTGAGTTTAGGCAAGTCCTGAGAGCTGAACAAGTGGAGGATCTATTCACGCAGTACAATGCCTTTGGTCTGACCCTTAGGAACACTGCCGTGACATGGTTTCAGCCACTAAATGAGAGGCAGTTCAGGAGCATAGACCAACTCCTAGAGGCTTTCATTATTGAATTCTCTAAGAGTGGCATAAGGCATAATACCTCCTCGCTGATTCACAGCTTCAAGCAAACCCCTCAAGAAACCGTGAGACTTGCAGGAAGAAGATTTAGGCAATACTTAGAAAGATGCCCTGTTTCGAAGCTACCCACACCAGCTAAGCAAGTGGCTTTATTTTTGGATGGATTGCTAAGTACCAAATTGAGATCTTATGTGTACCTGAAGGACCCTAGGACCATTGAAGATTGTGTACGCATGTGCATTGACATTGAAGATAACCTAGGGGAGGAGTTAGAGCTTTCCAAGATATACAAAGACTCGGATAGTGCTTCTAACCTCTCTTCCACGCAATCCACATCGATTGAGGAACTTGCAGAGAAAGTAGCTCAGAAATTAGGTGTCACTAACAAAAAAATCCCAAGGTTTGCCCCTGTGAAAAGGTGCTATACTTGTGGTGGCGACCACATGGCGAATGTATGTCCCGTTATGGCTCAACCCCAAGTTAATCCTAGTAGCCAGTATTGCACCATAGAACGGAGGTACACCAATCACACCGCGCAAGATTGCCCATACAACAAGCAGGCGGTTAGGCAACCCTACCCTCAGCCATACCCTCAGCAGGGAAGATACCAGAACCCGTACCCTCCACAGCCATATGGCAGGCCACAACAACCTTATCAGCAACCATACCAAAACCAACAAAGGCCCCAACCTGTGTTAGCACAACAACCCCCAGCTCCAGCTAATGTGATTCCGGTAAAGTATGCTACTGCAGAAGAAAACCTGAATAGAGCTATAGTCCCTGTAACACCAGTGCTTTCAAAAAGTGATCCCAGTGACCATAGCTTTGACTCTACACATGTCGATAGTCCCCATGCTTACTACATGCAATCTCCTGAACATGGTGAGTCTTACTATAGTGAAGAGCCAAATGAACCTAGTTGGGAGTCAGAATACACAAACGTCATGTATGCAAACCCCAACCCTAGGCCTCAACCTAGGCAAGTAAGACCCCCTTTCCCTAGAGGACCATGCTACAGATGTCAGGGGGATCACCTCATTCGTGATTGGCCCTTGCCTCCGCCTACACAACCCCAGTCAGTGACGATTCAGAGCTTTTGCCAAGAGTGTGGAAAGGATCATCTCTTACGAGACTGCCCTAAGAATCCTAATAATATGCCAAAAATTACTCCTATTAACGTTATTGGGTTAGTGGTAGATTCCACAGGAAGTGTCACTTCCACTACACCCGTGCAAGTGATCACTAGAGCTCAAGCATTGCAGCAAAACCAAGGGGTAGACCAGGAGAAGAGCCCAGATGTTAGTGAAACAGAGAGCATGACAAAGAAGAGGACTAGAGCTTGGAGAGATAGCCGTGAAAGAATGAAACGACAATGGGCAAAAAAGATGAGTGAACTCGAGGAAAGCCTCAGAGAAACAAAGGCCAGGATAACTGAACTCACATCTCAAACTCCCTCTCACACTACCCCACCTCCACCATTCCCAACTCCATCCGACCCGCCACCTTCCGACCCGCCTCAACTAATTCCACCACCCCCTAGAGTAGGATCAGTCCTAGCAGATCCGACTCCCGAGGACCTTAATATGATGCTTAAAGCATATCAGGCTAGAATCCAAGAAGGGCCAAACGTAACTGATCATGAAAAGTGTTACCCAAGAGCAGAACTAGAGTTAGAACGAACCAAAATTTGTGCTAAGATGGTGGAATCGGCTAAGACCATGTTTGAGGCCAGTCGCCTATTTAACATCTCTAGTTCAGCGAAGACACAGTTGCACTTTGATGGACTGTTAGAAAGAATAGAGAAGCTGATTGCACAATCAGAAAAGGAACCCGCCTCTCAACACAAGGACAAGGCAAGTGAAAGATTAAGCATTCCTGCTCAGGAAGCCTATGTGCCTGAAGCCTATGTGCCTAACTCTACGGAGCCAGACACATCATCTTCTATGAATCGGTTCACACCAGAATTCCTACGCGAGATTCAAGAAGACAAATGGGCTAAAGAGAGTGAAGTCCCTCCTCCTATTGAACTTGTGGATGATGCACGCGACCAATTCCCACAAGACATCCCATCCATTTATGAGGAGCAGGAGAGCACCCACTCTCAGGACAGACTAGACTTTGAGTCTAACTCTCTACAAGAATTACCCCACTTCACAGGCCCATGGGAAGCTAAGTCTACTTGTATGAGAGCACCCACGGTCATGGTACGAAATGAGGACTCAGTCTTACCTAGGAACACAGAGGTAGTGAAAAACACTAAAGTGCAGTGCAATCTAAAGTTAGAAGAGCTACTCAAGGTTAGACCTGAATTATGGAAACATGTCGCCAAACAAGTACCAGAGATAGCAAAACCTCGTTCCCAGGAAGGATCCCAAAGGACAGTGCCAGAAATACCCTTGGATAAGATAGGAGATATGTGTGAAGGTGAAGAAGGGAACACCTATCTTCCCATTACCTACCAGGAATACACCACCAAGGCAATTTTGGACTCAGGTGCAGGAGTTGCAATTGCCACCACTTCCCTATGGAAGCGTTGGGGCAAGCCAGCACTCAGGCCAACGAGAATGAAATTGCAGATGGCCAATGGTCATATCGAGAGGCCCCTAGGGTTGTTAGAAGGAATAACTCTCACCACCTGTGGTGTCGAGTTTGAACATACATTTGCTATATGTGACTTCAGCAAAAATCATGCCTATGAGATGATTTTAGGAAGACCGTTTATGCGACAGTTGCAAGTGGTACAGGATTGGGGAACCAATTCTTTGTACCTGCAGCACCTAGGTGTTACGACCAAAGTCAATCTCAAGGATTACTCTCATAGAAATGTTCCTCCCATCTAATGGAATCCCATCCATAGAACCAAAGATGATACAGAATCGGTGCATTCCATAGGGTCAGGATCCTCTTGGATGCATGAAGACACCCACTTATGGATGTGCAAAGTAGCAGTAGACGAAGAGAAGAGAGAAAAAGCCAGAGAGGTATGTGCAAAAGAAACCCATAGATCAATCCAAGACCCAGCCTATGCACCTGTAGTTTTTCCAGACGAAGAATTTGAACCTCACAGCTGGGCAGAAATTTTAGCAACCATGGATGTAGCCATCAATGAGGAACAATGGACACCTCACTGTGATGAGGATGGCTATGACATTTCAGTCTTCTCCATAGAGCCAATCATGGGAGAGGCAGTTCTAGAAGAATGCGAACCTAGCCCTGATGCATTTGAGGATGCAAGTGACTCCGATCTAGAGTCAATCATTATGGACCCACCATTTGCATCAGATGAAGAATACTTCCATGAAGTAGAATTTCAACCCCAGAGGCATGGAGAGCTTACGAATGATGTAAGATTAGCAACACATGTGACCCCGAAGGAAGAAGGAAAGAAACGAAAGAAGAGAGAAGTCTCACCAAAAGAGGAAGAATCTTTGAGATAGACGACAGGAGAGTCATGATAAGAATGCCTAAACGAGAGGCACAATTAGGAGAGGCCTATGATAACAAAGAAACCACCAAGAAAATAGTAGTGGCCCTAGAAGAAGGAGAGGAGAGATGCACGTACATAGGCCATGACCTAACAGAGGAAGAAGAGCATGCGTTAATAGCCTTGCTAAGAGAATACAGAGATGTATTCGCTTGGAGTTACAAGGATTTGAAAGGTGTTGACCCTGACATATGCTCACACACTATCCCCATGACCTCAGATGCTAAACCCTCTAAGCAAAAGCCCTATACATATAACGATAATTACGCTGCCAAGATCAAAGAGGAGATAGATAGACTGGTTGAAGCTGGATTTATCTATGAAATTGAGCACACTGAGTGGGTATCCCCCATCGTAGTGGTGCCCAAGAAGAATGGCAAGCTGCGTGTATGCATTAACTTGAAGAAGGTCAATGCAGCCACAATTCGAGATAACTATCCGCTTCCCATCACAGAACATTTCTTAGAAAGAGTAGCAGGCAAGGAAGTGTACAACTTCCTCGATGGATTTTCGGGCTACAATCAAGTAGCCATAGCTCCAGAAGATCAGCATAAAACAGCTTTTGCCACAGAGTGGGGTATATTTGCCTTTCGTGTAATGCCATTTGGGCTTACCAATGCACCAGCTACCTTCCAGAGACTAATGTTCCATGTATTTAAGGAGTTCCTGAGGAAGAATTTAGAAGTCTATGTTGATGATCTTTGTGCTCATTCCAACATTAGACAAACCCATATTCCTGAACTCAGACAAATCTTTGACAAATGTAGAGAATATCAAGTCTGCCTGAACCCAGAAAAGTGCGTTTTTATGGTCAGACAAGGCAAGATTCTAGGACACATAGTGTCAAAGAATGGCATATCCACTGATGAAGAGAAAGTGAGAGCCATAGCCGAGCTACCTAGGCTAAGAAATGTCAAGGAAGTACAAGCTTTCATGGGACATTGTGGTTACTACCGCCGGTTCATTCACATGTATGCTGTCATTGCAAAGCCCATGTACGGACTTCTGACAAACTTTGAGTGGACTGAGGAATGTGAGGATTCCTTCAATGAGCTTAAACGAAGATTATGTTTAGCACCAATTTTGACCACACCAGATTGGAACAAGCCATTCCATGTTCATGTGGATGCATCCAATTTTGCTATTGGGTGTGTACTCGCGCAACCTACTGGTGAAGGTAATATGGATCTTCCAATTGCCTATGCTAGTAGACAATTGAATGCAGCTGAACGAAATTACACCACTATTGAGAGAGAAGGCTTAGGCATGGTGTATGCGGTTAAAAAGTTTAGACATTACTTGCTTGCAAATAAGTTTAAATTTTTTACTGACCATCAGGCACTGCTATATCTTGTGAACAAGCCATGCAATACAGGTAGATTAGTAAGATGGTTTCTCTTACTAATGGAATATGACTTTGAGGTTGTGGTAAGGAAAGGGAGGACTCATTTGAGAGCGGATCATCTCTCTAGGCTCACATCTGGAGAAGCCCCACAAGGAGTGTCAGATGACCTTCCTGATGCTTACTTGTTTAATTTGGAAGTGGTGCCGCAGTGGGCTAAGCCATTGGTACCAGTGTTAACATATGGACCTAACCACCCAGTAATAGCCCCACAGAATAGAGAGGTAGTAAAAGCCCAAAAGTACCACATCATGGCTAGTAGTATGTACAAGCACACAGATCAAGGAATCTTGGCTTGTTGTGTAGAAGAGGACGAGTATGCGAAGTGGTTGCAATTAGCACATGTAGGTGCATTAGAGCAACACTACTCAAAACAACGAACCCTACAGACACTAAGGAGACTCGGAGTGCATTGGCCAACTATGGAAGCAGATGTCCAAAGGTTGTGCAAAGAATGCCCAATCTGTCGCACTAAACCACCGGTGGAACATGCCACTCTTTATCAAGTGTCCATAGTGCCAGATTGGAGTGAACCACTAGTATCCTTCTTGAGGACGAAAACATGCCATCCAGACATGACTCTGGCAAGAAAAAGGAGTTTAGAACAAGAGGCCCAGGATTACTCTCTCATTGGCGATAATCTATACAAACGTGGTAAAGACGGTTACTTGAGACTATGTGTCCATGAGAGCGAGTATCTCAAGATCTTGGAAACTGCTCACCAAGGTGTAGCAGGAGGACACTTTGGACCAGATCGGGTGATCAAGGCAATACTATTTGCAGGCTTCTGGTGGCCGACCCTTCACATGGATGCACATACCTATGTGAAACGGTGTGATGTCTGTCAGCGAACTCAGTATCCTATACGCAAAGATGAGATGCCACTGAAACCTATGATGGGTGGACGTGCATTCTCTAAGTGGGGAATAGACTTTGTAGGCCCTATTAATCCCCCAGCTAAGGGTTCACATGCTGAATATATCATTGTGGCCATGGATTATCTCACCAAGTGGGTGGAGGTAAAAGCTACGACAAAGAACGACGCTCAGACAACTGCTAAATTCTTGTTTGAAAATGTATTCACAAGATATGGGCTACCTATAGAGCTAGTAAGTGATAGAGGCACTCATTTCTTGAACGAAGTGATTGAAAATCTACTCCAAGAATTCTTGGTAGTTCATAAGAAGTCTGCCCCCTATCACCCTCAAGCTAATGGACAAGCCGAAAGCACCAACAAGATCTTATGCAATGTACTGACAAAATTAGTGAACACTAAACGCTCTGATTGGGACAAACAGCTACACCATGCTGTTTGGGCATACCGAGTCGCCTACAAAACGGTACTCCAAGCCACCCCCTTTCAGATGGTATTTGGCCAAAACGCGGTGCTACCCTTGGACTTCTTGATACCTACATTGAAAGTAGCACAAGAGCACGAATGGACGGGTCATGAACTCTCCTCTAGACTTTTTGACCTTGAACGATTAGGAGAAACAAGACTGAGAGCAGCTACAGGGATATATGCAGCTAAGAAGAGATAGAAGGCATACTTTGATGCCCACGTTAGGGATAAGGGCTTGAAAGCAGGAGATCTAGTTTTAGTCTACACATTGAAACAACACGCAAGGAAGCTAGAAAAGAGAGGCTACGGACCTATGATCATCAATAGGATCTCCACGAGTGGAGCAGTACAACTAGCCACTTTAGAGGGTGATGTTCTCCCAAACTATATTAGCGGATGCAGAGTCAAGTTGTATCAGGAACCTCTCACAGAGGAAATGCTAAGTCGACTCAACACTGCTAAGAAACGCAAAGAGGAAGAAAAGCGAATTCGAGAAGAAGCTCAAGCAGAAGCCCTAGAGCGCATACGGAGATTGAAATTAAGAAGACAAGGTAGAGAGCACCCTAGGCAAGACGCATATGCAGATCAAGGATATGACGTAGCTATGTGTGAAGTTTCAGGTGTTAGCTCACATAGGATAACTGATCGACGTCCTTTCATAACCTTAGATATAGGACAAGGAAAGAGTGCAAGGATTGTAAGAGCCTTGATTGACTCAGGTGCAGCCACTAGTGCTGTTAAATTGTCTTACTGTCAAGAGTTGCAATTAACTGTCAATCCTGTGGAAGCATATCTCATAGGATTGGGAGGCGTGGAAACCCCTTGCATGGGCGAGGTGGAACTTCCCCTCTATATTCATGATGAGGCAATGACAGTTAAAGTACTAGTGTGTCAAGATGAGGACCTCACTGAACCCCTTGTCTTGGGTCAAGACTGGATCTATAACCAAGCAGTCAACTTAAACCTAAGAAGTGGAATTCTTCAAGTATGGGTGAATCAGACTAGAATTACAATTGAGTTAAATAATGGAGCACTCAAGGAACTAGGAAAGACACGGACTCCTGGTCCCTCCAAGGGTGCACATGAGGTTGACCATGCTGTTCTTGTCCAAGGCTATGTGATGCAGAAGAATGAAGATCTCAAAGAAGGAGTCAGAACCACAATGGAACTCTCTTCTTTTCCAAAGGCCAGAAGGAGGCAGCAACTAAGGGCAAATCAATCATTGAAGACTCTCCAGGCAAGAGACCAAAAGAACGCGCGAAGCAGAACAACTCAGCCGATGAAACAAATGTGGGTGCGGAAAGACGAGCTGCCGACCGTAACTAAGTCGCAACAACGGTCTCAACTTCCTATTAGTAATCAACGACTTGATGCTAATAAGAGGACTCCTAAAACCTCTGTTGAGAAAGTGAAGTCCATTTGGGTACCCAAGAAGTCGATGAAGGCTGACCCACAATCAAGACAAATTTGGGTGCCTAAGGCTTGCTTGCGGGCTCAAATAACCCCACACAATTCACATCATACACGACAGGCTTCACTCGCTCAAGCAGCCGCCACCCACTCTTGTCTGATACACTCGAACACACTGCCACCTAGAAGCACGCACAGACTCACTCGTAGATGGGTCCTTAAACAACCCCCTTTTTCAAGTAAATACCCTATCACACTTTCCAGAGCCTCCACAAAGTCAAACTCAAAACCTATCCGTTGCATTTGGCAACCTAAAACTTGTAATAAACCCCCGGACCCCAATTGTAAATCCATGTCCACCTACTAACTACTTCACTATCACATCACATCATTCCGCTTAGCTCGTAGGTCTACCCAATTTCTAACTACACACACTAGCACCGAGCACTTATTAACCCCTAACCTCTCCCGAACTTTAGGTTAATGTTGTAACAGGGGACACTGTGTCATTTTTGTGTCCATTGCAATGTTAACATTTATTCATATATTCTCACAGAACCAGCTGCGAAGTTTTCAACATGGCTGAGGCAGCAGGAACTAGCTCTCACAAAGAAACAAGCCCGCAAGTGGTGGACTTAGACAATTTACCCGTTTTGCCTGAGACAAATGAAAGGCCAGAAGAATTGCAGGCCATCAAAATCATACCTATTGCGGACCCTCCGCGTGGCCACACCATGCCCGTAGGAAAGACTTCCCACTGGTTTACTGAGGTGGCAGGACCCTTGGGTGAAGGAACGTACCTATGGGAATCAGAGTTGGACTTCAATGGGAAGCAAGGCAGATACCATTTCTTTACAAGAGAATTCGAGAAATTACAAAATGCAGAAGGTCTACGTTCGATATGGGAAAAGGCAGGATTGAATGCATATTTCAGTGCACGACTCCCAAAGCCCGACTTCATGCGATGCTACTATCTCATCAACACCTTGACTCCAAACGAGAACCCAAAAGGTGCAAGCTCATTTGTGATTCCATCTCTGACAAAGGGGAATGAGTTCAAGAGGTTTAGGCTATCAAACAACTTGGTGAGAGAGGCTCTAGATATGCGCGGAATGCATATTCCTACAGAAAAGGAAACACTAGTACCGGATTACATGAAGAATCGAAGTCTCACCAAACTCAAGGACATGGTGTCCATGACGCCTAATATTGCAATACACCTTCGCATGTGCATGCAACACTTTGCTTTCCCGGCACAAGATAGATTCACCATGCCGCCCAAAAAGATTTGGTTTAGTTTGTATCTGGCAGAGACACAGAGCCTCACCATCAACTTACCCCACTGGATAATTGATCAGATACACCTAGCTCACAAACGATGGCCGCAGAAACAGGTTTTATATGGTTGCTGTGCTTTGACGAGAATCATTTATAGGTGTTTGGCTTATGATATTCCTATTCAACGGGCCCTAATGTGGAATCGTGTAGAGCAGTTTAGAGGCAGGACATCCACTGGACCCCCTTCTAAGAAGATGAGAGGCACTGTCCAAGTCCCATGTGCTCAACCACGTGGAGCCACTCTAACACCAGATGTTACCCCTCCACCCCGAAGAGTCCAACCATTCACACTCCGACTTCCAAGACGCAGCACCGATGGTTCCACCTTGATATTCCCTCCTATCCCAACCGATCTTGAATTTCCCAGTGGTGCACCTTTGGAAGAACTCACTAATGAAGATTTCGAACAATTATTACAAGATGTAGAGCTGGAGGCAGAAGACGCACAACAAGCGGAAAACGTGCAAACGCAGGCCACAACCTCCCAAGCACCTGTCACCCCAGTTGAAGTGGATGAAGAGGATGACGGAGATGAAGAACAGGAGGAAGATGAGGAGGATTATGATCAAGAGCATCAAGAGGAGCAACAAGAAGTGCCAGAACTTGTAGGTGCACCAGCATATACAGCTCAACTACAAAGGTTATACGACACAATCAAAGCAGTACAAGAAAGGCATCAACTCTCTCTTGTATCAGGTCAAGCTTTGATGCAAGAAATGCTATCAGATGAGGGGGTGGACCAACATTTCATTGACACCCTCAAATTAGTGTCAGAATCTTGTCCACACTGCAGTCCGCCAGTCCGTGAGGTATGACAAACGCAGAGTTGACACCTTATCACGAGTAGGTAAGACTATCAGGATACCCGTCACAGAACAAGAAGTACCCATTGAAACAACAGCTACCCCCACAACCACCACTGACCTCTCTGCCGAAACCTTCGTTCAGACATCACCCATCTCACCCCAGCATCCTCCATCACCACCTTCTCCACCCCCACCACCACCTCCCACCATGGAAGAAATGACAGTCATCACCTCTACCTTCACTTATAACCCATCCTCATTCACATCATTCTCATTTCGAGAACCCACCTCACAAGACACCCTCTTCTCCTTCGTCACCAATCCCTTGTACACTACATCCCTTCTATCCTCCGAACCCATAACTGGCCATCCTATAATTCCAAGTGTAGTTGGAAACCCAACACCCACCGAAGGCATCCTGTGTTTCCCAGCCTATTCCCCACTACGGGTACCTCCATTCCATGACCCTCACTTCCCATCTGGCCCCTACCCCTCTTTCAACCTGACTTCACCACCCCAATACCCGTCCTTTGTGGAGCAGTTCATCCGCTCTCCAATGTTTCAGAGGCACATTTCCCCGATGTTCGCAACGACATCAATTTACACGAACACCACACTCACTTCACCTACCATACCCACCTACATGGTAGCCCCTGTACACACCACTTTGTCTGACCCAATGGACATCTCACCAACCACAGCACCTCTCCCCACGATTCCACCATCTTCCCCTCCCTTACCCCCCACCTCACCACTCACATCATTGGCACACACAGCATTCACTACCCCCCTACCCAATCCCACCTCCCCTGCATTTCAAATTTTCCCCCTTGCATCTCATAATGTAAATAGCACGTTCAACACATTACTTCAGTGTGCACATCAACTACAACAAGAATACCATCAATTGGAAGAACGCACTGCTGCCCTCCAGGCAGAATCTCAACGTCTGCAAGCTAGAGTCACCACTCTTGAAGCTGATTACCAAACGCTCCTAACCGAGCATACAACATTACAGCAGGCTCACTCCGAATTGGAATCAAAGACATCAACAGTAGATGACCAAGCAGTCAAGGAACTAGAAACAGTGCTTCAAGCGCAAATGATATCTAATGCTACACTCAGACGCAACATTAGGCTATTAAGGAAGCATATGGCAGCAGCACTAGAAGAGAACAAGAGACTTCAACAACAAAACCAAGACAACTTTGAAGCGGCTATGGAAGGAACTGTAGGAGCAACCATTAGCCCTACCAGATATAGAGCAGTCCCATCGGAAGACATTCGCATCTTACTTGAGGAGCATGCAAATTTCTTGGAGTCATATGAAAAGTTAGAGATTGAATGTGCAGATCTAAAGAAACAGATAGCCAGTGTCCCCACAGCTCAACAGGAGCCGGTAATCTTGCAACACTCTACAGAAGAAGTAGAGACCCTCCGGAAACAGGTGGCAGAACTCCAAGCACGCCTCTTACCATATGAAAGGCCACCCTCGCCCATTGAAGAACCAGAACCTGAAACAATAGTGGAAATCCCCGTCGATGACAGCTATGAAGAGCCATATGAGCCGATGCTGACACCCGGTGGTCGAACTACAGAGGAAGGACAAGACACTTTAGAAATTCAAGTTCGAGATTGGGTCAAAAGGGTCGAGAAAGTGGGTAAGACACATGATGATCGTGTGGCCGTGCAAATGCAATCTCTCACAAATCTGGAAGAAACTGTCCTTCGGTCTTCCTACTTTCAAAACTTATCCCATCAACGGTTAATCACAACATCAGAGTCGCAATACATGCCTTATTTTGTCTTACTACATGATTATAATGCAGAAGTCAAAAGACATACAGGGAAAGAGCCCACATTTGCCACTCAATTTGAGCTAGGGGATTTACCGACAGATGCACGTGCTGGCTCGATCTTCCAACCTAATTGGCGTGCACGTCTACTAACCGATTACCCAGAGATGATGAGCACTTGGGCAACCATGCCACTATATATCAAGTATAATCCATGCTATTGCCCAGTGGTACGTCGCAGATCCTGGCAAGCATTTGCAATCAAGGTACGCAACAATAAAGAATGCTCGGCTTGGGTTAACTATCCATATTTTGCTCCACCTCGAGGGACCCCAACCGTAGCCTACATGATATCAACAATTCGGCACTGGTCTACACGTCTAAATAATGTACCCGACATAGCAGCGAAAATGTGTATGAAGATATTCGAGGTCATGAACATTGTCTTCAAAACCTTTCGGAATGTACAAGCTCCATACATCTCTGCCCCTGGATTCTCTCAAGGTAACAAGGATTTAGTCTACGACATGAGCCAGACTCCCTCGGTCACTATAATCTTTGCCTGGCATGCACGAATAAAGTACTTACCCACATGCTTCAAGCAGACATTTGAGGAAATGTTCTCTACGGGATTCTGGGAATATCATTCCGAAATCTTCATTCCCAGACCCACACATTTGCTACATCTATTCGCAGTAGAACAAGCGATCCATGCAGATCAGTTACGTCTGCCACACCCGGACATTCCAGGACCAATTGATTGGGATCGTATAATGACAGACTTAGCCAGAGGACTATGCCTACAAGAACATCAGCTTGCCACTCAGGTTGTGGAATATTACATCCAACACTCCCAACAACAAGGGTCTGTCAGGGACGACAGACGCGAGAGAGGGGGGGGGGTGTTGAGAGCAGTATGGGCACCCAAGGACTGACTAGACAAGGAAGCCAGCGGAGAGAGTCAGAGCGAGGTGAAGGAGTAAGTAGACAAAGCAGTCGACGCAAATCTAGCAGATAGGCCCTTCAAATTTTTCCAAATCAACATCTTTATAACAGTGATTCTTATCACTAACAATCATTGTAAATACCATTTCATATTTTTGTAGCTCCATTTTGTGCAAGCCAAGGAGTCCTTGAGCTTGAGGAGCCTTAGAAGTACCTACATATCAATTTTCGTATTTTTTAGACTCCGTTTAAGCCCTCAAATTGGCCCTGGAACCTAATTTTTAACTAGGCCGGACACCAGGTCTGGACAGGGCCAAAACCTAGTCAAAAACTATAAAAAGAGCTAGAGAGCTCATTTTTGAGGTTAGATTGTAATTGAAACGAACTTGTAAGAGCTTTTTGGACGTAATCTAAGAACTCCATTGCTTCTCACTCTTTGTCTTGCCGTGTGTGCGCGTGTGTGTGTATGTGTGTGCATGTTTGTGTGCTTATCACTCATGCACTTGTGCCTCCACTTGCTCGAGGTCTTCATACCATCCTCACGTCTTCCCGGATTGACCTTAAAGGAGGTGCTACTCATCACTGAGCTGCATCAATCTCCAAGAGATAGCACCTCCAATAAAGTGAAAAATTTACCTTGATGTAGAGTTTCGATTGTCTACACAACAACCTAATCAGAATCTATGTATACAATAATGGATTCATTTCCTCTACCCAAGCATAGACACTTGTCCTTGGTGCCCCCCAGATATCTCAAAATCATCTTGTTCACTTCCCAATGCTTCTTGCTAGGATATGACATGAATCTACTCACAAGTCTGAATGCAAATGCAATGTGTGGTTTCATAGTACCATAGAATGCATGAGACTACCAATAGAAAATTGATAGCGAATTTTGGTCATGAATTCCTTTTCACTATTTAATTTGGGGCAATCTTCGTTGCTCAATTTCACATATGGAGGTAAAGATGTACTCAATGCCTTTCCACCATGCATATTGAACTTGTGAAGTACTCTAGATATGTAATCACTTTGAGACAACTATATGCATCTTTTGGTCCTATCACAAGTAATGCACATGCCAAGAATATGTTTCCCATCCCCCAAATCCTTCATATCAAATGTCTCACTCAACATGCCTTTGAACAATGAAAAGTCATGAGAGGCCTTCCTAGCAATCAACATATCATTTGTGAAGAGAGATGGTGGATGCAATTTGAAGATGAGTTGGTGCTGCTACAACTAGCTTCACACAAGCCAACTGAGACTTAAGAGTTGGTTAGTAGAACCTTTGAGATTCCTAAATCCACAAAAAAATCACCAAAGTGCTTTGGAACAAGTATCTCAAAAGTTTGAGTCAAGATAGACTAGATGCAAAATGACTAGCTCCAAAAACTTGCTATTTTTGTACATACACCTGCTAGAAAAAATAAATAATGATCTCAACCTGGTAGGAAATAGAACAATTCCTTTTGGACATAGAATTAAGACTTAGAAAGCTTCCCAATCCAAGTTAAAACACTTCCATTCATCAAGTGAGCACTGAGAAAGTGTTTTAGCAAAATCTAGAACACTCCCGCCATTTTTGGGCTCTGTAGAGATAGACTAGTGAGTAGTAAAGTGCAGGGGATCCAAGTGGTTTTTAATGGGATCTAAGGACATATGGGATCCCTAGACATGTACAAGGGTTTAAATCATGGGGTAGGTAGTGCTTATGGAACCATTTCCCACCTTTTTGTTATAGCTTTTGAAGACCATTGTTGGTATTGCATCTTGCTTTGGATCCATTGATGGGATTATTGAGTATCGACAACTTTGAGTTATGGAGGCCTTGATCCTCTTTTAGCACATCTTTGGTGTTGCTTTTGGCCTTATTAATTTGATTGCACTCTAAGTGCCATGTTAATGAGAGAGCATCTGTGAAGCTCATATGGAAGGTCTTACCACTTTGATGTGGCAGTGTCTAGTCCCTTTACATGGAGAGCTTGAGAACAAGTTACATTGCATATAAAGTTGAAACTAAGATCTCACTATAATGATATTACATTAATGCATACAAATAACATTAGAAGGACTTTTACTCGTAAATGCAATGAAAAGTCGCTAAATATAATGCTAAAAATAGGAGAAATGCTTTCACTGATCGTTCCCATATTTGGATTTCACTTGTATTTGCGATGTAAATCTAATGGTGCCAAGCTAAGTGGAAAAATAGGAATATTGAAATCATTGCTGAATTCTTCTGCCTTTGGTGCAATTATATGATACTCAACTGATACAGACTTTGTCTAGATTCATTAGCTGGGCACGTCAAGATCACAGAAATCTCCTTTCGGCCAAAGAAATCTCCGTGGTTGAACACATTACCTCTCTCTTTCTAGCGCTCCTCTGAGTGGCACTATTGAACAGATTTGTGATTTCATAAGCGCTTGTTCATCACCTCTGTTCACAGAGGAAGCGTGCCAATTCATCACCTCTGGTAATGCCAGTTCATCACCTCTGGTCACGCACAAACCTCTCTTCCTCTCTCTTAATGACACCACGTGAAAATGAGTCATGAAGTAACCTTCAGAAGTGCAATGCTTCTTTCGTTGTATCCAGACCATTGTCTTCAGGTTCAACGTAGAATGAGGAAGATAACATCACCAATGTCAGATGTCTCTGAGCTCCGAGCGCAAAAAAATGCTCTTTCTTCAGATGTGCAATGCTGTACTCTGTATGTGCGCCTTTTGGGCCTCGTCTCTTTCTTATCTGAAACAACTCTTAGTAGTGCGGAGGAGATCCAATGTCACCTCCATCAGCGTGTCCTTACTGTGCAGTCCTTCATTCTTGTAGAAACTCGAAAGCTTCTAAACCTGCTCCCGTTCTGACTCTGTCTCACTTTATCGCTTGCTCCTAGGATGTGTAGCTTGCATGCTCTTCTCAAGGAGCTTCAATTCTCCAGATACTGAAATGAAAATGGGCTGCATAAGAGATTTCTGTGTTGAAGCCTGAGTGATGATGCCTAGGGAGTGCTGCAGAAGCTACAGAGTGAGTCACACATGCCTCTGATCTATTTTCCTCCTGAGAATCCTCTTGCCATTTATGAAACAGGCTCCACATCCTACTCCCGAGTCTGAGCAAAAGGTTGTCTCCAAGGAAAGCAGCGACTGCACACCACCTAGGCGACTTCTGTTGGTGCCATCTACAGATGATGAGTTGCAATCATTTCATTGGTTGGAATGCTGGTAGATTATATGTGGCAGCAACTTCACTCATCCAGTGCGCAGCAATGGAAGTAGTAACCATGTTCTCGTCGCTCTCTCTCCATAGAATAAGCATGTGCTTTGCAGGTGGCTCCTCACGTGTCTGAGCTATCTGGATATTGACTTGCTTCTATGCTTCCTCTGTGCCTCTTTCTCTGTTTTCCACTTTGTGATTTTGATGTGTAGTAGTCACCAAAACTTGCAATAATAGACACCTTTTCTGTTTTGACATGGCACACTCATATAGGACAATCTCTATAGCTTGGAAAACACATGCTTCTTTGCGAACAGATCGAATCTCTTCCATGCACACGCTTAAAAAAATACTACCGCTTCATATTTATGCTACTGTTACTACCGAAATAGGCTCCTTTAGTGCTGAAAAGCTCTTATTCATATTGAAATCTGCTTGACAGGGCCACGGTTGGGTGTAGTTACATCCCCATGCTTCCCACAATCTTTGTCTATTTACAATGCTCAAGAGCAAAAGATATGGACTATTGTTGATAGACAGTGCTTATAAGCACTTGTTAATGAAGAAACCACAAAATTGAAAGAAACCACAAAATTGAAAGAAACCACAAAATTGAAAGAAACCACAAAATTGAAAGAAACCACAAAATTGAAAGAAACCACAAAATTGAAATTCTACAAAACAAAATTGTTATGATAAGAACAAGTATGGTAAAATTATTCATGATAAATGATGAAATGAAATAGTGCTTAGAAGCACTCTTATTAAAAGAATATGGGAGGGAGGTAGTGATTAAGAAAGAAAAACATACTAATGATGAAGATAACAAAAACAAAACTCAAAAGGAAAGTTAACCTATGCTCTGATACCATGTTGGAATGAAAAAGAAACTCCTAATCTACTATTAAGCATACATCAGTCAAACTAAGGAGGAAGGAACAAAAGATAAGAAAACATGATGAATGAAATAAATAGAAATGAACTTACAAAGAATGCTCTATGAGCATGGAGACTCCATGAGGAGAGGAAGCACTCTTGGCAATGAACTAGAGTGGAATCACTTATGTGGAGTGAAGGGAGGCCTTGCTTATATGGAGTTTGGGAGAATTCCCTTGCATGTGGGATATATGTGCTTGCATGAGAATGAATCTAGGTTTGGAAAAAAGGGTGGGGCATGGAACTCTCAACACTAGCATGGTATACCGGATTAGCTGCAAGATGTAGTGAGCTTGTGTTGTCACCAAAAATGTGCGGTGTTCAAGAATGAAGTCTAAGATCTGTATACAAAGATTTTAGCCACATGATTTCTTGAGTTGCATTAGCCAAACCTCTATGTTCGGCTTCAATAGAGGATAAGTCCATTGTTGGTTGCTTATTGGATGACCAAGAAATGATTTTTGAACCTACAAATGATACATACACGAATGTGCTTCTTCTATCATCTATAAATCTGGCCCAATCCGCATATGAGTAGGAGCTTAGCTCAATATCTGAAGTAAATGGATAAAACAAACCTTCATTCATGGTCCCCTTTAGGTACTTGAGGAATCTCGTGGCTGCTTCCATATGTGGTCTTCTCGGCTTATGCATAAACTAACTCAATATGCTAACACTATAGCATATATCCACCCTTGTGAGTGTTGCATAGTTCAAAATTTCAACCAAGCTTCGATAGCTTGTGATGTCTTCAATTGGCTCTCCTTCATAAGCACTAAGCTTATGATTTTGCTCCATAGGTGTAATTGCACACTTGGTGTTTTCCGTCTTGAACTTGATGAGCATGTCATGCACATACTTCCTTTGTGTGATGTATATACCCGAATCTATGTGAAAGTCTTTCCTCTTCATCATGTGATGGTTGCCCTTTGTTCCTCATGGTTGGCATAGCTTCATCTCCAGATGTGTATCCAAATAGATTCCTCCCTTGAAGATAAGCCTCCATCCTTAGAGACCATGCTGGGTAGTTTTTTCTATCCAATTTATCAATTGTTGATGGAAATCCATTTCCCATGTTGATTGACAATGCTCTGATACCACTATGGAGAGAGATGGTGGATGGAATCTGAAGATGAGTTGGTGCTGCTACAACCATCTTCACACAAGCCAACTGAGACTTTAGAGTTGGTTAGTAGACCCTTTGAGCTTCCTAAATCCACAAAAAATTCACCCAAGTGCTTTGGAACAAGTTTCTCAAAAGTTTGAGTCAAGACATACTAGTTGCAAAATGACTAGCTCCAAAAACGTGCTATTTTTGTACATACACCTGCTAGAAAAAATGAATAGTGCTCTCAACCTAGTAGGAATTAGAAACATTCCTTTTAGACATAGCAGATAGAATAAGCAAGCTTGCCAATCCAAGATAAAGCACTTCAATTCATCAATTGAGCACTGAGAAAATGTTTCAGCAAAATATGGAACACTCCCACCATTTGTGAGCATAAACTAGACTTAGAGAGCTATCCAATGCACTTTAAAACTTTGAAAAAGGTCACGTATAACCAAGGTATGAGCTTCTGAGGTTTACTATTCTGAGTGACTATAGCAAAGAACAAAACAAAGAAGAAGTAGATGATGAATGTATAGTAGAATGATACAACTATGGAGTAAGCTCTTCAATCTCTACAAACGGGCATGAAATGGGCACAGATCAAGCACTACTTTGGCAACTTCCTTCTTTCTCCTTTTATAGCTACTTTTGGAGGTAGTTTTGAATTTGAATTGAAATGACTTCACCTAAAAGTGATAGAAATTAGGGAATATTCCCTCAGCTAATGGATTCATGGTTTTAGGTAGTTTGGGCAAGGAATTTGCTTTTTACATCAGGGATGACTTAAGCCATTCTTTCTTTTACAATTACAAGAGATAAAATGTACTCTTTTACAAGAGGTGTTCAAATGTCTACACATATGACTACAAATGAACATCATATCTAGCATCTCAAGCATGTAGGCTTGGGTAAAATGCACCACCATCATTGACATAAAGTATCAAGTAGATCAAGCTTCCATTTGAGCATCTCTTTGTGTATAGACAATGATCCTCATTGCTTCGAGAATAGCCTTGATATTTGATAAAAGCATCAAACATTTTGCACCATTGTCTAGGGGACTCTTTATATCCATATAAGGTCTTCATTAGCTTACAAAGTAGACTTTCTTTGCCAACAACTACATAAGCCTCTTGCTATTCCCTATATATATATATATATATATATATATATATATATATATATATATATATATATATATATATATATATATATATATATATATATATATATATATATATATATATATATATATATATATATATATATATCATATGTAAGATATCCATGAAAGAGTGTAGTTTTCACATCCATTTGGACTATATGTGATTCCTCCATTTCATGAATCCAAGTAACATGCATAGTTTAGTCATCTTGATTTCTAGAGAGAAGATTTCCTCAAAATAAACACCATGTTGTTGCGTAAAACCCTTTGCAACAAGTTGTGCTTTATAATTTGGAGAAGCACTATCTAATGTGAATTCCAACTTATATACCCATTTACATGGTAAAGCTTTAGTGCCCTTTGGAAAAGGTGCTTAATTCCAAACACCATTCTTGTGAATAGAATAGAATTCACTCTTCATGGCACTCTCCCACTTGAAATGATCCTCTATCACCAAAGGCTCTTTGTAGCAAAGGGCTCACCCACATCTATTAGCATAACAAAATCCAAACTTGGAACATATCTATCAGGTAGATGTGAGACATGTGGAGAATGTCTCAATAGTTGCTCAACAAGAACATTTCTAGATTGATTTGATTGGACATTTTCTTGAACATTCCTATGTATACCATTTTTATGCTTTCTAATTGGAGGACTTTAATACCCAAACACCACCCTTTTGACTTCAATCTCGTTAATAGGTTGTTTATCCATCTTAGGTTCATTGGAAATCACATCACTACTTCTCATCATGGATCGTGTATCAAGATCCCATAAGCGATATACAAACTTGCCTTCTAAGCCATATGCAAGAAAAATGCATTTGTTTGACTTATGGTCTAGCTTTTGTCTAAGATTCTTGGCTATATGAATATATGATTCAGACCCAAAAACTCAAGGAAGATCATAATATGGTGGCTTCTCTGTCCATAACTCTTGTGCCACTTTGAGACCTTTGGCAATACTCAGTGAAAGAGTAATCACATGAATTGCAATCAATAATACTTCTACCCAAAAGCCTTGTGAAAGGTTTGCATGATGCAACATAAAAACTACTCTATCCTCAATAGTTCTATTCATCCTTTCAGTTGCACCATTCTAAAATAGAGCTATAAAATCTCTACGAATTCCTGTAGACTCACAAAAGAGGTTGAGTTCATGTGATGTACACTCACCCCTATCATCTGAGCGTAACGCCTTAAGATTAGTTGCTTTTTCAGTCTTAATTAAAGCAAGATTTTTTTTGAAAGTAGGGAATACCTCATCCTTTGATTTGATGGGATATACTGAGACGTTTCTAGTAGCATCATCTATGAAAGTGACAAAGTAAAAGGAGCCATCTAATGAGCTCGATGGCATAGGATCACACAGATATGTATGAATGAGATATAAAGGGTGAATTGAAGATTCATTGTGCATCTTATGCATATTCCTAGTTTGCTTTCCATATTGACAATGATCGCAAAATGAGAAATCATAGAAAAACAACACAAGTAAGTAGTCAAAATGAGAGAGATTTTCCATTCCACTACAAGATATTTGGCCCAAAAAACCATGCCAAATACAAACCATAGGCTATTCAATAGAAGCTAAGAAGAGTTCTTTTTGTCACACAAATAAAGAATTAACTGGGTGAGTTTTCCTTTCTTTCGCAATAAGCATTTTTTCCTTTGATATGCAAAAGGAATCAACATAGAAAACCACTTGTAACGAAGTTCATCAAGTTGACGAACTCACATAAAATTGTGTGATAACTAAGGTACATGATATACATTATGCATAGTAAATTTGGAACCATCAATGAAGTACACACCTACATCTCCAATCTTGACAATGTAACATTGGTAGGAGTCAGCAAGTCTCACAATACCAAGAGACTTTCCTACATATGTAGAGAACCATTATGTGTATGGTGCCACATGGAAAGAGCACCAGAATCATTAAAAAATAGACATAACGTCTTCAATCTTCATAATCAAAGCAAATGGTGTAGATAGTTCTTTAGCATCCCATCACCATTGAGTTCTTACCTTTAGCACTGTTTAATGCATAGTAGTCCTTCTTCATGTATCATTTGTTATGACAAAAATGGCACTTGATATCCTTGTTCCTTGATTTACTTCTACTCTTACTTTGTTGACTATTATTTTCCTTGTTCTTGCTTTTGCCATTTTGTTGAATCTTTCCCAGGTAGGAATCAAAAACAATATATGCATCTCCACTTTGAATTCCAACCATAGAGTTTCTAAAAATCTCCTCATTCAATAGTGCTCCACATATGTCATCATAGACTAGTTTACCACTAGGTGCACTATTGCCACTAGATGTGCAAAACCTATCCCTTGATGATGGAAAGGTGCATAGCAACAAGAGTGCTTTCATTTCATTATACATGTACATTTTTTGAGCCTATAAATGAGTGAATGTAGCATCAAAATAATTTTGATGAGCAGCACTATTTATTTCCTTCATGCAAAGGTCATGTAACGTTCTCATGAGATACACTTTATTTGATATCATTTCTTTTTCATATATATTGCATAGCTTCTTCCAATTATCCTTTGCAATTTCACACTCGAATACGATAAATTAAGCACCATCCATAGGGTATAATGGAATGGGATACCTAGCCATTTCATCCAACTCATCCCAATCGTCACATCCATTTCAATAGGCTTCTTTGAGATGCCATTTATTGGCTTCCACTATCTCTTCTGATTCAACAATTCTTTAATTTTATTCTTGCATAGAGCAAAGTTTGTGTTATCAAAATTTTGGATATCAAAATGTTCTTTGCCTTGCAAGTTATAGCTCCTCCTCAGAACACTAGCAGTAGACCCTAATTCACTCGATGCGCCTCATATTTCTGATGCCATGATGACAAAGAACTAAACAAAATGATAATGAAGCTAGAATAGTCCAAAACACCTCTAAAACTCAAAAAGAATGACCAAGCACGAGATTGTGGGAAAATGTAACAAGCTCACTGTATACAAATGGATAAATGAGTAGCAATGACAAATCAAAAGGATTATGTAAGAATGCATGTGCTGACAACAAAAAATTTCAAGCAATAAAATCAATCACTATATAGTTGAAGAAACAAAAATATGGAATTTTCTTGTTAGAGTCTCCCTTGCAAAATGTGCATATGATCAATGTCAAAAATGCATAAAACTGTGTACTAACATGTAAAACTACATAGTGAATCACTTACTCCACTGGACATAACCACTTAACCAAAAGAAGCCAACTAAGCTTATCAAGAACCTATGAAAAACTAACATACATTTTTGATGGTGAGGTCCGGTAACCATTCCACTTGCATGACCAAAGAGACCCCAACATCTAGGTGTCTCCCAATTAAGAAAACCTCATCATGAACCTCTTTATCAATGTCAAAGGATTTATGTAAAACTATAACCATGATATCAATGAATACATGAATGCACATACATGGTATCCACAAAAGCATACATGGTGTGTATGTGCTCATTATATTAAGTAAAATGGCACTGAAAGGTTGAATTTATAGCCCAAACACTAGTGAAAAACACCCACTATTGTCTATCAACTATGTTCTTTAGGGTGAAAAACTTCCTACATAAATGCGTTGTGGGTGTTTCCACCTTTCTTCAAAACCTTTCAACAAACCTATAGTTTTACTAGTGTGGATGAGAAACATAGCCCCAAAGCTGAATATTCATAGTTAGAAAAGTACAAATAACAGTCCCATGATGTTCTTGAACGTGTATAAAGATACTATTCATGAAAGTACTGTAAGATGCCTCCATGAATCACCCCAAAACTGCTTCAAAGTAGGCTTCGAAAGAAAAGAATGAAGCTTTGAAGCTGGAAATAGGTTCAGGGTAATGTGAAGCTTAGTCTTTCCTACTCCTCAAACACCAAAAGAGTGTAGCTTAGTGGCAAGAGATTGCAAGTTAATTGAGCTCCAAGGAGAATGGTACTCAGATGGACAAAGTATCAAGAACCTCTATCTTCCTTGCTTGTTGAGGTCCTCCCTTGCATGCAGCCAATGGTGCCAATAGTGACTTTGGTGACTCGGATGAAAAGGTTTTTCAAGGTCTATGCCTTGGTCTCCACCTTAGTAGAAAGCCTTGGGTGGGTGGGTGGGTGCTTGCTTTGCTTGCATAACAACAAAAACCTTTTTCTTTGAACTCCTCTAATACTATTGAAGTGGTACAATGGCAATGTACCAAGGTGTATTCTCCTTCACCAAAGCTATGTAGTGATGCCCTCACATTACGAAAAGGAGTTGAGAATGACCCACACAATACTCCAGGCAAGTCCTACAAAATATGCAAAAACCACGTTGTACACAAAGAGCAAGAACACAGATTTCCTACGTTTCACATATGTAGTCAAACCTCCGGTCTATGGCTCACCAAGCCACTATCTGTCTTATTATAGAACATATTAAAAAGTGTCCAACCACAATATGGCCTTTCACTTGGATACTAACAGTTACATTCACCTTTATTTGGTGCAAGGTAAGGTCTTCTTGACAAGGCACATTAGTGAAATAACTAGCATAGAAGGTCATGATGAAAGCAAACTTGCATAGAAGGTCACTCCATCAAGATCATCTTCTCTTGAGGATGTTGATGGTCATAAAATACTCTAAATTTTTATGCTCTATGTACACAATAACTTTATGGGCTACTCCTTATACCTCATAGATGTGATCCCATGTATCAAAAGCATTCACTATGGAAAGATGATGTTTATCATGGATTTCATAATTTATCTCTTGAGAGGATAATTTACTTGAATGATATAAAAGTGCATGTAGGTGCCCATTATCCCCATGCTTAGATAAAATGGCTCCCAAGATAAATTTTGATGTGTCTCTCTCTCTCTCTCTCGAGGGACAATGTTTTGGTAGGATCAAGATGGACTAATGCTATTTATAGGGGATCAAAGGCTATCTCTGTTTCTTTGGTCCATAAGAACTTTACATCTCAAGGTGGGAATGCTAAGCAATTACATATTATTTGTTTTTCTTAGAGTAAAGATTCCTTTTTCTAAACTAATATACCCTAATAGTTCCACTTCTCTTTGATGGAAGGAGGATTTCTCTTAGTTTCTCTATAATGAGTTTCACATGATGCTCATGTTCCTCTAGATATTTTGTGAATACCAAGATATTGTCTAGATATATGACCACAATCTCATCTAGATATCCCAGAAAAATATCATTGATCATGTGTTGAGAAAATATTGGAGAATTTGTGAGACTAAATGGCATAACTACCTATTCAAAGTGTCTATACCTTGTCCGAAGTTTGTCTTCCATTAGTGTGCTTCTCTATTTCTTACAAGGTTGTAAGCCCTTCAAAGGTCAAACTTAGTGAAAAATATTTCCCTTCAAAGACGGTCTAGAAACTCTCATAAGTGGTAGAGGATATCTATATTTAATAGTAATATTATTTAAATCATCATAATATACACACGTCCAAAGCCTTCCATACTTCTTCCTTACAAATAGGATAGGGCCTCACACAAGGAACTTTGAATTTATAATAGACCGTTTGGCTAGGTTTTCATCAATGTTTTTGCATCATATTCAAAGTTCCTCAAGAGATAACCTATAGATTGGTCTATGTCCTGGCGTGATCATAAGTTCTAATAAGTCTATGTTCTGACAAGGTATGTGCTCTTTTAAAATACATCTCGTAAATTCTAATATTATCTTGTTATCTAAATTGGGTTGCCTTTCTTGGGCTCTTGTGTTGTCATGGCATAAATCATGTAAGTCAGGTCCTTCCAAAGGATGTGGATCCTACATATGGTGACTTTTTTTGGTCTCCTCCACTAGATCTTATTCTTTCCCAAATCATTTTCTTGATTATCTCTCTTAAGCCAATACATCCCCATCATAATAGGATTTTTTAAAAACGATATTACATTGAAATAGATGTTAGAGTCATGGTCACCAAGATTTACTCTTAATGGTCTATTTTCCTTGGTGATCTTCATACATGCCAAAGATTGTCCCTAGTATAATTAGGTTGTTACATGTTTATTCTTTTGAAGTATTCAAGTTCTACATTTCTTAAAAAAGGCTTCATTGATAAATTATGAGGAGGCTCCTGAATCAACTACGGGTTCAAGGAAAGGTTATATTTAGGCATGGTTAGTGTGATAGGGGCAATGCATTTTCTTGTAGGTGTTGTTGGAATTATCATACCCTTGTATATATTATGAGTTGACTCTATCCTCTCTTTTGCAATTAAACTTCCTCATTTCTATGCTCTAAAAGGGTGTCTTTAACTCTAGTGTTCGTTTATTTTTTTGGAATTTATTGCAATATGCCTAGGATTCCATGGTAGAGGCATAACTTGTTATCTCTCCTTCTTTGTTTCTCATGTGGGGTTAGAGGCTGAAACCTCATTATGTCTATTTGCATGAGGTTCATCACAGACTCTTGATTCGGAGTAGGATTGAAGGATGTCCATTTGTGGGGTCTTCTCCTTACTTGTGTTTCTTATTTCCTTTCAAAGAGATAGTTATGACATTGAATGGCTTAGTGATGTATACAATCAATTTATTAACCTATGGCATCATGAGCAAACGTTAACATGATCCCTCAAACCCCATCTAAATTGGCTTATGAAATAATCTTCATGCCACGTGAGATCACATATCAATCGTCTAAATTCTAATGCATACATGGAGGTAGGATGGCTACTTTGGCATAGCTTTCAAAGTTTTGTCTTTGTCACTCAACTTGTATTGGCATGTCCAAATGTGGTAGTAGGATCTCTCGAAAACTGCTCATAATCATGAAGAACCCCCATATTTTCCAAGTTTTGGGCAAACCACAATAATGCTTTTGTAGAGAAGAGGGTTCCAATAAAATGAACCTTTCATACATCACTTCGATATTATCAAGCTACATGGAAATATATACCTGCACTTTCTCAAGGAATCCTTGAAACTTGGCATGATCCCCATTGAAATTTTATGGCATGCAAAATATTTAACTCATTCGTGACAGATAGTAAGGATGTTAATGCCCTTTATTGCATCCTTCATTTCCTTGAAAATTCTCAGATTTCTCTTTCAACTTGTGGATTGATGCACCTAATGCAGAAGATGCCCAATTTTGACTGTTGTATGTTCTTGAGTTACGCCATCGATATCTTGGTGAAGATGAAAAAAAACAATACATTTTCATTCAGATGCCTTCTCCATGATTCTTGTACTTTGAAATAAGGGATTCTTTTCAAAATATCAAGGGAGCATTAGATTATTCTCTCTAAGAAGACTCGACAAACGTTTTGAAAGAAATATCTTTTGAATATACCATGTACGAAAATAATACAATAAAACTGAATTGTTACAAGAAGTCCAATAAATTGGAATTGATATGTTAGACTAGATACAAGAGATCCCACAACTTCTCACGATGGGTATTATCTAGGATATCAAAATTACAAGCAAGATACAACTAAAGAACATCTTGTACTACGAGATTGTAAAATAAGAAGGTTATATTTCTAGATGCTAGGCTAGATAGAACTAGAACGAGGAGCTAGAAAAGCACAAGAATTGGGACTTGGAAAGTAACTGGGGAATGTGACTTCTTGAGCTCCCAACACTAGCATTGGAAAGACCTAGGATATATGTAGCTAGCCCTCCTTATATAGGTGTTAAAGGGGGTTTGTGAAGGGTATTTACAAATCAGAATTATCATGGATGATGTCATCAAACAAAAATAGGGTCTCTAGATGTCAAAATAAGATAAATAGTTAGTCATTCATAGGACTTTGATATGCTCCAAACATGATCATGATGATAGATTTACCAAATTCTTTACTATTCATGATACGTTCAAAGTCATATGAAATCTGGAATATAAGTCGATTCCATTTCTTTCCATGCCAGTTTCTTCTCCACTTTAGAAACTAGTCTAAATAATAGTCCTTATAGATACCACCATTCCTAGGTGCCATAAATCTATTCTTTCAATTCTAAAAATATAAACTAATGGTTCTATTTTTGTAAGTGCATATTTTCTTATATTGTTCATGAATAGAGACTACAAAGAGCCAAGTAATCATTGTGTCTATCGGTTGCATTCATATAGATATGGCTCCATTGTTTTGAGCTGATTTCCACTCTCAAATTGGTTGAGTAAATGAATCAATACACTATGTAGTGTGCCATGCATTTTAGTCTTCCTTTTGAGATTTTTTATGATCATGGAATGCACTTTGCTAATGGTCTCATTCAAGCTCTTACTTAATTGTTTCACATAACCTATAATTCAATAAACCTATCCTTATGCAAATGGAGATACTGAGAATACCAATAAAGCAATGTTGAATATGCTGAAGAATTGCATTAAGGATTGTCTTCAACATTGTGACTAGCTATTACCTATGGTCTTATGAGCTTATCATACTACTTATAAAGTTGCTATTGGGTGTACCCCTTTTAAACTAACGTATTGGTTGCAGGCCATTGTTGGTATGGAGATTGTCATTCTCAATTTGTGTGTGCACATTGATCACAAGCTTCTTCGAGAAGACTCACTTTATTCCACCTTGATGAACTTTGCTCATTGGATGAGTAGTGCTTTGAAAGCTTTCTCTTGATGCAGGAATTATAGATTAGGCAATCTCGCACGTGATTGATTTCCCAAAACCCCCATTTTTAAGTACGGCCAACTAGTGCTCTTTCATAGCTGAAATTGGATCAGAATACTAGAAAGTTTATAGTTTGGTGGTTTGGTCCCTACTAAATTTCACTCGGGCTCTATCTGACAACTTTCAGATTGCAAACACTTGTTGAAGAACTGATTAAAAATCTAGTCAATGGGTCAAAGCTATAGCCTTTTTTATCTCCTTCCATGTGTGAAAATCATTAATATACCACTCATTATTGCATGATTTGCATGATTTGCATGAAGATTATGGCACCATTCCTCATATCACGTCCATTATTTCTGATTGTTCTCATGCCTATGATACCATCCTCCCTTCTTTGCATTTATATACTACCCTACTAGATTACATCTCCAAATGTTTTCTACATTCTCACGTCAATAGTATGCTCTTGCATACTTTTCCCTTGCACGTGCTCTAGTTGTGGAAGGAATCTCCCTCATTGAGTCATTATGGTCTATATCCTTAGAATCATTCTCTCAATTCCGAACTCTCCACCATCTTTCCTGCTTCACACTCCTTTACTGGGATGCTACTTCTGCATGTCGTGTAGCAAAAAGCATTGCACCATCCATTGCTACGGAGCCTGCCTTTTCCATTGTATGGAATATTCCATTGAATGGAACTGAACTATGCACCACCACTACTACTTAGGTATGATAGCACTTTCACTTACCCACAGATGGTGTCACACACGTCGAGCCCCTTTCTTGTAGTGTTATGGAATAGATCTTCATGTAGCACAAGTCAAATGATCTCATGATCAATGGCTTCCCCAAACTAGAGAGGTCTATTCTCTAGTTCTTGGTGGTGGCGATGAACTTGCAACATTGGACTTTGGGGATTTCATGAAAATGTTATTCCTTGATTGCCATCTCCGCCCATCAACCCCTCAATTAGCCACACATCCTGTTTAACGACATTCATATA
The DNA here is from genome assembly GCA_020310875.1 of Ceratopteris richardii. Lineage (NCBI taxonomy): Eukaryota > Viridiplantae > Streptophyta > Polypodiopsida > Polypodiales > Pteridaceae > Ceratopteris > Ceratopteris richardii. Next base: position 108,199,823 of record CM035421.1, read on the forward strand.
GAAAGCGAGCAAAATGTCCTCTTGTTACAACAAACCACACCACACAAACTCAATTTCCCTACCTACATTCTATCCTCTACCTAGGTGAATTCCACATCCCAGTGTGTCTTTAACTTATTAAAACAGTTTTGCTCCTCTTGACTCCCTGACTGTTGAGGATGATGAGAGTGTCTGGTTGATCTTCCAATGCACCAAAAGACCATGCAAATACAAAGTTCTAACTCTTCTAAGACCAGACAAACTGCAGAGAATATGATGGCTAGACCCTTGTGTTCAGGGCTCAAGACTCTCGGCACACAATGTAATTGAGTTTCTTATTGTGTAGGTCATTTGTTGAAGATGTCAGTGCTTCATCCACAATAGAGGATTGATTGAAGTTTCTAAATTCTTGTTTAAACACCAAACATGTGCTTATGATTTTTGAGTCACCAATAGGAAATCACATCAAACCCAAGTGATTAAAGATTTTTCAATAAACGTAGAAGATATAATTACTCCTAGGGAGGTACAGATGGTACGTGACAAAGCAGGTGTTAGTACTAGAGCATACACTGCATTCTATAATCTTTTGAAGCAGGCACTACAAAACAAAGGTATTTTGCAAAGTATTTTTCCATGCCCTAACAAGGTATCTCTAAAGAAGAATATGACCAATGATGATGTAGCTATTACTCTTGGCAGTTACTTGCATATAGAAGATGTTATACTTGCATCCATTTATCATGATACATCAAAGAAAGAGTTGAAGAATTCATCTAGGAAGGGATCCATGTACGCAAGGTACAAAAACATATTTGACAATTTGGAGAGGCTTCAAAAGTGTTGGTGTAATTCACAAGCCTACACATTTGGCTTGATAAATACATTGAAATCCATACACATATGGAGAAGCATAGGTACTAGTGCTAGTGGTTAATTACCACTTTATCTCTTTGTAAAAGTCAAATTGACTTAGAATCTTTGTAAACACCTACCAAAAGGTTTCGTGGAAAACGTTAGCTCTTTGATTGAAGGAATATCTCCTAGGATATAGGAGCTTGATCATAGGGAGCCAAAAGTTTGAATTTGAATTCAAATTTTTACTCATTCTCTTTAAAATTGGTCATGGAAAAGTCGAAGGTAGAACTCATCACTCCCGAGATTCTCATTACTGATTCTAAGTGTGTGTGAGGCATACACTCTAGCCCACACCTATCTACACCATTAGGCAATGACATTCATGCCAATGGATTTGTATACAAGTGTTCATTAATACATACATTCTCATTAGTCATTTTTGAGTTCTCTGTTATACTCCTTGAAAGTCTGTCAACTTGGGAAGTGCATATCTTGGTCCAATCTTCACCAAATTCAATGATCTAAAACTTGTTTGATTCAGCTTGACGTTATCTACATGCTATCAAAATTTGAAGAGATTCTATTCATCCATTTCAGAGAAATTTGCGTCAAGGTGAGCACTGGTCAATGTCTACTACAGTCCTAAAAAATCGGGGGTATAGCTTTACTTGCTAAATTGATTTCTCTTAGCATAGTTTATCTTTTTACATCATTCCACTTGGAATAGTTAGCTTGCTAAGCTAATTAAATACCCCTAGAAGGAATGTATCCAATTCCTACTGTGCTAGTCATACTGAGCAAAAGTTCCAGCAGGTGTCAAGACATAAATAGAAGGTTTTCATGAGATCTTGAGATTCAAATTTATCTGTTTTGGTTCAATCATTACACATATCACTTCCAAAGTACATAGGCCATTTTACGGTGTCATTGAAAAGCTAAGGAGGTCTACTTATCAAGTCTGAAGCATTAGGGGGATGCTACAAAGCAGGTTTAGTAGTACCTACTCAATCTCTTGGAGCATCCATCCATCTTTCCCAACAGTGGTATCAAAGCAAACTAAGGTAAAATGGGAGATGGTTTTCTTTCATTTATTGATAAATTGGACAGGAACAACTATCAAGCATGGTCTCTCAGGATGAAGACCTACTTACAAGGAAGGAGTCTCTATGGATACATCTCAGGAGATGAGGAATTGCCCTCATTCAAAACAGGAGGATTACCAACAAAGGAAGAACATGAAAAGCTCAACACATGGTGTGCTAAGGATGCATTGGCAAGGTCTTATTTACTCAACTCCATCTCTGATTTTCTTTTGACACATATTAGGAATTGTAAGACATCCCAAGAGACTTGGGAAACCTTGTCATCATATTTTTCTTCCAACACAAGGGCTATAAAAAATCAGTTGTGGATTGAATTCACCACATTAAGGAAGCAACCTAAGCAAGCTGTTTCAGAATTCGTGACCAAGATTAAACATGTAGCAGATCAGTTAGAAAGCATAGGAGAAGAGATTGAAGAAGAGCAGATTGTAAGGCAAGTGATCAATGGGATCAAGGCTGATGACAAATGGGAAAGCTTCACCACTGCCATGGACCTTTACATGGACATGCAAATTCCAAGATCTTACAACTCTCATGTTGACAATTGTTCACTCATGAAGCAAAGCTCAAAAAGAATGGAGACACATCCAAAGGTAATAACTCTTCTGCCCTATATACAGCTAAAAAGTCTAAAGATAAAGGCAAGACCAAGAAGGTGGAAGATGAAGGCTCTACCTCCCAAGCCAACTATGTAGGGAGAGGTAGATCATCAAGAGGAAGGGGCAGAGGAGGTAAGCAAGGTAGGGGGAGATCCTATAACTCCTCAACATGCAACATTTTTGGTTTATCAAATCATACTACGGATGAGTGTTTCAGGAATTATAAGAATCTGAGAGGAAGAGGATACCAAAGAGGTGGATACTCATAGTCAAGAGGAAGGTTCAACCATCACCAAAGCTACAACAACAACTACAACAACAATTACAACAATAATTACAATTGCAAATACCAAGGAGGAATCAAATCCAGAAAAGACTACAACAACTACACAGAGGAGCATGATGACTCTCTTCTGATCATGAACATGACTTCAAAACCAGGAACAAATGATGACCACCTATTCTACATTGATTCATGATGCTCAAATCATGTGGCTAGCAATGTAGCACTACTCTCTGATCTTGAGGAACCAAAAGGTAAGCATCAAGTCCAAACAGGTGATGACACCAAGCACTCAGTAGTTAAAGTTGGAAATGTTAAGACTTGTGATGGAAATCAGAACTTGTTGAGCAGGGTACTTTATGTACCAACCATTACCAAAAATTTGATGAGTGTTGGACAGATTGTGGAGAAAGGTTTGCAGGTTAGATTCAACCAATATGGAGCATTTGTGGAGGATCCAAGTCATGGATTCAAGAGGATTGCTAAAGGAGAAAAATCAGGTAGACTTTTCACTTTTGAGTTAGAAGACACAAAGAATATTGCACTATATAGTTATAAAGATCAAACACTTTCAGAGCTTGAGATTTGGCACAAAAGATTAGGGCATATAGGAGAAAGAACCTTGAAGCAAATATGCAGGGACCAATGTGTGCTTGAAATACCTAATATATCCAAGCAACATATGATTTATAAGTGTGGTGCTTGTCAATTTGGGAAGTCTCATAGGTTACCCTTCTCAAGGAAAGGTTACATGCATGAAGATTACCTAGAGCTTGTCCATACATATGTATGGGGACCAAGCAAATACCCCTCAGTCTCAAGATCAAGGTACTATGTATCTTTTATTGATGATTATAGCAGGTGGACTGTATTGTACTTCATGAAGCACAAGGATGAGGTGTTTAATTGCTTTAAAAAATATCTTGCACTTGTTGAAAATCAGACAAGAAAACATTTGAAGAGGCTAAGGTCAGATGGAGGAGGTGAGTAACTCTCCAATGAGTTTGAAAACTTCTTGCAGGATAGAGGCATCAAAAGAGAAATCACCACAAGGTATTCTCCTAAACAGAATGGGGTAGCTGAGAGAAGAAATAGGTTGATTGTTGAGACAGCTAGGTCTATGTTGAATGAAAAAAGGTTACCTAACTATCTATGGGCAGAGAGTGTTTCTATTGCCACTTACCTCATAAACACGCTACCATCTAAGTCCCTTGATGGCATGACACCCTATGAAGCATGGCATGGGAAGAGACCCTCACTTGACCATTGTGGGATATTTGGATGTGTAGCATATGTACACATTCCTTCTTAGATAAGAGGTAATCAAATATGGGTATGATACATCTCTTGTTACTAAACACTCTGTTTATCTTGCCAAAGATTTGTCAATTGAAGAACCAGGATCATATGAAGAAGCCATAACCAAGACAGAATGGAAAGAAGCTATGGATGAAGAGATTGAAGCACTCAAGGAGAGTGACACATGGGAGTTAGTACCAAAGAAGGACTCATGAAGGTAATAGGATCCAGAACTGAAAAGAAATTCTGATGGCACAATTAATAGGTACAAAGCCAGATTGGTAGCCAAGGGTTTTGCACAAACCCAAGGCATTGATTATGAAGAGACATTCTCTCCTATGGCCAAGATGCCAACCATCAGAGTGTTGGTTAGTGTGGCTGCATCAAAAAATTGGAATATGTATCAATTGGATGTCAAGAATGCTTTCTTGAATGGATGGATTTCAGAGGAGGTATATATGTCACAACCTCCTGGCTATGAGGACCCTAAGAAGGTAACATATGTTTGCAAATTGAAAAAGGCTTCATATGGATTGAAGCAGGCACCTAGGGCATGGAATCACAGATTAATCACTTATCTTCAAGACCAAGGGTTTGTCATGAGCAAGGCAGATACTTCTCTATTCATCAAGAGAAGTAATTTAGAGGTAATATACCTTTGTGTTTATGTTGATGACATCATACTTGTCAATGGAATCAGACAAATCAAGAGCCAGATGATGAAGGAGTTCAAGATCAATGATCTTGGTCTATTGAAGTATTTTCTTGGGCTTGAGTTAGTCTATACTGACTCAGGAATATACATTACTCACATAAAATATTTACAGGATATGGTGAAGAAGTTTCACTTGCAGGATGCCAAAGTAGCAAGTACTCCAATGGAGGTAAACTTAAAATTAAGTGCCCATGAAGGTGATGAAGTTAATGACATTACATGTTATTGTAGCTTAAACTATGCTACCTTAACAAGGATAGATATTGCATATGGAGTTAGTGTGCTAAGTCAGTTTATGCACAAGCGAAGGATACCTCACTTAGAGTCTGCCAAGAGAATCTTGAAGTATCTCAAGGGTACACAACATCATGGTTTGTATTTTCCTTACACTTCAGACATTGATATCAAGATCTATTCAGATGCAGATTGGGTAGGATGCAAGGATGATAGGAGGAGCACTTCTGGATACATTTCTTTTGCAAGTGATAAACCAATTTCATGGTCTTCAAAAAAGCAACCTACTGTTGCTTTATCTTCTACAGAGGCAGAGTATAGAGGACTGGCTAATGCCACACAAGAAGCCATTTGGATTAAGCTTTTGTATACAAAATTGGGTTTATATACTAGGTCACTAATAATCTTTGGAGATAATACAAGCTCACTTCACCTTGTAGCTAATCCTATCTATCATGCTAGGACCAAACATATAGAGGTGCATTACCATTATGTGAGAGAGAAGTTGCTAAGCAAAGACATTCAACTAACCTATGTATCAACCAACATGCAATGTGCAGATTTGTTGACTAAAGATTTGGATGGAACCAAACTTTGCAGGTTCAAAGCAATGATTGGATTATAGGATATACATGAAGACTGAAGATGAAGATCAAGCCAAAATGTTTGGCTTGAGGGGGAGCTGTTGGTGTAATTCACAAGCCTACACATTTGGCTTGATAAATACATTGAAATCCATACACATATGGAGAAGCATAGGTACTAGTGCTAGTGGTTAATTACCACTTTATCTCTTTGTAAAAGTCAAATTGACTTGGAATCTTTGTAAACACCTACGAAAAGGATTCATGGAAAAAGTTAGCTCTTTGATTGAAGGAATATCTCCTAGGATATAGGAGCTTGATCATAGGGAGCCAAAAGTTTGAATTTGAATTCAAATTTTTACTCATTCTCTATAAAAATGGTCATGGAAAAGTCATGGGTAGAACTCATCACTCCTGAGCTTCTCATTACTAATTCTGAGTGTGTGTGAGGCCTACACTCTAGCCCACACCTATCTACACCATTAGGCAATGACATTCATGCCAATGGATTTGTATACAAGTGTTCATTAATACATACATTCTCATTAGTTATTTCTGAGTTCTCTGTTATACTCCTTGAAAGTCTGTCAACTTGTGAAGTGCATATCTCAGTCAAATCTTCACCAAATTCAATGATCTAAAGCTTGTTGGATTCAGCTTGAAATTATCTACATGCTCTCAAAATTTAAAGAGATTCTATTCATCCATTTCAGAGAAATTCGCGTTGAGGTGATCACTGGTCAATGTCTACTACAGTCCTAAAAAATCGGGGGGTATAGCTTTACTTGCTAAATTGATTTCTCTTAGCATAGTTTATCTGTTTACATCATTCCACTTGGAATAGTTAGCTTGCTAAGTTAACTAAATACCCCTAGAAGGAATGTATCCAATTCCTACTGTGCTTGTCATACTGAGCAAAATATCCAGCAGGTGTCAAGACATAAAGAAGATTTTCATGAGATTTTGAGTTTCAAATTTATCTGTTTTGATTCAATCATTACACACATCATTTCCAAAGTACATAGGCCATTTTATGGTGTCATTGGAAAGCTAAGGAGGTCTACTTATCAAGTCTGAAGCATTAGGGGGCTGGTACAAAGCTGGTTTAAGAGTACCTACTCAATCTCTTGGAGGATCCATCCATCTTTCCCAACAAAAAGGAAATGGCTTGGTGATTTTCAAGTTGAGTGGCACTTGGGTGGAGACTTAAAGACTCTGAAATGCATGTTAGGGTGCAAACAAGGTGCATCTGCTCTCTATCCTTTTCCATATTACACATGAGGTTATAAACAAACAAAGAGAAAACAAAACGGCATAGAGGATTTAATTGATGACACAAATGGATCTCCATCTAGTGAATGGGATAAACCTTTAATGAGGTTTCACATGTTAGGTACACCTAGTGACATATTGGATAAGGATTGGAATCCCATTATTCCATTTCCTTTAGATAATGCTCACTTTTGCACATTGCATGCCTTCATGAGAATTTTTGATTGACTATTGAAGCTCCATATGGAATATGCATTTTCCATGAAGCTAGTTGATAGATCTATACAAGCTATAAAAAAATCAGAGGAACTCCTTAATTCAATTTTTTTTCATGGTGGAAACATAACCCTAGTTGTTAAAAAAGTTGGGGAATCTCAAGACAATTTACAAAAAGCCTCAATGATGGGGAATAAAGCAAGACATTTTTTTAGAAGAGGTTCCAACACTTAAAATAATGAACATTATGAGCTGTGGAAAGACCTATGCATGACCACAACACAAAATGATTCTCAAATTGATCTTTGTAATAAGAGAAAGAAGGTTTTTTCATGCTTATATAAGTTGGTAGGCTTAATGGGTCTTACTAGCTCTAGTGATATTCAACGTCAAGTGTTTCAAGAGATATTAGTGGAGTTCAGGAAGTGTTTCATTCAATCTTGGGGAGAGAGCAATATGACACACTACATTGTAATTCGATTTGATCTTGCACTTACTTTTTTCTAATGTACTTAACAAGTTTTAGCATATTTTATTTGCACATGGAGCATTTTTCATGCGTCGATATGGGTCATTGGAGATTTTTAGTACCCAAGAAATGGAGAAGTCACACTACAAAGCGAGAGGTGTGTACTTAAAGAACACATGAAATGGTGGTGGTCCAATGCAATCAAACTATATGAAGGAGATGTTTAATTGGTTTTATTGCACTACATCTCAAGAAAAATTTTTATGGAACGATTTACGGAATCACATTTGGAAAAATTTGCAAGACAGATGCAGCACAACATTGCTAGTGAGAAATGGAAGTCATCATTAGGACCTCTCCATCATGCCTAGTGGCGTGCTAAAAGACAATGAGAAGGCTCGTCTTGGAAGTAAAGTGAATTCAATATATCCCATTATGTGGTAAATCATATGATTAATATAATCTTGGTATCAATGTGTTACGATTTGTATTATTATATTATGTATGTTTCTAAACTGGTTTTTTCCATTCTAGTGTGAACAAATAGTTTTAAAAGAAACTCTATAAATAGAGACAACTCACTCCATTTCACACTTTTGAAACTCACAAGAATGGCAGACACCAAGCCAACTGCAAGGAAAGACCACGTGGTCTATCCTAGCCGTGTTCAAGGAAATCAATGCCCACCATGGTTGCAACCCCCCTAGAGACCCCGAAGTGGTTCGCGCACCACTTATAAGCCTCTCTCACATGATGGAATACCATTTGGGAGAAATCCATTGGGAGAATACGAAGTGCCTAATAATTAGAAGGATTTGTCTCAAGGATGTTTAGATTCAGATTCTGGTAATGAGCCACTAGAGAGGACACCCATCAAGGCAAGACCCAAACAAGTGGCGAGGAGAACAATTATATCGGAGAGTGATTCCGATGGAGAACCATTGACTAATGAGAAAAGCAGCACTCAACTGCCATGGAATCAAGTCCACATTCCAAAGAGCCATATGATAACACATGGAGGTAAAACACTTCCACAGGGACAAGGCCAAATACAAACAGAGGAGGAAAGGGAGAAAAGTCAACATGGACGTCAAAAAGAGAATGTGACAAATGAAGTTGGACCCTCACATTGAGCACATCAAAGGGGAAAGAATTATCAACCATGACATAGACCTCAACAACAACCTAACTTACCTCCCTATGCAAGAGCTCCACAATGATGACAAAGACAGTATAGAGCATTTGTAGAGATATGACACTATCAGAAATCAATTGAGCTTCTTATATCACAAAGAGCATTTGCAAGAGTGGTAAAGGAAGAACTGAAAAGCTATTGTGTAGGTTTACAAATACAAGGGATAGCACTTGAGGCACTTCAAGAGGCAACAAAGCCCTACCTCATCTCCATGCTTGAATATTCTAAGCTATGTGCTATCCATGCGAAGAGAGTAACCATACAACCCAAAGATATTTAGCTAGGAAGAAGAATTAGAGGAAATAACCCATGACCTTTGTATCTTATAGCTTCCATGAAGCATATTTGCAATGTACTTCAATGATTAATGAAATGTTATGACTTCAATTATTGTCTATTTTTTTATCTCTTTCTCTCCCCAGCTCTCTACATTTGTTCAAGGATTATTACATTTGACTTCACTAGTTTATTATGGACTATCGAGGGTTTCATTGGATACTTCTTGGACTCATTAGCTCTTGTTCTTGACTCCATATGAATGTATTTACCTAGCAAAGTCCTCAAATAGGCTAAAAAATGCAAAAAAAAAAGCCACAGCCACAGAAATGTGGGATTCAGGCCTGCAAAATTTTTGCAAGCCAAAATCCCGCATTTCTGTATCTCAGGGTTTCTTTGCATTATTTGGCCTAGGTAAGCTATTCATCTATTTTCATGACTTTGGTAAGGTTAGTTAATGACTTGGCCATGGTAAAATAGGCACATATATAAGCAAACTCTCCATATGGACTACCTAGGTTTTCAATGGGTACTTGCTATCCTCCTTACCCCCTATGGTTTGTTTCCTTATGAATGTAGTTACCATAACCTTCATCTAATCTTAAAAATTTCAAAAATCCCTAGCCACAAAAACATAAGATTCAGGTCTACAAAATTTTTGGAGGCCTGAATCCCACGTTTTTGTGGCTGGGGCTTTTTTGGCATTTTAAAGACTATTTGAGTACACATATACCATTACATGTACATAGAGAATATAAAAAAGCTCTTGATTAAATACAAAGTGTGGACAACATTTCATAACTTACAATGGAAAATAATACATATGGAAAATACAAATTTTATTTATCAAAATGTTACATCAGTTTATACTTGCTTCCAATTTCTCAATAAATTTCTTTCTCCTTTGGAGAGATTGTGGCAACCGATAGGTTTATACAGATCTAGAAATTACATTGGGGGTTTTAATTCCAAGACACATGGCAATACCTATTTGTCCTAGTACCTTTCCTCTAAAGTTAACTCCTATAGTAGTTAAAACTAAAGATTTTCTAACCAAAATGACACAATTAGTGCATTGGGTAATTGTACTCAAACACAAATTTTTGCTCAACACCTTCAAGCACCAGGTCATAAATGCCCATCATGACTATAATCTTTATGAACAATTAAAAAATCATCCTTCGGCAACTTTCCAATGTAGTTTCCCAAGGATGAGCCACATCTGCGAGAAGATCAATCCCTAGGGGACCTTGTCACGAACTTTTCCACTTCAATGGCTTGCTGTTGAGAAAGAAAATGATAATTCAAGCTCTAATCTTATTAAATTAAATTATTACAACATTGTAGAGTAATACTTGTGATTCATAGGATATCTCATTCTAATAGAGTTTTTGAGTTTCATAGTTGCCACCATAAAAACATGTTTTGCAATAGAAACCATTCCATTTTCTTTGTGCTTCTTAAAGCCAAGTAACTTCCCTTCCAATGAAGATCCAAGTTTCCACGATCTCTAACTCGATGAGGCCCAACTCTAGATGGTTGCATCTACATCCATGCACCTTTCGAGTACTCATGTAATAGCCATTGTCCATATTGTGACATCTGAATGTGAGGACATCATCTTTTGGTCACCTAGAAGCTTTAGATGTTGTGATTGAAGCTAAAGGTCTTCAAGCTACAACAATTGTTCTGGATAGGAGATACACGTAGGTTGAAATGTAGAAACAAGTGCTTCAATGGTGTGCTACAGAGAGAAAGTAGTGGAAAAAGATGACTTCTTGGGACTTGGGTATGAAAATGTGATGTTTAGGAGGTAAATAACTATGAGTTTCAAAACATGCACGGATTTTGAATTTGGGGTCAAAAAGAGTACTTTTGATCCTAAGAAGTCATCGAGGGTCCATTCTCAGGTGTTATGATGAGTTTGTTAAATTTTTAGAAATTTTGAATTTTTGGGCCCAACTGAGTTACGAGATTCCTTCTCTCTCTAGGGGTAGCTCATTAAATAAGGGAGAAATATGTCCCATCTCCACCTTTAGCCTAGTACCTTATAGGCCATAGACTATGGCCACCACCCTCTTCTAATTGGTCCATCACTAATCACTCCTTAATCAAAAAGGCCCATGCACGATTCATTTTTTTCCCCTAATGGAAAGTTCGAAGCAAGCTAAGATACAGAGGAAACTCAAAAGAAGGAACATGTGGATTTTGTAAACATTGGTGGGCATGGAAAGAAGATGAACCAAAAAACAAAATGTGTTAGCTCCCAAAGAAGCAACTCAAGCAAAAGGTCCCTTATAGGGTGGATAACGACATGTTGGAATGCAATTCTACAAAAGAGAATATAGAGTTAATAACCAACCACTTCACTCAACTCTTGGGGTTATCGACATCCCTCAATTCTTAAATGTGACATTGCATGGCTACCATCTCAAGAATCAGATAAATAGAATTTTTATGGACAGCTGATCCCAATGCAAGGGGCATGCTCAAAAGCACCGACCAAAAAGATTCTACTGGATTGCGCATTTTGAATGTGGAACTTATGGTAGAAAAATTAGCTATCAAGTTGGAGATCAAAGAATCGTGACATGTGGTAGGTTTATGGACAAAAAACTATTCTTATAGACAAATCCTCTCTTGCGCTTAAGAGAATCCATAGGTGGAAGGATCTCGATCTAGTCACCTTGATGTTTTCTTAGTGTCGAGTCAATAAAAAAGGCTCAAATCTAGCTCGCTCCATATGGAAGAGTTTCCTATTAAGGGAATCAAAGAAGTTTAATTGAAGAACATCCAAAGAGAAAAGAAGCTATGTAAAAAAGGTTTTATCAAGTGAAAACATCTCTGGAACCTTGAGAGATGTCATTGCTTAAGATTTGGGGACATACACCCTGTAATGAGAGTTCATTATGATGATTGGTGCCTTCCCAAACACAGGAATCAATGCTTGTGACAACTCAAATACTTATCCACTTCTTGGGAATGACCCACCCTGGATTGAAGGATTAAGATAGACCAAGGACAATAAATTGGGTAAAAATTTAACGATCCATAAGCCCCTTGACTTGCATATATTCCTTAACTAAAGATGGTGTCAAAATCGGTCTAGCATCAGATGTAAACTTGTGTGTGGGGACATATGGCATCATCTCATAAAGAACAAAAAATCCATTCTTACTAGGCCAATCCTCCATCGTGGAATCTGGAACAACGCCGCTAATAAAATCTATAGGACCCCTCACCGGTGTAAGCCCTATGATCAAGGTAAAGAGGTCCTTGATCATCTCTTCTTCTCATGCCCTAGAAGCTACCTCCTTTGGAAAATCAACTAGAAATAAACATTGTTTGGAGAAACAACTCATGCTCGTCTACATTGTGAAATGCCATTAGAGGGGAAGTGTTGTCGTAATAATTTCACTTGACAATTTCTTCTTACTACCGTAGAGATACTTGAAGGTGTTGGTAGCATCGAAGATACAAAGGCAAGAGATGTGCTACCGATCCAACAAGAGCAATAGCTCCCATAGAAAACAAATGTTTTGGGTCACTAAACACAACGATTGCATTGTGTGAGAGCACTTGTTGTAACTTTGAGTGTAATTATTCTTAGTAAAAGTGATATAGACCCACGAGCAATTAGGAAACATCTATCTCGTATCATTTGGTATCTAAATTCAAGAGAGAATCAGTCCTATACTTTAGGATACCTTTTCACTGGAGATTTGAATTCAAATTCAAGTGCTTGGCTCCAACACAAGATATAAAAGTTAAGAAGAACATCTTGCGTGTATCTCGAGGTTCTGAGATCATTTCTTTGTACCTTCATTGTGAAGAGGATCTCTTACCATAGCTCACTCACTCTATATTCATTGAGCAATGTCCTATTGCCAATGAATCCATAATTCTATATGATTTATTCAATACCAGATCATTATATCCTAGTCTCATATCTCTATCACACTCCATCAGAACAATGATTTTGTCTGAGATGGTTCTCACTACGTAGTGCATCATTTTTCATAATTCAAAGCACAACATATTCATCATACTGTCTGCTTTAGTCCTACAAAGTTTCATTTATAATGGTTCTTTCAAATGATCAAAGATTGCTCACAGTTTTATGACTATGTAAGCCCTTAAAAGTCAGAGTGTTGTTCTACTTGCTAAAAATAATTCTCTGCATATAGTTTACCATTTTAGATGATTCTACTAATGAATGATAGCTTGTTAAGCTATTTAAAGATCCCCAAAAGGAATTTTTCTAGTTGCTGCTGCACATAGAGAATTAAGTGAAACACTAAGCAGGTGACTCAACCAAAATAACACGTTTTGTGCATTGGATTATTTGCAAACCTATTTGTCTTGATCCTATCATTTATGCATCATCTTCCAAGAAACATATATAATCATTAATGCTTATTAGCTAGCGAAAGAGGCCCACAACACTCTCCAACCATCAATTATAGCAGGTGTGAAGGATGAATTATCTACACCATCTCATCTCTTGTGATTATCCACCATCTCCTTGGACCATAGGGAATAATGAATAGAGATGATGATGAACTTGATGTAAATGTATTGAGAAGTAAAGTATGGTACGTGGAGTTCTAAAAGACTCTAAGGTATTTGATTTCAATACAATATACACTCCAAAAATGAGTGACATGATGACCATACCAATGACCAAACTTAATTAAATATCAACATTGTTGTGTGGATCCAAGTCCATAGGGAGGGTGCTCATAGTGTAAGTGAATGCAACTAGAAGTATGCATTTTGTGTTTCAAATGCAAAAGAGACTTGCATTCTTGAGGAAGCAAGAATACATGTATCAATTGGCATCAAGCTCATAAGGTAGAGGTATATATGCATGGATCCTGGCGTGCAGTTTGGAAAGGAGAAACACATAGATAAACTTCAAGTTAGTATCATTTTCTTGAGATAGAGTTATGTCTATATTTAGTTGTAAGCATAAAAACGGAACCACCTCACCTATATGTGATGGGATCCTTTGATCCATTTCTAAACTTCCATATAGCAAGAAGAAAAGCAAAATTCAAATATATATGATCAATGAGTAGTTCTTTGTAATAAATCTTAATCATGAAGGTCATTATCCTATAAAAATGCCTAAAATTATTCAACTAAAGCATGAAACTGAATGCTTTCAAACACAAACAATTTAATCAAAATATTGAAACATGTCTTCCAATCATAATTGTTATAGAGTTTTCTGAACTAGTTGGTTATACTTTATGCCATGAATTCTCGACTATCAATTTGCACTATTTACATATTTCATTGAAACTATCAGAGGTCACAAACCATATTTGTTTGCTTCCATAGATACAAAAACTTGAGAATCAATGGATCCAAATCTTACCAAAGTAGGAGTGCAATCTCAAATACGTAGGAATAAATCAATGTTTTATATCTCTATGTTTGAATGTAGCACATCCAATTCTCTCATCACTCCTAGCATGCATGTGTTGCTCCAACTAAACTTCAAAATTCAATCCGCTTGAAAAGAAAAAACTCTGTATTTGTGATTTTTAATGCATGAAGTTCAATTCAACAGTGCCTTGAAGTTTTCTTCACGTAGATCACGTAGAATAATATATTTTTCGACATCAATCAACTCTTTCAAAATTTTAGATGTTTTCTCTCCATCTCTCATGTTTTTGGGTTTATCTCTTTGAAATTCAATGTAGCTTATCATGTGCAGGTAAAAGCACCTGCCCATTAACTTCACTCGTTGGTATAATATGCTGTCTAAAAGAAAGATATTTGCACCTAAACAAAGAAGTTAGTTTCAAATAGAGTCCTTCATTTGATGTTGAATATTTCACACCCCATTCTGGCTTCTCAAAAGTCCTTGGAGTGCATGCCGTTGGACATCACTTATGTATCTATCTTCTTAGATCTAGATGCCTCCTTTCGAGGAACCTTGATTGAGAAGGATTGTCCTTCATTAACCTTCCTATTCTTGCCACTCAACCAATCAAAGTATTTAGATATATGAAGTTTTGACTTTATATGAGAGTGTAACATTCATCACAAATTTATCAGTTCTTTATTAAAGAAATTTCCCAAAATGAAGAACTATCAAATATGAAAATGTACTAGAAAACACTACACTTTTTTTATATTTGCCTTATATTGGGTCTCACTTGCATCAATTATAAATACATCAATTACATGTTTTCCTTTGCTTAAAATTAATTGAATTCCTTCACCAAATAGAATGAACTTATTTTATGAATAAGATCGAACTCATTAATGAATATAATGGTTGGCATCTTTGCATATACACAACATTGATATCAGCTAGTCAATGTTGATTTCCATGATGTCGTAGATCTAATTTATGCAAGAAGTCCATGCCTGAAACTGAATTCCTACCTTATATCAATGTGAGACATTGGGTTCATGCATAAAGTCAATATGGGTCATTGACATCAAGGAACGAGTTCATACCAAGCATCCAATTTATGTGCAAGTTGAAGCTAGGCATTGACATTACGCACCGAGTTGATGTGAGAAATTGGTTTTATAAGGAATCTTGATAACTTGCTTCAAAATCCTACATATGTCTATGCCATGCATTGCATTTATGAGGGGACTCAATGTTGGGCATCAAGCTGCCACATAAATTTGATGCCTAATAACAACTCCTTGTAGCATTGATGGCCGACAATAGCTTCCGACATATGACAAAATGCCCAATATGAAAGGAACTTGACGACAAGCATAAATTTTATTTGGTAGGTATTGATCGATATCAAACGCAATGCCTAGCATAGAATTCATCATCGCCATTCACCTTAAACATTGCATGCACTTTCTACTACTACAAGTCCTTTTGATTTATAGAATCTTTAGGCATTTCTTCTATTATAGGTCATTTTCATCTATAGAGAATCTTCAAAAGAATCTTTAGGAAATCTTTTTTTATTGCAATTAGCTTCCATCTTTCTTCCTTTCGCTTCTAGAGTCTACTTTGGTGAGGCTTGATTTCTTGCTTGATACGAATACATATGTACTGCTAGTTGCAACAGCTCTATTATATTTTGTGGACTTTGTAAATTTGAATAGCATACCATCTACCACTTCAGTGAAGAGTTTGACATTGTTACTCAGCAACTTATAATATAACCTGCTAGCACTCTAGTTGGATCTAATTCAACTTATTTGGGTAGAAATGGTTTTCATTTTTCACGTTGACTACTTCAGCAATTGTAAAAGTTTTTTTTTTTAATGCTACTAATGTTATTGTTTTCTTAATGATAATGTCATTGTTGTATAGTCACACTTCATTTAATCCTTTGTTATTGATTTTGACATTCTTTTCAATATATTAATTACGATAATCATGTTAAGCAATCCATATTTTCCCCTATCCAACATCCATCCAATATTCTTGTTAGAGTGTTTCTCTTTAATTGAAATTTCTAGATCTAATAAGCAATTCTCATTTCAAGATGTAATTCTTTCAAAAGTGGGTAACTTTCCAAAGGCTAGAATGTCTCCTTTAAAAGTGCATATTCAAGAGATGTTCCTAGTTGAACAGATCACTCTATCATCTACTGATAATAGTCCAATGGCACACATATCTAGTAAATATCTGAATTTTGAACAATTCTTCTTACTTCAAGAGGTTGGTCTCTTCAATACTCGTAAAACTTTAATGGCACAAAAGTGTTATGTGATACCAATAAGTCTGCATTACATATGAGGGAAAGTGGTCATTATATCGATGATTCTCATAATCTTAGTGAGTCTAGATGTACCCTAGGATTCATGAGTAAGAGAAGATCATCTCTCGTGATTTCTTAATTGAGAATGCATATTATCTTGTTAAGTATTGTTGTGGCTCAGAGTGAGTATAAAATTTTGGTGTTGTGAGCTTGAAAGAGTTAAGAAGATGTGATTTTAAACTTGCTAGTGACGCTCATGATACATTCCTTGATTTGCACATTCAAGATGTGGCAGCCATGTGTTCAAAAGAGAAAGGATCATTTGAGTATTAATGTGGATGTGAAATTATGTATTGTAGAAGCACTTTCAAAGCTGCATTTGCGATTCGGAATATAAATCTTGCGAGAGTAGAGAGGGATAATTTAAAATATGATTTATTTTTCCCATCTTTGAAAAATTCAGCTAAAGCATTGAATGAAGGAAATTCTATTGATTGGATGACAAACTATTCTTGTTTGCATTGTGATGGTATGCCAAAAATAGGTAGACTAAATGCATTAGGAAACTTTCAAAGTCAAGAGGTTTTTGAAGAACACGAGGAAAATATATTCATTCAATGGGATATTTATGTTGAATATGCAAACTTTACAAGGATTTGGAAATGACAGTTTCAAAGAAATGCAATTCCTAGAAAGGTAGGGTCTGGTGAATGCTCCACTTTCACTACCCCTAAAGGTATGTGAATGGCCACAAGGACTCATGTTGGGAGTATTATCCAGTTGTAGAGACGAAAAAGGTAATGCATCATAACCCTAGGGCTTTCAAGCACCCTCAAAATTCTTTCTATTTGATGATTGATACCAAAATAAAAATTGTATTTATCACTTTGCTTATCTTTGAAGACATATTGGAGATGAGAGACTCTTAGAATATAACAACTTTATTGTCTTTGGGTATCTAAGTATGCTGCTTGCAAAAACTTCTCTTGTAAGGATAAAGGTGAACTTTCTCTGCATTGTATACATGCATGATCATGTAGAATAGATGTGTACTGTGTTTTCAAGGAAATGACAACATGGGAATGCATTTATACCAAAATTATTGAGTGCATTGTTAAGTAAAGCTTATACTCCAAAACGATAACTTCTCCATCTCATGAAGATTAATGAATTTAAAAGGTCTTGTTTTGATAATGCTCTTGCTTGAAGAGTATCCGCTTGAATCATGTATTCTTGATGAAGATGTTTTTAGTAGTTGGATAGTTCATTTCTTCTTTTTTACAAAGAACTATTCATCATCATGTCAATGGGGCCATTCTCAAGGTTGCAATATTTTCTTAGCATTCCAAGAATTATTATGACTAGTGGAGAAAAAAAAAACCTCATGACCAAAAATGACTTCTACAATTTGAGAGTGTGTAAGATAGAACATGTCAATGGTACTAGGACTTGAGGAGAGGAGGAAATCCATAAGGCAGGGTAGTAGATATTCAGATGTTGAGAATGTACCTTGATGTGATACCTATTTCTTTTTGTGAACAGAAAATAGTACAATGCTATACTAGGTTGCATCTATTCGAACAAATAATGAAAAAATACCAAATAAATTTGAAAAATTCAAGATTTTTTGAATATCCTCGAATAAAAATTTGTATGCCCTTTTTTTCGATTGATAATCTTTCGATCCAAAAAGAATTTGATCAAAATGATATTTGATAAAAAAAAATTAGATTGAAAATTTTTTCAATTGAAAAGATTTTAGATTGAAAAGATTTTACATTGAAAAGGTTTTAGATAGAAAAGGCTTTAGATCTAAAAGATCTTAGATCTAAAAGATTTCAGATAAAAAACCTTTTAAATATGTTTCATCAATAAGAGCTACATAAACACTCATTTTTTATTACTATGTGCTTGTGTAGATCCACAAGGAATAATACAAGATGATTTATTTTATATATCCAAACAATATATCATATTATAATCCACTTTCATTGTTAAATAATATGACCAATTTGTTGATCAAAGTTCGAGAAGACTTACATCATCTAAAAGTATGCAATGTAACTACCATGGATCTCTTTGGCACGATTTCCATTTTTAATTTATATCCTTATACTCAACATACAAAGTTTACACATATAGTCTTCCATTATTTTATCTACTCTCTTGAAACCACATCAGAGTTTTGCAAGTTCCCTATATCCAAACTGGTCCTTGACTCTTGTATTAGGTGGGAAATTTCTCACACCTCCCCATAATTATTTATCTTCCAATGGATATCTTCTATTTATTGGCTCCATATTCTAGATATTATTTGCATTAGCCAAATAACTTTGAACTAATACATGGTCATTTACACATGCATTTCCATAGTCATAATAAAGGAAAACTATACCTGAAGCTATTCTTTCTTATTTTGTTTATGTCAACATGTTATTTCCCCTAATAAAACATTTTGTAGCATCTATATATGCACCTTAAACTTAGGAAACCATGTAGTCACCTACCTTTCTCTCTCTCTCTCTCTATCTATCTAAACCATTAAGCCTAAACCCTAAACCCGAAAACCTAAACCCTAGATCCACACCTTTAATCCTAAACCCTTAACCCTGAATCCTAAACCCTAAATTCTAAACTCTAAACCTCAAATCCTAATCCCTTAACCCTTAACCCTAAACTCTAAATCATAAACTCTAAATCCTCAACCCTTAACCTTAAACCCTAAACACTAAACCCTACACCCTACACCCTACACCCTACACCCTACACCCTACACCCTACACCCTAAACCCTAAACCCTATATCATAAACCCTACCCCCCAACCCCAAGCCCTAAACCCCAAATCCCAATCACTTAACCATAAACCCTTAACCCTAAAACCTAAAATCAAAACCCTAAACCCTAAATCCTAAACCCAAAACCTTAAAGCCCAAACATTAAACCCTAAAATCAAAACCCTAATCCTAAACCCCAAATTCTAAAGCCTAAACCCCAAGACCTAAACCTGAAACCCCAATCCCTTAACCATAAACCATAAACCCTAAATGCACAACCCTAAAATCTAAACCCTAAACCCTAAATCCTAGACCCCCAAACCTTAAACAACAAACCTTTAACCCTAAAATCTAAACCCTAAGTCCTAAACCCCAAATCCTAAACCGCATATCCTAAACCCTAAATCATAAACCCTAAAGCCTAAATCCTAAAGCCTAAACCCTAAATCCTAAACCCTAAATCCCAAACCCTAAACCCTAAACCCCAAACCCTAAACACCAATACCTGAACCCTAAACCCTATACCTTGAAACTTGAAATTTTAGAAAGTCTAGAGAGACAATGAAATCATTACTAAATCTTGCACAAGGGCCCAATCGGCCATGAGGAAATCACTATAACATTTGCATAGTATTTTCCAAGCTTCATGTTATATGTTTTGTGAGAATATCATGAATATCAATTATGCATCAACACTCACATTTGGCAAGAGAGGTTATAAGATTGTGTAATTAGGATGATCTATTATGAACATCTTCATTACTGGGACTAGCTTTCCTTCCTTTCTATGCTTGGAGAAAAAACATAGATTAATTTCTTAAATGCAACACATGTAGTCTTCCATTGGTTTATCTATTCTCTTGAAACCGCATCAAAGTTTTGAGTGTTCCCTATATCCAAACATGTGTTTCACTCTTTCATTTAGGGGGAAATCTCTCAAACCATAAACCCTTAACCCTATACCTACACCCTAAAGGTTTTAGATTGAAAAGGTTTCAAATAAGACCTACATAAACACTCATTTGTTTTACTATGTGCTTGCATAGATCCACAAGGGATAATAAAACATGCTTTCTTTTGAGCCAAACATGATATCACATTATAATCCATTTCCTTTATTAAACAATATGACCAATTTGTTGATAAAAATCACAAAAGACTCACAATATCTACAAGTGTGAAACATAAATGAGATGGATCTCTTTGGCATGAGTTCCATTTTCAATCCATATTCTTATATACAAAACATGTAGCTCACACATGTAGTCTTTCATTTCTTTATCTATTCTCTTGAAATCACATCAAATTTTTGCCAGTTCCCTGCATCCAAACATGTGCCCCGCTCTTGTATTAAGTGGGAAATATCTCAAACCCTAAGCCACAAACACTAAACCCTTAACCCTAAACCTTGAACCCTAAACCCCAACCCCTAAACCCTAAACCCTTAGACCCTAAAACCTAAACCGTTATCCCTAAACCCTTAAAGCCTAAACCCTAAACCCTAAACCCTAAATCCTTAACCCCATACCCTAAATCCTAGACCCTAAAACCTAAACCTTAATCCTCAAAATAAGAAATCCTAAAGCCTAAACCCTAAGACCTAAACCCTAAAACCTAAAACCTCAATCCTAAACCCACCCTAAAGTATTAACCCTTCACCCTAAACCCTAAACCCTAAATGCTAAATGATAAACCCTAAGCCCTAATTCCTAAAATTCTTTACCTCAAACCGCAATGCCTTAACCCTAAGCACTAAGCCTTAAACCCTAAACCTAAATTATAAACCATAAATGCTAAACTCTAAACCCTAAACCGTTAAACGTGAACCCTAAACCAGAAACCCCAAACCCTAAACTCCAAAACCTAAACCCTAAACCCAAAACCCTAGATCCTAAATCCTAAAGCCTAAATCCTAAACCCTAAACCCTAAACTCTAAATCCTAAACCCTAAACACCAATCCCTAAACCCTAACCTCTATACCCTAAAATAGAAACCCTAAACCCTAAACCTTAAATCCTAAACCCTAAACCCTAAATCCAAAACCCTAGACCCTAAACCCAAATCCTAAAACTTAAACCCTAAACCCTAAACTGTAAAACCTAAACCCTAAACCATAAATTCTAAGACCCTAATCCCTAAACCCTAGACCTTGGACCCTAAACCGTAAACCATAAACCCTAAACACTAGACCCTAGAACATAAATCACAAACCCTAAACCCTAAGCCCTAAACCCTAAGGCTTAAACCCTAAATGCTAAACCCTAAACCCTAAACTTTAAAGGCTAAACCCTAAACCCTAATCCCCAAACCTAAATGCTACACCCCAGATCCTAAATCGTAAAGCTTGAACCCTAAACCCTCCAAAGATGAGTAGGTGCTACTACAACCAGCTTCACACCAGCCAACTGAGACTTTAGAGATGATTAGTAGACCCTTTGAGCTTCCTAAATCCACCAAAATATCAGCCAGGTACTTTGGAACATGTATCCCAAAAGTTTAAGTGAAGATAGGCAAGTTGCAAGATGACTAGCTCCCAAAACTTGCTATTTTTGGACATACACCTGCTAGAAAAACTGAACAGTGCTCTCAACCTGGTAGGAATTAGATAAATTCTTTTTGGACATAGCAAATATACTTACCAAGATTCCCAATCCAAGTTAAAACACTTCAAATGATGGATTGAGCACTGAGAACAACATTCATCAATTTCTGGAACATGCCCACGATTTTCGGGGCTCTGCAAAGATAGACCAGTGAGCAGTAAAATGCCGATATCTCTCAAAATATAGCTGCAGTGACAATGAAAATTTGTATGCAGAAACTAGACAGTAAGAGCTATCCAATGCACATTATTACACTAAAAAATGTTGCGTAGAACTCGAGACATGGCCTTCTAAAGTTACTGCTCTAAGTGAATATAACAGAGAACAAAACAGAGAAGTAGATAATGATAAATGTATAGATTCACATATGATTACAACCACATTGGCAATGAATATTTGCACAATGGGAGTAGAATGATAGAGCTATGGAGTAAGCTCTTCAATCTCTACTGTTGGAGGATAAACACTCCTATGTGCACAACAAAAGCAAATGAACCCTCCTAGGATCCTAAAATTTTTCAGGCATAGGTTCTGTATTTTCTGAGTTTCTCTGAGTATATGCAGAGAATGAAGATGAAATTTTGCAAGAATAAACTAGACTTTAAGAGCTTTCAAATGAGAGTAAAAACACTCCATTTGGATACTGGATGATGCCTCAATCAGCTGCAACAAAACAGATAACTTGATCTCTTCACAGAGTATGAGCTAACTAGATAGACACTGTTCTGGACATTTCTCTGCACATGTGCAGGCACTGAACCTGAGACTTATACCAGACAAAGTAGAATTTATAAGCTTTCCAACAAGACAAAACTCATTGCAAATGGATTCCGGATGAAGGAGAAACAACAATTACAAGACCGGGGGGTCTGCCAAAAACATCTAGATAGATAGAGTGTGTAAAAGTGAAATTTCTGCAAAATATGCAGAGAACAGCTAGTAGGGGGTGTGCTTAAGCAAGGGGGCAGCTTGGGCACGTATTTCCACGACTCTAAGTCATAATACAACTCATTAGAGGTTTTAAAGACCTCATACTAACCTCTTTAACCAATCAAAAGCATATACATGTCAAAAGTGAGGTCCAATCACATCAAGAGGTGAGCTAAATCTTCTCTAATCAAATTCTTTCCATTATGGGTATGATTTGATGCCTCCAACTCGTGGAAATCAGCCTCCTTTGATTGCGGATGATGTGGAAGGTTCAATTTGGGGCATGTTCCCACACTCTTGAGCTTGAAAAACTTTCAACACTCCCCCTCAAGCTCAAGTCTTTTTCCTTCGTTGCTTCAACCTATGTCTCTTATGTTGATTGCTTCCTTGAATCCTCCAAGCTTTGTACCTTCAAGAACCTTTGTCATCATGTCTGCAACCTGCATTTTAGTGTTCACATACCTTATATCTAGCTCTTTTGCCATCACCTTTTCTCTAACGAAGTGGTAATGAACCTCTATGTGCTTGCTCCTTGCATGAAACATGGGATTGTTAGCTAGATAGATGCTTGAAATGTTGTCTCCATAAAGAGGAAACTCCTCCACTTCTACTTCCAAGTCCTTAAGTAGCTTCTTAAGCCATAATAGCTCACATGTAGCCAATGCTAAACCTCTGTACTCAGCCTCTATGCATGAAAGAGCAACAATGGGTTGCTTCTTAGAGCTCCAAGAGATCACTTTTGTACCTATCATGAAAACATAACCCGATGTACTCCTTCGATCATCCTTGCTACCTGCCCAATCAGCATCACTATATCCTTTGACACTTAGATCAGCATCATATGAGTAAAATAGACCTTGGTTGATGGTGTGCTTGATGTAACAAAGCACCTTTCTTGCCGCCATAAGATGATCATGAGTAGGTGCATGCAAAAATTGAGAGAGAACACCTACTACATATGCAAGATCAGGTCTAGTGAATGTAGCATAAATTAATGAACCAATTATGCTTCTATATAGTGTAATATCTTGTATAGCCTCTCCTTGACCTGCAACCAACTTTGTATTGGGCTCCATGGGCTGAGAAAGTGGCTTACAACCACTCATACCAAACCTGTATAGCACATCCAACAAGTATTTTCTTTGAATCCAGAAGATGCCATTGTGTGCATAGATTACCTCTATTCCCAAGAAGTATTTTAGTGTTCCAAGATCAGATATCTTGAACTCCTTTCCTAGCTTTGAGTTGATATCTTTAATACCTGCAATATCACTTCCTGTGATGATCAAATCGTCCACATAGATGCATATGTATACCGTCTTGTCTCCTTGCTTCTTCATGTAAAGTGATGGATCTGCAACACTTTCTTTGTATCCACAACTTGATAAATAATCCACTAACCTCTGATTCCAGGCCCTTGGGGCTTGCTTTAGTCCATATAGTGCTTTCCTTAGCTTGCAAACATGATTTGGGTACCTCATACTAGCAAATCCTTGAGGTTGGCTCATGTAGACTACTTCTTCAAG
The DNA here is from genome assembly GCA_020310875.1 of Ceratopteris richardii. Classification (NCBI taxonomy): domain Eukaryota; kingdom Viridiplantae; phylum Streptophyta; class Polypodiopsida; order Polypodiales; family Pteridaceae; genus Ceratopteris; species Ceratopteris richardii. Next base: position 108,224,437 of record CM035421.1, read on the forward strand.
CTCTCCATTGAGGAAGGCATTCTTCACATCCAACTGATATAAGCTCTATTTCCTTGATGTGGCCATTGCAATCAAAGTCCTAATTGTTGGCATCTTGGCTACGGGGCTGAAAGTTTCATCATAATCTATCCCGTAGCTTTGGGAGAAGCCTTTCACCACCAACCTTGCTTTGTACCTAGCAATGGAACCATCTGAATTTCTTTTAATTTTGTAAACCCACTTATTACCTATCACCTTCATGCCTTCTTTAGCTGGTACCAAGATCCAAGTATGGTTCTCATCAAGTGCTTTGAGCTCTTCCTTCATTGCCTCTTGCCATTCCTTGCAATCCTTAGCTTCTTCATAACTAGTTGGTTCTTTGTCCTTGATTACCTGAGTCATGTATGCATAATGCTTTGCAATGAAATTATCATATGTTAACCTTTGTACTGGATATCTTACTCTTGAAGACCTTCTTTCACTTCCTTTAGGTGTGGTTGTCATCTTCTTTCTTTGTTTTGCCACTCCTGGAGTTTGAATTTCTTCTATCTCTTCATCTTCCAACATGCTCTCGTCCACATAGCTTCCTTCTTCAACTGAAATCTTCTCTTTGCCTTTGACTTTGCTTTCTTCAGAGCTGGTCTCTCTTTCCCTAAGCCTTCCACTCCATGGTGAGGGTGTCTTTGTGTTGCATGAGTTGCTTGGACCACTTAAATTCATGCTTTCTTGAACTCTATCATCATTCTTCAAATTTGTCTCACCTATGTCTTCAACCTGAAATGGACTCGTGCATGCATACCAAGGCTTCAACTCATCAAAGACAACATCCCTACTTACCTTCAGCTCCTTGGTGATGGGATTATAGCATTTATACCTCTTTTGTTCCATAGAATATCCCAAAAAAATACATCTTTCAGATTTGGCATCTAACTTTGACCTCAACTCTTGAGGTACATGTACATAGCATATACAACCAAAGACTCTAAGATGTGAAATGCAAGGTTTTCTTCCACTCCATGCTTCCTCAGGGGTTAGATGATGTATACCTGATGTAGGACATCTATTCATGATGTATGTGGTTGTATATGTAGCCTCTCCCCAATAATAATGCGGCATATTCATTTCATTGAGCATACACCTTGCTACCTCTGCTATGTGTCTATTCTTTCTCTCTGCTACCCCATTTTGTTGAGGGGTATACCTCCATGTAAATTGTCTTTTGATGCCATTGACCTGCAAAAATTCAGAAAATTCATGGGAGAAGTACTCTCCCCCTCCATCGGATCTCAAAGTTTTGATAAACTTGCCAGATTCCTTCTCCACCTGTGCTTTGAATTTCTTGAAGTAGTGGAACACATCTGATTTGTTTCTAATGCAATACAACCACACTTTCCTTGAAAAGTCATCAATGAAGGTTACAAAATACCTATTTCCAGCAAGGGATGCTTCTCTTGTTGGGCCCCAAACATCTGTGTGAATGAGGTCTAAAACATTTGCACTTACATAGGTACTCTTCTTGAAGGGCAACCTTGATTGTTTTCCTTGTTGGCAAGCTACACAAATTTCATGCAACATTTTAGATGTAAAATTTGGTAGGCCTCTTACCAAGCTCCTCCTTTGCATGTCCTTGAGCTTTTGTAGGTTGATGTGACCTATTCGTTTGTGCCATAGATCCAAATCTGCTATCCTCTTGTCTCCATGTGTGACATACATTGAATGGTGTGGCTGATTTATGCCCATTGTGAACATTCTCCCTTGCTTATTTCCTTTTGCTATGAGCTTGAAACCTGCCCTTGGATCCTCAACAAAACATCCTCTTTCATTGAACCTAACTTGATAGCCTTTTTCTACCATTTGGCCTACCGAAATCAAGTTTTTGGTAATAGTAGGGACATGTAATACCTCTGATAAGCACCTTGCTCTTTGATTTCCTTCCAAACTGATATCTCCCACATGTTGAATGGTATGCTTTGAGTTATCACCTATTTCCACATGCCCTTGATGCTTTGGGACCTGCAAATTACTAAAAAGATCCTTTCGACATGACATATGATTGCTACATCCACTGTCTACATACCATACATCTTCACTAGCTTGAGTTGTATCTTCACCATACCTCATGGCAAGTAAATAATCATTCCCTTGGCTGAATGATGTGTTTGCATAATTACCTTGCCCTCTATAATTGTTGTTGTTGCTTTGATTCCCTTTTGTCTTTGAGCTCTATGATAGCATTCATTTGCAAAATGACCGGGCTTACCGCATACAAAGCATCCATTTGAAGTGGCTTGTCCTCTTCCACCAAATCTTGCACCTCTTCCTCTATTTGTGGCTCTTCCACCTCTTTGACCTGCATTTTCTTGTTGTCCTTGACCTCCTTGGTTGCTTTGATATCTTCCTCTTCCTCTTGAAGCACCTCGGTTGTGTCTTCCTCTTCCTCTACCTGCATACAACAATTGCCCTTGGCTATCCTTGGCATTATGACCACCAAGGTTCATCTCCTTTGTCACCATGAGAGTGATTAGTTGATCAAAATCAGGAAGAGAGTCCCTTACATACACTGAAGTTGTGAAAGCCCTCCATTTTTCATCATCCCTAAGTCCATTTAGGGTGTGGGCGACAAGATCGTCATCATCTAGGGCACAACCGATTGACCCTAGTGCATCTGCAAGCTCTTTAACCTTTAATATGTAATCATTAGCACCTTGAGAGGGGCTTTTCCTAAGATTATTTAACTCATTCTTGAGCTAAATTTTTCTAGCTTTTGTGGAGGTTGAGTACAATCTCTCCAAGCACTCCCACACCTTCTTCGATGTATCCAAATCTTGAATATGCCCTACCATAGAGTTGCTAACATGTTGAGATAAAATGAAACTGACCCTTTTGTCCCTTTCATCCCACTCTCTTACTGCTCTTCTCTGGTCATTGGTTGGATTTACCTCATCTATGTAGGGTTTTGGCTCTCCACCACTCACAAGTCCCCACAAACCTTTCCCCATCAAAAAATTGCTTATTCTAAATCGCCACGGTTGGTAGTTTCCTTTTTCGAGCTTCTCAATCTGAGCATTGAGATCAGCCATGGTGCCTCCTAACTCTTTTGAACCTCCCCCTTGATGCAATGAAGTTGAAAAGGATGGCTTTTACCTCGAGCTACTCCTCTTGATGAAGCTTCATCTTTGATTTGATGATGTATTTGCTTCCCCTTGTTGTTGACGTGCCCGTTCTTTGCTTCCTTCCTTCAAACTTTGATGAAGTCTTTACTTCACTTCAGTAGCTCCTTCTTCTCTCTTTGATACTCCACTTATAGCTCTGATACCACTGTTGGAGGATAAACACTCCTATGTGCACAACAAAAGCAAATGAACCCTCCTAGGATCCTGAAATTTTTCAAACATAGGTTCTGTATTTTCTGAGTTTCTCTGAGTATATGCAGAGAATGAAAATGAAATATTGCAGGCATAAACTAAACTTTAAGATCTTTCAAATGAGAGTAAAATCACTCCATTTGGATACTGGATGATGCCTCAATCAATTGCAACAAAACAGATAACTTGATCTCTTCACAGAGTATGAGCTAACTAGACAGACACTGTTCTGGACATTTCTCTGCACATGTGCATGCACTGAACCTGAGACGTATAGCAGAAAAAGTAGAATTTATAAGCTTTCCAAAAAGACAAAAATCATTGCAAATGGATTCCGGATGAAGGAGAAACAACAATTAGAAGACCGGGGGGTCTGCCAAAAACATCTAGATAGATAGAGTGTGTAAAAGTGAAATTTTTGCAAAATATGCAGAGAACAGCTAGTAGGGGGTGTGCTTAAGCAAGGCGGCAGCTTGGGCACGTATTTCCACGACTCTAAGTCATCATACAACTCATTAGAGGTTTTAAAGACCTCATACTAACCTCTTTAACCAATCAAAAGCATATACATGTAAAAAGTGAGGTCCAATCACATCAAGAGGTGAGCTAAATCTTCTCTAATCAAATTCTTTCCATTATGGGCATGATTTGATGCCTCCAACTCGTGGAAATCAGCCTCCTTTGATTGCGGATGATGTGGAAGGTTCAATTTGGGGCATGTTCCCACACTCTTGAGCTTGAAAAACTTTCAACATCTACAAAATGACATGAAGTGGTCACGTACAAGGCTTGCTAATCGCCTCTTCCTTCTTGCTATTTTTCTAGCTATTCTTGGAGAGAATTTTGAATTCGAATTCGAATGGCTCCACCTAAAAGTGATCCCCAAAGCTAGGAGATATTCCCTCAACTAAAAAATTCGTGGTTTTAGGTAGTTAGAGCAACGACTTTGCTTTTACATCATGGATGAGGTAAGCCATCCTTTTCCTTTTTTCTTTTTTCAATTACAAGAGATAAAATGTACTCTTTTACAAGAGGTGTTCACATGACTACACATGTAACTTACAAATGATCATAATATCAAGCATATCAAGCATGTAGGCTTGGGTAAAATGCACCAACAATATACATATACATATGCATATACATATACATATACATATACATATACATATACATATACATATACATATACATATACATATACATATACATATACATATACATATACATATACATATACATATACATATACATATACATATACATATACATATACATATACATATACATATACATATACATATACATATACATATACATATACATATACATATACATATACATATACATATACATATACATATGCATATACATATGCATATACATATACATATACATATACATATACATATACATATACATATACATATACATATACATATACATATACATATACATATACATATACATATACATATACATATACATATACATATACATATACATATACATATACATATACATATACATATACATATACATATACATATACATATACATATACATATACATATACATATGCATATGCATATACATATACATATACATATACATATACATATACATATACATATACATATACATATACATATACATATACATATACATATACATATACATATACATATACATATACATATACATATACATATACATATACATATACATATACATATACATATACATATACATATACATATACATATACATATACATATACATATACATATACATATACATATACATATACATATACATATACATATACATATACATATACATATACATATACATATACATATACATATACATATACATATACATATACATATACATATACATATACATATACATATACATATACATATACATAACATATACATATACATATACATATACATATACATATACATATACATATACATATACATATACATATACATATACATATACATATACATATACATATACATATACATATACATATACATATACATATACATATACATATACATATACATATACATATACATATACATATACATATACATATACATATACATATACATATACATATACATATACATATACATATACATATACATATACATATACATATACATATACATATACATATACATATACATATACATATACATATACATATACATATACATATACCTATACATATACATATACATATACATGTAAATATAAAGATAAAAACCATATGCTACTCAAAGGTCAATGCATATGAAAGAAACAAATGGAAATCAAGAAGAAGATCAAATGCTTCAATGGATGTCCTTTCAAAGGACGTCATCAGAGGATCTCAAGAGCTACAGATATCAACAGATGCAAATGGAGTCTGAAAGTAGAATATGAAAATGGATGAACAACACTTTCTAAACCATGATTGTAAACCCTTGGTTATAATCATGTCTATTGGATGCCATACATATCTAAACCCCTAGGGATGCCATATGTTGCAACACCATGCATACCATCTATGATGTATCCAAACCACATGGATGTCATATGTCCATGAATAAGAAGGGATGCAATAGTTACAAGTTATCTCTAAGTATCCCATGTGTCTTTAGATCTAAAAGCCCGGTCGACTAAATGATGCCATATGTCACTAGGTTGCACTTTAGCACAAAAGGGTCATCACATGGAGGGGGTGTTGAGATTTCCATTGTCTAAGCTATTGTCCGAGAATAATTTCACTTCTCATGAAAGAAAATAAACCCCATATGAAAGGATATATTCTCTCCACCCCACATAAGGAAGATCTCTCTTGACATCTCAAATGTACGCTCACTCTATCCCATTGTTAGACGTTTGCACTCTCTCGTCATGGAGTCTTCATTCTCATAGAGCTCTTCATGTAAGTTCTTTCCATTTATTTGATTCGTGATGTTCTCTTATCCTTTGTTTCTTCAATCATATGTTGACATATATGCGGTTTTAAGTAGACAAGAAGATAGTCAAGATTCACTTTACAATCTCAATATGAAAGGAACTATAACCACACTAGGAAGGGAAAGGTGAATAGGTTCATAATGCTCAATATGAATATGACTATCTAACTTTTCCAACTTAGATAGTCAAGATTCACTTTACAATCTCAATATGAAAGGAACTATAACCACATTAGGAAGGGAAAGGTGAATAGGTTCATAATGTTCAATATGAATAAGGTACATGAATCGAATCTTACCTCCAAAGTAAGGTTTGTAAGGTACATTAGGGTTTTTATATACATGTAAAAACTATACACACACACACACACACACACACACACACACACACACACACATATATATATATATATATATATATATATATATATATATATATATATATATATATATATATATATATATATATATATATATATATATATATATATATATATATATGTGTGTGTGTGTGTGTGTGTGTGTGTGTGTATGTGTGTATGAAAATTGTGTGTGTGTGTGTGGACTATGTATGCACACATGTATATGAATGAAAATTGTAAGGTGGCAATGATTGATGTACTTTTATGAAGCCATATAGAAGGTATTTTCCAACAAATAAACTCCTTAGATTTCTATTTTTGGGGAATTTTTACTCACCCTCCGCTCACGAACATGTGCAAATACACCCGCTTCTTTGATCCCCAATAGGATCTCTCTACTTACCTTAGACTAACTCTTCTTACTTCCTTCTTCTTGTTCTCTTGACCCTTCTTTTCCCCCCTCTGTTGAACACAATCTTTCACACACTTCACATCATGCTCACTCTTTCAAAGTCTCCCACTTACTCTTTCTCTCCTTTCGACCCTTTCTCACTCAATCGCATGTTTGTGTAAATTGCAAGCCTACACATTTGGCTCAAAGGATGCATTGAAGTCTACACATACATGAAGAAGCATAGGAACATATGCTAGTGGTTAATTACCACTTTACCTCATTGTAAAAGTAAAATTGACTTGGAATCTTTTGTAATCACCTACCAAAATGAGTCGTGGAAAAGTAGCTCATTTGATTGAAGGAATATATCCTAATATGTAGGAGCTTGATCATAGGGAGCCAAAATTTGAATTTGAATTCAAATCTTCACTCATTACATATAAAAGTGAACATGAAAAGTCGCGGGTAAGAGAGATCACTCTCGAGCTTATCATTTCTGATTTTTGAGTGTGTGTGAGGACTATACTATAGCCTACACCTCTCTACACCATTAGGCAATGTTGTTCATGCCAATGGGATTGTATACAAGTGTTCACTAATAGATACATTTACTTCATTCATCTCTGAGTTCTCTGTTAGTCTACTCAAAAGTCTGTCAACCTGTCAAGGGCATATCTCGGTCAATTCTTCACCAAATTCAGTGATTCAAAGCTTGTTGGATTCAGCTCAAAGTCATCTACATATTGTCAAAGCTTTAAGTAATTCTATTCAGCCATTTTAGAGAAATCTGCATCGAGGTGAACTCTGGTCATTTTCTGCTACAGTCCTAAAAAGTCGGGGGTATAGCTAAACTTGCTAAATTGATTTATCTTAGCATAGTTTATCTTTTTACATCATTCCACTTGCAAATGGTAGCTTACTAAGCTAATTAAATACCCCTAGAAGGAATTTTATCAATTTCTACTGTGCTGGTCACACTGAGCAAAACATTCAACAGGTGTCAAGACATAAATAGAAGTTTTTCTTGAGTTTGTAAACTTCAAAGTTATCTGTTTTGGTTCAATCATTACACACATCACTTCCAAAGTACATAGGCCATTTTTTGGTGTTATTGGAAAGCTAAGAAGGTCTAATTATCAAGTCTGAAGCAGAAGAGGGCTGGTACAAAGCAGGAGTGGCAGTACCTACTCAGTCTCTTGGAGCATCAATCCATCTTTCCCAACAGTGGTATCCGAGCAAATTAAGGTAAAATGGGAGATGGTTTTCCTTCATTTATTGATAAATTGGACAGGAACAACTATCAAGCTTGGTCTCTAATGATGAAGACCTACTTACAAGGAAGGAGTCTCTATGGATACATCTCAGGAGATGAGGAATTGCCCTCATTCAAAGCAAGAGGATTGCCAACCAAGGAAGAACAAGAAAAGCTCAACATATGGTGTGCTAAGGATGCATTGGCAAGGTCTTATTTACTCAACTCTATCTCTGACTTTCTTTTGCCACATATCAAAAATTGTAAGACATCCCAAGAAACTTGGGAAACCTTGTCATCATATTTTTCTTCCAATACAAGGGCTAGGAAAAATTAGTTGTGGATTGAATTCACAACACTAAGGAAGCAACCTAAGCAAGCTGTTTCAGAATTTGTGACCAAGATCAAAGATGTTGCAGATCAGTTAGCAAGCATAGGAGAAGAGATTGAAGAAGAACAAATTGTAAGGCAAGTGATCAATGGAATCAAGGCTGATGACAAATGCGAAAGCTTCACCACTGCAATGGATCTCTACATGGACATGCACACTCCAGATCTTACAACTCTCATGGGACAACTATTTACACATGAAGCAAAGCTCACAAAAAATGGAGATAAATCTAAAGGTAATAACTCTTCTGCCCTATACACTGATAAGAAGTCTAAGGATAAAGGCAAGAGCAAAAAATGGAAGATGAAGGTTCTACCTCCCAAGCCAACTGTGCAGGGAGAGGTAGATCTTCAAGAGGAAGGGGCGGAGGAGGTAAGCAAGGTAGGGGGGAGACCCTATAACTCATCACCATGCAACATTTGTGGTTTATCAAATCATACTACAAATGAGTGTTTCAGGAATTACAAAAATCAGAGAGGAAGAGGCTACCAAAGAGGTGGATAATCACAGTCAAGAGGAAGGTTCAACCATCACCAAGGCCACAACAACAATTACAACAACAATTACAATGGCAACTACCAAGGAGGATTCAAAACCAGAAAGGACTACAACAACTACACAGAGGAGCAGGATGACTCTCTTCTGATCATGAACATGACTTCAAAGTCAGGTACAAATGATGACCACCTATTCTACATTGACTCAGGGTGCTCAAATCATGTGGCTGGCAATGTGGCACTACTCTCTGATCTTGAGGAACCAAAAGGTAAACATCAAGTCCAAACAGGTGATGATACAAAGCATTCAGTAGTTAAAGTTTGAAATGTTAAGACTTGTGATGGTAATCAGAATTTGTTGAGCAGGGTACTCTATGTACCAACCATTACCAAAAATTTGATGAGTGTTGGTCAAATTGTAGAGAAAGGTTTGGAGGTCAGATTCAATCAATATGGAGCATTTGTGGAAGACCCAAGACATGGGTTCAAGAGGATTGCTAAAGGAGAAAAATCAGGTAGACTTTTCACTTTTGAGTTGGAAGATACAAAGAATATTGCAGTATACAGTTATAAAGATCAAACACTTTCAGAGCTTGAGATTTGGCACAAAAGGTTAGGGCACATAGGAGAAAGAACCTTGAAACAAATGTGCAGGGACCAATGTGTGCTTGGGATACCTAATGTATCCAAGCAACATATGATTTACAAGTGTGGTGCTTGTCAATTTGGTAAGTCTCACATGTTACCCTTCTCCAAGAAAGGATATATGCATGAAGACTACCTAGAGCTTGTACACACAGATGTATGGGGACCAAGCAAAGACCCCTCAGTCTCAGGTTCAAGGTACTATGTGTCTTTCATTGATGATTATAGCAGATGGACTGTATTATACTTCATGAAGCACAAGGATGAGGTATTTAATTGTTTTAAGAAATATCTTGCATTAGTTGAAAATCAGAGAGTGAAGGAATTTGAAGAGGCTAAGGTCAGATGGAGGAGGTGAGTACTTCTCCAATGAATTTGAAGACTTCTTGCAGGATAGAGGCATCAAAAGAGAGATAACCACAAGGTATTCTCCTGAACAGAATGGGGTAGCTGAGAGAAGAAATAGGTTAATTGTTGAGACAACTAGATCTATGCTTAATGAGAAGAAGTTACCTAACTATCTATGGGTAGAGAGTATTTCTACTGCCACTTACCTCATAAACAGGTTACCATCTAAGTCACTTGATGGTATGACACCCTATGAAGCATGGCATGGCAAGAGACCATCATTAGATCACTGCAAAATATTTGGATGTGTAGCATATGTGCACATTCCTTCTCAGATAAGAGGTAAGCTAGACCCAAAGGCTGAAAAATGCATTTTTATTGGGTATGATTTAAATAAAAAAGGTTACAGGTTTTATAATCCTACCAATAAGGGATTTATGGTAAGCAGAGATGTGATCTTTGATGAAAATGATTCTTGGTATGAGAATGAATGCAGGCAGGTTAAACTACCCTATGATTTGGAAGAGGAATTTCCAAAACTTGCAAAGGAGGAACCTACTCAGAATGAAGACTCAAGTTCAGATGATGAAGACACTATCAAACTTGAAGAATTCAAGGCATGGAAGTCCAAGGGCAAAATGAAGATGAAAAAGCTTGAAGAAATACCTGAATCTTCAACTCAATCAATCAGAAGATCTCAAAGAAAAAGCAAAAACCTATGAGATACGGGTATGATACATCTCTTGTTACTAAACATTCAATTTATCTTGCCAAAGATTTGTCAAATGAAGAACCCGGATCATATGAAGAAGCAATAACCAAATCAGAATGGAATGAAGCTATGGATGAGGAGATTGGAGCACTCAAGGAGAGTGACACATGGGAGTTAGTACCTAAGAAGGACTCCATGAAGGTAATAGGATCCAGATGGATCTATAAGTTGAAAAGAAACTCTGATGGAAAAATTAATAGGTACAAAGCCAGATTGGTGGCCAAGGTTTTTGCACAAACCCAAGGCATTGACTATGAAGAGACTTTTTCTCCTTTGGCCAAGATGCCAACAATCAGAGTGTTGGTAAGTGTGGCTGCATCAAAGAATTGGAACATGTACCAATTGGATGTCAAGAATGCTTTCTTGAATGGATGGATTTCAGAAGAAGTGTATATGTCACAACCTCCTGGCTATGAGGACCCTAAGAAGGTAACTTATGTTTGCAAATTAAAAAAGTCTTTATATGGATTGAAGCAGGCACCATTGAAGATGAAGACTTAAGCCAACATGTTTAGCTTGAGGGGGAGCTGTTGGTGTAAATTGCAAGCCTACACATTTGGCTCAAAGGATGCATTGAAGTCTGCACATACATGAAGAAGCATAGGAACATATGCTAGTGGTTAATTACCACTTTACCTCATTGTAAAAGTCAAATTGACTTGGAATCTTTTGTAATCACCTACCAAAATGAGTCGTGCAAAAGTAGCTCATTTGATTGAAGGAATATATTCTAATATGTAGGAGCCTGATCATATGGAGCCAAAATTTGAATTTGAATTCAAATCTTCACTCATTACATATAAAAGTGAACATGAAAAGTCGCGGGTAAGAGAGATCACTCTCGAGCTTATCATTTCTGATTTTTGAGTGTGTGTGAGGATTATACTATAGCCTAAACCTCTCTACACCATTAGGCAATGTTGTTCATGCCAATGGGATTGTATACAAGTGTTCATTAATAGATACATTTACTTCATTCATTTCTGAGTTCTCTGTTAGTCTACTCAAAAGTTTGTCAACTTGTCAAGGGCATATCTCGGTCAGTTCTTCACCAAATTCAGTGATTCAAAGCTTGTTGGATTCAGCTCAAAGTTATCTACATACTATCAAAGTTTGAAGTAATTATATTCAGCCATTTCAGAGAAATCTGCGTCGAGGTGAACTCTGATCATTTTTTGCTACAGTCCTAAAAAGTTGGGGGTATAGCTAAACTTGCTAAATTGATTTCTCTTAGCATAGTTTATCTTTTTACATCATTCCACTTGAAAATGGTAGCTTACTAAGCTAATTAAATACCCCTAGAAGGAATTTTATCAATTTCTACTGTGCTGGTCACACTGAGCAAAACATTCAGTAGGTGTCAAGACATAAATAGAAGTTTTTCTTGAGTTTGTAAACTTCAAAGTTATCTGTTTTGGTTCAATCATTACACACATCACTTACAAAGTACATAGGCCATTTTTTGGTGTTATTGGAAAGCTAAGAAGGTCTACTTATCAAGTTTGAAGCAAAAGAGGGCTGGTACAAAGCAGGAGTAGCAGTACCTACTCAGTCTCTTGGAGCATCCATCCATCTTTCCCAACATCGCACACACTCTCACTTTCCCACACACTCTTCACATGAACAAAGTCGCACTTAAATGCATAGATTAATTGGTGCACAAACACATACCCAATCATTTAATCTCATGTAAACACACTTCCCATAGACTTACACCCTCAAACACACACACACACACCAAACCATTGAGGAGCTCAAAACCAGACGTGCAGACCGTCAACCATCCTCAATCGGATCAGTGGACAATTAACCACTCCAACTCGTGTTCTAAGACTTACTTGCTCACTAATTCTTAAACATACAATCAGAGTCTCACACAAGCACTTTTACTCACACAATCTCTCTCCGAACCTTCACCCTTCTTTACACTCTTCCTTTCCTTCCTTTCTTTTTTCTTTTGCACATATTGGACTTCCATTCTTACACTATCTCTTCCTCACTTTGCTTCTCAAATCGTTGCACACTTTGTCATACACATGCACCAACACATACAACTACACATATACTAGCACACTCACATGCATCATTATCAAAATCCCTCTTTTTCTTTCTCTTAGAACATCCCCTTACCCATGCGCTCTTGTTCTCACCCTCATTGTCATCCTAAACTGTCTAAGTGAAGCCAATGATGTTGTTCTTGCACATTTGTTATGAGTTCTATTTTTCCAAATAATTAGGCGTCAGACTTCCAAACTTGACGTGTTATCTTGCTTTGCTTTATGCTAATGCTATGTTTTCTAGCTCAATCACTTACACTAAATGATTTGGAGTAGTTTCTTGGGTGTGGACGACACATTTTTTGGTGTGGGAAGACTACATTGTCATTGGTTCCTTGCACAGATGATGAAACCAATACAAAAGAGCCTAGAAACCATGATAGGATCTTCAAGATTTTCATGATTGTCCAAAATTCAAAGCACATCCTTTATCAATCCATGCTATGCTTGCTCAGATGAGTATGCTCTCTAGATAAATTAATCACGCAAGGGCTCATACTCTTTATGGCCACAAAATTGGAGATTTGAAATAAAGCTCCTTTGGAAGCACTCAAAGCTTCCTTAAAGTAACTTCCCAATGTTTCATCTCAAGAAATATTTATTGCAAGGATTGGATAACTTGAACGTTCACACACCTCGATCGGAGGTATCATGAATAAGAAAGGGTCAAATTCTTTCCACTCTTCAGATGGTTCAATGTTAAGAGTGCAATCCAATGGTAGCTACCAGCTTGAGGCCATTGACATCCTACCCATCAGTTCCACATGGTTGACAAGATAAAACTATATGTGAGGAATAGCTCCTCATTGTGTGGCTGGCAGTACAACCATTTGCCTCCTACAGAAAAAGCAATCTAAAACCGTAGAATGCTACTTAGTATCAGATAAGCGTTGATCTGTAGTGTGCCAAGAGTAGAAAAAATAACTTCATGTGCATTGGCTAGAGATGAAACATGCTGTAATGTCCCTGTTTCGCACCCAAGTATGGAACCCTTAACCATGTTAGAAGGATCTTTGATCATTTGCTGAAGAGAAACCTCAAGACTCCCATAGCAAAAGCTTTGTAATAACAAGCAGTTGGGTCGAGGGAAGAAGCATTTCACCTTTTTTCTTTGAGCAATGACAATAATATCTCCTACAACATCTGAATTTGTTCCTCATCAAAACATCATGTCCATAGAAGTGATTTGTTTGATTTTTGCCCTAAACCATAGCGTAAGCTAGCATTGCTTTAATAAGGAGTCATGAAATATCCTTCAACTATGCATCATCACCATATATTCTAATGGAGCTCAAGTTCTCTGAGTTCTTGTTGCCTGAGTCAATTTCTATACTAATCATTGCATGAGATGACTCAACACCTGCATTTGATTGTCACAATTCCTCTTGCTCTTCTCTATAATCTAATACAACATAGAAAAATCAACATAAATGACCCATTTCCTCTTCAAAGCCATTCCCTTCCCTTTCTCTATCCTTGTGCTCACATATCTACACCATCCTTGAAAACAACCCCAGTAGTTCCACATGCTTCTTTAATACCCGACTCAAATGGTTGATGTGTACGTCACTAGGGATTAACTGTCAAATCTTTTTTTTTTGTTTGACTTTTCTATCATGAGATGTTCTGCAAGCTCTATAGATTGAGTACAGAATCTCCTCATTATGAATAAAGAGCTCTTATTGGTTATGTGTCTTGATCTCAACATCGAACTTTCCAAAATGCCTTGCAAATCTCCCCTCCCCCCTGGTTTCAAAGCACCTGTTTGAATTGTGTGTCACCCTATAGGTCTCATATTTTCTCTTTGAGTAGTATATTTGCACTCATCTTAATCAGACATGCCAACAAACAGAATAGGTATTGGACCCAAGGATAATCTCCTTCAATTTTATTGATGAAAGTTGGAAATTCTGCACACTTCAATTGTTGTAGCAGTTGTTTGATGTAGCCTTGTTAGAAGACAAAGAATGGTCTGAGGCTTGTTTTTTCTCATCCCCTTCTCCATATTTCCATGTAGGGTCTACCCCCTGATGATCTCAATCAGCAAGGCCCCATCTAGCTTATCCTCTTCACCTTTGCTCTCTTTCCCAGTCAGAACAATTGAAGGACAAAAAAACTTCTCCCTCTCCACTCTCTTGCATAAGAAACTCCCACAAAAAATCTAGGGCGAGACCTCTCACGCTTCCCTCATCAGTTACCTAAGATCCCTCAAAGCCCCCTTTGTCCTTTTGCTACCAAAGAAAATTCCCTCATTGCTAAGCTGATGCCAACAAAGCTCAGCCATTGAGTTTCATGGCTCCACACTTTATCTTCTACCGTAAAATGGACCTCCCCGTTGTTGGTTATGGGTAGAAAACCTCGATAAGCCCCATTTTATCTCTAGTTTGAAACCTAAACAGATGACAAAACCTAGAGAAAACCCTTCTTTCTTGACAATCCATGTACGACCACTTGTCAATTCCTCCACTCATGTGTAAATTCATGGGTCATTCCCCCCTCTCACACTTCAGAGGATAGCTGAACACCACCCCTCCCCTCTTGATGTGAAAAGGTATTCTAACTCATTAAAAACTCAACCCCCATCGGTTATATATTCTTGCATGAGTTCACATGTTGAGCTTTCTTTGACAATTTCTTCTCATGGTTGTTGGTGCAAATATCAAGCCTACACATTTGGCTAAAGTTTATGTATAATTGAAGCTCCATGGAAACCATTGCTAGGAATCTTTTCTCTTTTACTATTTGTAAAAGTCATTGTGACTTGAAAAGAATATTTGTAATCACCACCAAACTCGTGGAATTATTAGTTCAAAAAGTCACAACTCCACTTGAGAGAATATCTCCTCTATTGGAGAACTACTTTTTAGTGAGAGCCTATGGAGGATTCAAATTCAAATTCAAATATCTATCTATAAAAGATGTCAAAAAAATGCGTGGGACAAGTGACTCCATTTTCTGGTTTCTCCTTGACCACATTGTAAGAGAGTGAGGCTTACATTGTAGCCTTCACTTCCCATCATCTTTAGGCTTTGATTATTATGCCTGTGATCTTGTACAACATTGTGTTCTAATACAATAGATCAATACTTCTCATCTATGGTCTCTCTATCATAGTCACTTATAATAGTCAACTTATACTGCTCATATCACAATGATTTCTTAATCATTTTTAATGTTCTACAGATTTTTGAACTCAGCTCCTAATTCTCTACATATCTCGAAATTTTGAAGATAATCCATTGAGCCAATTTGGAGAAAAGTGTGTCAAAGCACTCATAGGTCAAACTCTACAGAGGTCCTAAAAAATTGGGGGTAATGATTTGATTGCTAAATTGATTGCTAAATTGATTGCTTTGTGTATAGTGCATCATTTTAATGTGATTCAACTTGGAACCATTAGCTCCTTAAGCTAATTCGATATCTCCAAAAGGAATTTTTCTAGTTCCTACTGTACTAGAAGAACTGAGCAGAACAAGCAGCAGGTGTGTGAACAAAAATAGAAGGTTTTCATTGACCCTTCAACTTGGAAGTAGTCTGTTTTGATTCAATCATTTCTCACGTAATTTCCAAAGTACATAGGCACTTGTATAGTGTCATAGAAGAGCTAAGAGGGCCTAAAACTCAATTCTGAAGCAAGAAGGGGCTGATACAAAGTAGAATTTAGCAGTACCTACTCATTTCTTGGAGTGTCCATCCATCTTTCCCAATAGTGGTATCGGAGTTTAGCTAAGATAAAATGGGAGATGGTTTTCCTTCTTTCGTTGATAAATTGGACAGGAACAACTATCAAGCATGGTCCTTGAGGATGAAGACATACTTGCAAGGAAGGAGCCTCCATGGATACATCTCAGGAGATGAGGAGATGCCCATATTCAGAAGCAAAGGACAACCTACAAGAGAGGAGCATGAAAGACTCAACACATGGTGTGCCAAGGATGCATTAGCAAGGTCTTACTTAATTAACTCAATTTTTTATTTTCTTCTTCCACACATTAGGAACTGTAAGACATTCCAAGAGACTTAGGAACCATTGTCTTCATATTTCTCTTCCAACACAAGAGCTAGGAAGAACCAATTGTGGATTGAGTTTACCACTCAAAGAGAGCAGCCCAAGCAAGGCATCTCAAAGTATTTGACTAAAGTCAAAGATGTAGCAGATCAATTGGCAAGCATAGGAGAAGAAATTAAAGAGGATCAGATTGTAAGGCAAGTAATCAATGGTATTAAAGCTGATGACAAATGGGAGAGCGTCACAACTACCAAGCTCAACAAAAATGGAAATTCATCAAGAGGTAATAGCTCTTCTGCCCTATACACTTATAGAAGTAAGTCCAAAATGAAAGGGAAGAACAAGAGATTGAGGATGAAGGAGCTACCTCCCAAGTCAACTATGCAGGGAGAGGTAGAACCTCAAGAGGAAGGGGTAGAGGAGGTAAGCAAGGTAGGGGAGATCTTATAACTCCTCACCATGTAATATCTGTAGATTGTCAAATCATACTTCAAATGAGTGTTACAGGAACTTCAAGAATCAGAGAGGTGGAGTTATGAAAGAGGTGTCTATAAACAATCAAGAGGAAGATTCAATCACCATCAAGGATACAATAACAACTACAACAACAACTACAATAGCAACTACCAAGGAGGCTATAAATCAAGGAAAGACTACAACAACTATACATAGGAGCAAGAAGATTCTCTTTTGATTATGAATATGACTTTAAAACCATGTATAAATGATGACCATCTATTCTACATTGACTCAGGATGCTCAAACCATGTGGCAAGCAATGTAGCTTGTCTCTCTCACCTTGAGGAACCCAAGGGTAAGCATCAGGTACAAATAGGTGATGACACCAAGCACTCAGTAATTAAAGTAGGAAATGTTAAGACCTCTAATGGGAATAGAAATCTGTTGAGTATGGTTCTATATGTACCTACAATCACGAAGAATTTGATGAGTGTTGGGGAGATTGTGGAAAAGGGTTTGTAGGTCAGGTTCAACCAATATGGAGCATTTCTGGAGGATCCCAAACATGGATTCAAGAGAATTGCCAAAGGAGAAAAGACAGGTAGACTATTCACTTTTGAACTTGAAGATACGAGGAACATTTCACTTTATAGCTACAAAGATCAAACACTATCAGAGCTTGAAATTTGGCACAAGAGATTAGGGCATGTTGGTGAAAGAACCTTAAAAGAAATATGTAGAGATCAATGTGTGCTTGGGATACCTAATGTGTCCAAGCAACACATGATCTATAAATGTGGTCTTGTTAGTTTGGAAAATCTCAGAGATTACCCTTCTCAAGGAAAGGCTACATGCATGAGGACTACCTAGAGCTTGCCCATATAGATGTATGGGGACCAATTAAGGATCCCTCAATCTTTGGATCAAGGTATTATGTATCTTTCATTGATGATTTCAGTAGGTGGACTGTCTTATATTTTATGAAGCACAAAGATGAAGTATCTAGTTGCTTTAAAAAGTATCTTGCACTTGTTGAGAACCAAACAGGAAGAAGTCTAAAGAGACTAAGGTTAGATGGAGGAGGTGAGTACTTCTCAAATGAGTTTGATGCATTCTTGCAGGACAGAGGAATCAAGAGAGAAATTACAACAAGGTATATCCCTGAGCAAAATGGAGTGGTAGAGAGGAGAAATAGAATAATTGTTGAAACATCTAGTTCAATGTTAAATGAGAAAAAATTACCTAATTACTTGTGGGAAGAAAGTGTATCTACTGCCACTTATCTTGTAAATAGGTTTCCATCCAAATCTCTTGATGGGATGACCCCATATGAAGCATGGCATGGTAGAAGATCTTCGCTTGATCATTGTTGGATCTTTAGATGTGTAGCTTATGTGCATATCCCCTCTCAAATAAGAGGTAAGCTAGACCCTAAGGAAGAGAAGTTCATCTTCATAGGGTATGACATGAATCAGAAAGGATACAGGTTCTACAATCCTTCAAACAAAGGATTTATGGTTAGTAGAGGTGTTGTCTTTGATGAGAATGACTCTTGGTTTGAAAGTGAATGCAGGAAAGTAAAACTACCTTATGAATTGAAAGAGGAGTTTCCAAGCCTCACTAAGAAGGAGCCTAATCAGATTGAAGACATCAATTCAGATGATGAGGACATCATCAACTTAGAAGAATTCAAGGCATGGAAGTCCAAAGGCAAAATCAAAATTAAGAAGTTAGAAGAAATACCTGAATCATCCAACCAAGCAATCAGAAATCACAAAGGGAGAGCAAGAAGCTAATTAGATATGGGTATGAAACTTCCAAGATATAATGGAAAGAAGCTATGGACGAGGAAATTGAAGCACTCAAGGAGAGTGATACTTGGGAGCTAGTACCAAAGAAGGAGTCTATAAAGGTAATTGGTTCTAGATGGATCTACAAGATCAAGAGGAATTTTGATGGGTCAATAAGCAGGTACAAAGCTAGACTTGTGGCTATGGGTTTTGCACAAACCCAAGAAGTTGATTCTGAAGAAACATTCTCACTTGTGGCAAAAATGCCAACCATTAGGGTATTGGTAAGCGTGGCTGCATCAAAGAATTGGAACATGTATCAATTGGATGTAAAAAATGCATTTCTAAATGGCTAGATTTCAGAGGAGGTGTACATGTCTCAACCTCCTAGATATGAGGACCCAAGCAATGTAACATATGTGTGTAAATTGAACAAAGATTGTTGTCAGGATCTTACTCACGCGCATACAGAGATTACGGACACAGAAAACACACAGAGAATAGATGCAACAAGAGACGAGACACAACGCAGTATTGGGTGCAATCTCCCCCCACGCACTCTGTTTTGACAGTCCACAGAGTGCATGTATTTATAGGACTTTTGATTACGTCGAAAATAGTGGTTACATGAGGGCGGCTTCGAAAAGCAGGCGTGAAACTAAAAGTTGGTAACTTTTACAGAAAGCCATTACTTTAAATAATAGAAACTGCGGTCTACAACGACCCTTATTCTAACCATTACTTTTCTAACAATAGAACCTTCTACGCAGGTTTATTTACAAAATAAATAATAATTATTCGGATTATTGATGTCCGCCCTTTCACGCCTTGCACGCTCCTCACGAACCTTCAGCTCCTATATCAAAAACATCAAAAACATATTAATACATTAATAATTTAACATTTTAACAATGCCTTGTTCAATAATATTTAACATTTTAACAATGCCTTGTTCAATAATATACAACATGCCTCTCAGTTGACAAGCAACTGACCTCAGTTGATAAAAGAATTCAACACTCTAACAATTGTAATGGAGTGTTCAACATATTCCATATTACTGTTACAATCCAACAATGCATTGGCCAACATATTTCATGTTACAATCCAACAATGCATTGGCTATTCGATATTTCAATCCAACAATGCATTGGCCAACATATTTCATGTTACAGTTCAACAATGCATTGGCTATTCGATATTTCAATCCAACAATGCATTGGCTATTCCATATTTCAATCCAACAATGCATTGTTCAACATATTCCATAAGGTATAACATGCCCCTCAGTTGAACAAGCAACTGACCTCAGGTGATAAAAGAATAAACATGGATGGCCAGTCACATGTTTCATCACTGAATAAAGAAAATAGGCATGTGCCATGTAAAAATACATGCATGGAAATGTTCATGGAGCTGTTACATTAATGTGTTTGTGTATGATATGCAGAAATTAAGTAAAAAAAATGTAATCCAAAAGTGATGACAAAAATGAATATCTGGATATGATAAAATAATAATGAATTTTCTAATCAGGAATTTATACTTGAATGCATGTGCATATGAATTCTGTAAAAATTTCGGCAGCATAACGGCGTGATGTTGAAAACCGGAAAATTTCCGACAAACAATTTCCATGATACATAAAGAGACCAAAAGGGGATTACACACCCTGACATATGTATTTTTTTTTTCCTCCTCGCTAACCTACAATAAAATACATACCTGTCCCTGCAATAAGAATTCATGTACCATACAAGACAAACCATGTTTAAACGATGCGTATATTCCATGTACGATGCAAAACATGCATGTCCAAAATGTAAGTGGATGCAAAAAGAAGACAACTATGCATATAAATTGACAAGAAACTTATCTGGATGTTTACAAAGTAATTTGCCGATGTGTGCAGGTACTGAAGATGATCCACCCTTTATCAGAATAGCATGACAATATGCCTTCAAGAATCGAGGCTTCGAAAAGATGATTAGAAAAGGTTTGTTGATGATAAATGGGTAAAGTCCAAATTCTTTTGATCTTGGAAGAGAAGCTCAAAAGATATGTGATAGCTACTCTATAAAGAGATCGGAGATATCTTTCCATAGCAGTAAAACAAAATCTCAAAAATTAAAGGTAATATGCTCCTATAGACTAAATTCAATATGTAAATACATCACAATTATCAAACAGGTAAGGTAAACTGTAAAGGTAAGAATGAATCTTTAAACTCTTCTTGAAAAGCCTTCCAGGTGCGTGGACAATCTGCACGACGAGAAAGATCATTCCACCATAACTGCGCTCGTCCTACCAAATAATTGGTGGCAAACTCAATTTTCTGATTTTCTGAATATAACCCATCGGAAAAGAAATCGTTGAATAGGGATAGCCATGATAAGACAAAGCGGCCATCTTTTCGTCCGTCGAATTGAAGCATAGCATAACGTCCTTGTATGGTTTGTTGAAGTTCGTGAAGTTCTTGGTTCATAATCTCTAACTCTTGCTCGAATGAGACTCCAAGTAAAGGTGAATTACTGTGATTCTCCATGGTGCTCTTGGACCCTTGCTCTCAACCTTGGTGTATTGAACCTTCTCGTTTGCAACCTTGGTGTCTCGATCCCGTGTTCTCAACCTTGCTTGGTATCTTGAACACTCAATCAAGTGCCACCAAAATATGACCAAGGATTTCACCATTGCAAGCTAGCTCATTGGAAAGTTCGTTCCGAGAGCTTTCCAACGGTATATTACACGCCTCAATCCGACCTACGGATTGAAAGTTACACTTGATTCTTTGTTGGGTCCATCCTGGAAATTGCCGCGAGCGCCTTGCACAAGTACCAAAGAAAGAGAGAGAGAGACTTGAGTACAACTCCAAGAGATGGTGGAGTGGTCAAAGTACTTCCCTTGAAAGTAGGAGGTTGTGGGTTCAAATCCTCCTACCTTAGGGACTCTAAACCTCTCTATTACCACTCAAAAATTAAAATTGTCTCGCGTGTAGCCAACGGTCGCCAAGGGAGCCTTGGGTGTCAATGTTGCCAATGTATTGCCTAAGCTCTTTGCCTTAGTCGACGCCTTGGAGTAAGCCGAAGGTGAAGACGTAGGTGAAGACGTAGGTTCTGGATCAGAAACAGAAACCGAAATCGAAATCGAAACAGGAATAGGAAACGGAAACGGAAACGAAATCGGAATCGCGAACAGAGAACAGAACCCTTTGTATTGACGCGTGCAGAGCTCTGGTACCACTGTTGTCAGGATCTTACTCACGCGCATACAGAGATTACGGACACAGAAAACACACAGAGAATAGACGCAACAAGAGACGAGACACAACGCAGTATTGGGTGCAATCTCCCCCCACGCACTCTGTTTCGACAGTCCACAGAGTGCATGTATTTATAGGACTTTTGATTACGTCAAAAATAGTGGTTACATGAGAATGATCTAAATTTACTTAAATGTAACGTATGGTACATGGAGTTTTTTGAGAACTCCAAGGGCTCCGAGTTGAATACAATGTACACTCAAGAAATGAGCAAGATGACTATCATAGAAATGACTAAACTTACCAGTGTATAGGTACACTTTCTCCCTTGATTGTATTAGACGGGTGTTTGATATACTCCACCTAAAATTCTCCTTAATTTAGAAATTCATATGAACTTGAATTGAAAAAATGAGATTTGTGTATTTCGGATGTCCTTAAATTCATAATATTTTCTCTTCAAATATCGTTTTACAAAAGCTTGAAACTGACATGCATTTTAACTTTAGTTTGTGTGTATTTATGACATTACCAATAATAAAATACACACCAAATCATGTACAACTGATTACTAGCTTATCAATAATAAAATACACACCAAATCATGTAGAAGAGGTGTAGGAGAAACATCACAATATCTAAAAATAGCTATCCTACACACAATACTAATGAAGCTAATAGGTTATCTTGAATGTGATTGTTTAGCTTTTGCTAGACTTAGTTATTTTGAACACAAGCTTTTCTTGCTTTATTAACCTTTAATCTCAGCCACAGGATGTGCTTTATTGGGTATTAATCAGATCCTGATATGTGGAAATTAAAAACCACATGAAAAGCTGAAGTTATTGTTTATATTTTGATCTTATTTCATTGACCTTATATGTAAGTTTTTTGTATGTTTGGAAAGCTCCCATTGAGAAATTCATGAATACGTGCTTATCAAAGTATGGTTTTTTACTATCTTAGAATTTATAGGAAATGATTTGCTACAATTAGGGTTTATTTGAAGAAGGTTTTTTTCTCAATGTTGCCATTGTTTCTAACAATCCAGCCTTATATGTCATATTAGGACAATATTCAACAATTTTCATAACTTATGATGTCTTTCTCTTGATAATGTCATTGTAAATTTTTCTATCCCATTCGCATTTGTAGTGACAAAATTTCAATGTGCTTCTTTGCTACTTTTTTAGATATGTAGTGATAATGAACCTCGATATACTTTGTGCTCTCATGATGAATAATCTTCTTTGAATTAGCTATAGTACTTTGCATATCTGGATAAATCTACATAGGTAAGTGAACATGAACATCAAGGTGAAATCTTTTATAGCTAGGATCCTTCTAATTATTTTGCTTCCTTCAAAAACATTTCTTGTATAGGTTGTTTCTTAGACTTCCATGAAACTAAGAATTTCATAAAAAAAATCACCTTTTGATCTTCTTGTGTCCTTATATGTTCTAACCACTTAGAATCTTAGCATCCTTTAAATTGAAGTATGGAGATTTAGGAAACATGAAGAAAACAAATTTTGCTAGCTCGTATATTTCTAAAAACTTCCTTTTTCTACTGCTCAATCAATTTAGAGTGGTTAATGCATGAGTCTAGATACCTTGAGAAATGGAAAGTGTATATCTACACGTGTGAGAAAGATCATAAACATCACATAAATTCTTAATTTCATTTTTGGAAAAAGAGAAGATCTGGGTCTCTAGGACCCTTCATGATGATATCATCCACACAAATAATGGTAATAATCAAAACATCTTCCTCTCACTTGACCTAAACTTCTCCTGAATCCTTTGATATTTTAAATGCATTGGAAATTGGATAAGTATTATAATCTAATACTATGACCTTGATTCTTACTTCAAACCATAGAGTGCCTTAATAAAATTGCAAAACTGATGCTCTTTAACTTCTCTTCAAAGCCTTTAGGTTTTTGTATTAAAACTTCTCATGTAGATCTTCATTAGGTAATGCTCTTTTGATGTTTAGTTGTTATCCATTTAGGTAAAAGAATATAGCTAAAGAAATAGCAACTAACTAATGTAATCGTAGATGTACATGCAAAAGTCTAATATTAATGAAGTCCTTTTTGTGAAAATACTTTGATTGCTAACCTTGGTTTTTATCTGTCAATAATAGCATTAACTTTCCTTTTGACCTCGAATATCCACTTGGCAGAAATACATTTCTTTCCCTTTGGTGACTAATAAAGCTTCCGAATTTGATACTTGTGAGTAGAATCAACCTCCTCTTTCATTTCTTTCATCTACATGGGACTATGTAGTATGCATTGAATGCTTGAAGGTTCATTCCCAAGTAAAATAAGAGACAAAATGTTATGAACATCTATAACCTCTTGCAAGATTTATCCCATATACTCTTCCATGCTCCTTTTGTTGGCTTCTTGTTCATTCCTTAAACATTTTCAGTCTAGTCTTGCATACTTTGTAAAAAAGGAATTTATCCATCAAAACTTCCATACTCTAGAAGCTTCTCTAGATTCTTTAATTGGTTTCTCATCAAGTGGATGTGTAAAAGGAATATCTAAATGTTCTAAAGAAATACAAGATAGTGAATGCTTAGGGTAAAATTAAAATTCAAGTGCAGCAAAGTAAGGGTGAATCCGCCCTAATATGGTGGAATATAGCAGTCCAAACTCCTTTCCAAAAAAGGAAAACTTCTTTTTAATCAAATATTGAATTTATGTTTTTTTATCAGAAAGTGGATTTTTAGGAATTTAGGCATTGTGAGAAATCGAAATTCTACCTATATCTAGTATATGGAATTTATAATATTTTCTTTTTTTCCACAACCAATAAAAACAACTTTGGTTACATTTCTATGAAGCTTCACTTGCTCCTTTTTTCTATGTGGTCATATGCTAGAGAGCCAAATACTCTAAGATAGTCCAGATTGGGTGTCTTACCAAAATAAGATTCATAACGTTTAAGTACCTTCAAATCTATTGTTGGTAACCTAATACGAATATGGTTTTCTATTTCAATAGCATCAAACTAAACTTTGTGAGAAAGCATCTTCGTAGTTCACATGCTTTGTTCCATTTCTACAAGTGTAAGATTTCTCCTCTCTATACTCATTTGATCTACAGTATGCAATCGTGATTTGATGAAAAATGCCTCTTCCTTACAAATAATACTTGAAATCATTAGACATCTATTCTAAACTTTTATCAGTGCTTACAATCGAAAGATTATATGGAGTCTCATTTTTAGCCATATTTGTAAAGTTTTTGTAGTCTAGATTTTGGGCTCAAACCATAAAACCAAGAATATGTTGTAAAATCATCAGTGAATGTGACAAAATACCTTTGGCTTGTGAATTGCATCTTCTCTCATAGGTCCATTCATATCTACGTAAATTATCTCAAATAGATTTTTTAAGATTGATAAACCCATTCTTCTTGAAAGATTACTTATGTAATTCACCTTGCAACCATGCTTGAGGTAAATGCATATGAGCATGTAATGAAAAAGTAACCAAATCTACAACTATAACTCTAACTTTGATCAGTAAGAGAGCTACATAATTTATGAACATATCTTGCATTCCCAAATCCCCATGTGTGCCTTTGGTGATGCTTATATCTATGCAACACTAGTCTGCCTTGTTTTTGGATAGAATGACATCCCACTTCTATGTTCATTTTTTAGAATTCAACGCTCTTTATTGAGAGTGAAAATGTGGTAAGAATCCTTCTTAAACAAAGTTTTATGGCCATATATCCTAAAATTTTGAGATAGAGATGAAATTCTTCTTGATCTTTGGTACAAAAAGAACATTACAAATCTGGAAGTTTCTACTTGTCTTGACTTTTGTATACCATTACCCATAACATCTCCCTCTTTCTCTAGATCTCTCATCTTGCTAAGTGATGCACATACTCCTTCAAGTTTTCTCTTTCTCTATGTTTTCACTCTCACATAAATACACATACACACACATGTGTACACACAAATACATACACATATACATACTCATATGCATACACATACACTCTCACATGCATACACACATAAGAGACACATATATATTCACACACATACATATTTATACACACACTATTTCATACATATGCACATATATACATACACACATAGATGCACACATATACACACACATGCATATACATATTACATACACACATGCATATTCATGCATATTCATGCATATGCATGCATGGATACACACATGTACACACACATGCATATGTATGGATACATACACACACATATGCATGGATACATACACACACATATGCATACACACATATACATACACACATATGCATACCCTCATATACATATAAAGACACATATACATACATGTTTTACGTGTAGGTCTTTAGGATAAGAGTTTTAGGCTTTTTAAATACATACACATATGCACACACACACACACACACACACACACACACACACACACACACACACACACACACACACACACACACACATATATATATATATATATGCACATGCATACACGCACATACACATACAGACATCACATATACATGCACATATACATGTTTTAGGGTTAGGTTTCTAGGATTAGAGTTTTAGGCTTCTACATACATACACACATACATACACACATACGTACATACATACACACCTACATACACACATAAACACTTATTTCACACATAATACATATGCAAAAACACATATATATACACATGCATACACACATATACATGTTTTAGGTATATGTCTTTAGGATTAGTGTTTTAGGATTTTTTACACATGCATACATATATATACACATATACACACATAATACATATACACATACATACACACACACACACACACACACACACACACACACATATATATATATATATATATATATATATATATATATATATATATATATATATATATATATATATATATATATATATATATATATATATATATAAATACATGCATACACACATATACATGTTTGAGGTCTAGGTCTTTAGGAATAGGGTTTTAGGGTTTTTAAACATGCATATACATATATACAAATATATACACATACACATGAATATACACATGCATACACACATATATATGTTTTAGGTCTAGGTCTTTAGGGTTAGAGTTTCAGGGTTTTTACACATGCATACATATACATGATTTAGGGTTAGGGTTTTAGGCTTGTGCATACATACACACATAAACACATAACACACACACACACACACATGTATACACATAGACACACATAATACATATACACATCCACATACATATACACAAGCATACACACATACACACATACACACATATACATGTTTTAAGTCTAGGTCTTTAGGATTAGGGTTATTGGGTTTTTACACATGCATACACATGTATACATATATACACACATAATACGTATACACATACACATACAGATACATATACACAAGCATACACACATACACACATATACATGGTCTAGGTCTAGGTCTCTAGGATTAAATTTTTAGGGTTTTTGAATTAAAATAAATAAATATAACTAAATATTAAAAAAATAATTTTTTAGCTTTAATATTAATATATATAATCAGATAAAAGTAGGAAAAAATTAGAATATATAACAATTTTTTTTATAATTAAATATATAAGAAATTTGGAGATTTGAAGTAAACTAAATATATATAATTAAATATGTAAAAATAATTCTTAAGGAGTTCTATGGTTTTTACATGTATATAATTAAATATATAAAAAAATAGTATTTTAGGGTTTTTACATACAAGCACATACATATACAAACACATAAATACAAATATATAATAAATTATGGTCATGGAATTAGATGAAAAATCAAAAAAATAAAATTTTAGGATGAATATTAATATATATAATGAAATATATGTAAAAAGTATAAAAACAATTAGAGTATGCAAATATTCTAATTAAAAGTATGTAAACATTAGGGTAAAAATTACAATATGTAAATATTCTAACTAACTATATGTAAAAATAAGGAAAAACTAGAATATATAAAATATATATAGTTAACTATGTAAAAATTAGGTATTTAGGATTTTTAGGGTGTTACATATGTATAATTAAATATAGAAAAAATAGGGTTTTAGGGTTTTAGAGTTTTAGGGTTTTTACATACAAACACGTACACATACAAACACATATATATGAAATTAGGGTTTTTGAATTAAATTAAATATTAAAAAAAAAACTTTAATGATTAATAGTAATATATATAATCAAATATATATATAAACTAGGGGAAAAAATAGAATATGTATACATTCTAATTAAATGTATGTACAAACTAGAGAAAAATAGAATATGTAAAATATTTATAATTAAACATGTAAAAAATAGGTCTTTAGGATTTTTATGGTTTATATATATATATATATATATATATATATATATATATATATATATATATATATATATATATATATATATATATATATATATATATATATATATATATATATATATATATATATATATATATATATATATATATATATATATATAATTAAATATATGAAAAATAGGGATTCAGGTTTCATATTAGTATATACAATCAAATATATATAAAAATTAGGGAAAAGTTACAATATATAATCAAATCTAAATATGTATACTTAAATATATATCAAATTAAATTAAATAGATATAATTAAATATATGAAAAATAGGATTTTATGTTGAATAAAGAAGTAGGGTTTTAGATTTAAAATTCAAACATATAATTATTGAATGTGCTAACATCTCCACATGGTATGATATGGCATCTTTGGATCCAAAGGAGTGAATGGCATGTCCTTGCACTCATTGCAAGTATCATTTTTTTTGGAAATGATGGATTTGTACTACACATGCTAGAGAATATGGATCCTTTGATAAAAATTGACTACAAAAACCTGCACTACCATTTGCATGGTTCCCCTCGTGAGCAGGTTGACCCAAAGGACATTGCACGATCTACCTCTCATAGATAGAAGAGAACAAAAGGGAGGTAGAAGTACAAGGTACTAGTAGCATTACAAAGAATAAATACATGGAAGAAATGCTCGAGGCATTTTATCAGATGGAGAAAGATCACCATGCGAGAAAGGATGTCATGGGTTCCACGGACACAATAGAATTTCCACGATCAGAAGCTGGTGAAGAACACTAGAACATGAGAAGACTAGTCCATTTACCACTATACACTTGAGCAAAGATATCTATACTACATGGGTCGCTCACTGTGCTCAATGCTCAATCCATTTAAGGATGGTCAGATAGTAGTGTCTGTGAATTGTTCAGGTAAGTGGATTTGAAATAAACTTTCATTGCTGTATCAAAATAAGTTCATTTAGTAATGTTGTTGTAATTGCGTATCGCTTTTACGCTTCTAAAAGATCAATTTCTGCTAGACGACAATGACATGCCTCGAACATGTGGACATGCAAAAAAAAAAGTTTACTGTCCATTGGAATGGACTTGTCCGAATGATTGCATTCTCTTTCAGATGATTGTCCAAATGATTGCATTCTCTTTCAGAATGAGTATGAACATCTCCACATGAGTCCAAGGTGCAGAGTGGATAGGTTTAGAGAAGTCCTTGTGGGTGAAGTAGTCCCCAAAAAGGTACTTCACCACTTTCCTAACATTGCAAGAATTAAGAGCATGTTCAGATGTAAATCCATAACTCAATTAATGTCGTGCCCTGTGAAGAGCAGGTCTCGAGATGTAATATGAGTGCCTACTAATTTTGATGTTTGGAAATATATAGATAGTAAGTGGCGAGAGTCTGCGAGAGAGCCTTGGAACATACACCTAGGCCTAGTTATGGATGGAGTAAATCAATTTTCTTTATGTAGCTCCTCATGGAGCACATGGCCTATATGTTTGGTCAACTATAACATCTCACCATGGTTGGCCAAAGAAAAGGGCCATCTATTATTAGATCTCATTATGCTAGGTAAGTATAAGGTAAAAAACATGGATGTATACCTTGCATGACTTGTGCAAGAGCTGCACAATTTATGGGATGGGATTACTATGTGTGACATGTCTCAACGTAAAAGAAGATGGGATTTGCGAGTGCAAGGCATACTTATGTGGATGATGCATGACTAACCTAGTTATGCCCGAGTGGAAGGCATCCGCAGTGGACGCTCAGGTGCATTCGGTAGTCGAGGAGGAAGAGAGCATTGTCTAAGATGAAGAGGTCTTTGAAGAAGATGAGGTGCAGGATGAATTAAGAGAAGATATGTTGTAGGAGGAAGATGATCAAGAAGGGGCGGCCGTACCAAGAGATCTAGAAGTCACCAATGTAAAGATAGATATTCTCTATGTGTTAGATCTCCAAGAGGATGTTAGAATAGAGAATTTATGAGGCAAACACTTGTACATTGTGAGAAGGATGGGAATGTTCAATTGGTGGATCAGTTCAATTGCCAAGTTCAATGGCTCACATAGGGTGATTTTAGCAATTCAAGTAATAGAAAATAACTCCAAG
This sequence comes from Ceratopteris richardii, assembly GCA_020310875.1. NCBI lineage: Eukaryota > Viridiplantae > Streptophyta > Polypodiopsida > Polypodiales > Pteridaceae > Ceratopteris > Ceratopteris richardii. Next base: position 108,255,497 of record CM035421.1, read on the forward strand.
TCAATTGAGCACATACTTTTCCAAAGAAAATTAAGTAGGGAAACCAATTCATCATGCTTGGTCAAATGTTTCTCTATCATGGATCATGTTAATAAATGAAACTTTGAATTTGTATGGTGCCCTTTTAAAAATGTTTATCAATAAAGCGCTAATCATATGTTCCATCTTGATGATATAATAATAAAACCTCTTAGCATCTCCAAATCAAACCTTATGTGATTTCAACTCACAACATATGCAATCAAACAATCATATGTACCCATTACACTAAGATGGATAATCGAAGCAATTTTCAAAATTTGAATTCAAAACATGTGATTCATCTTTCCAAAACTTTTGCACCGCCACCTATTACACTTTGACTACAAAGTATTCTTTATTCAGATTAAAACACATTGTTGAAGCTTTATAAAAGATACATCAATTGTTCATAGAATGGTTGTGAGATTCAAACTATGATCCTGGAGTTCCTTTGTATAAAAAAGAATGCTTTGTCAACAATTGACATTTTTCAACCAAAGTCTTCAATTGTGCAGACATATGAGATCCTATAGTGAAACCAAGGAATCAGTGATAACCTTCAAAGTTTTGTATCAATAAAACAAAATACTTTTCCTAGTATTAATTCGACGTGTTTCATATTCTTTTTGAATGTCTGATCATATCCACTTTAACAAAAGTTCAATAATAACAGAATTGATATCAGAATTATAATTTGATTTGTCGAAATTATCACTCTCGCCTTTGGAATGTTGGAAGCATTGGAATTCATCAATAGTTGAAGGCCAAGACAATTTCAGTGAAGAGTGGTTGTCATCGCGCAATAGTTGCATAATTCTTTAGAAGCTTTAGATGGTCAGAATAGTACATTGTCAGAGTGTTGATAGCAGATGTTCTAAATTGTTAGAGTGTTTGTCAGATGTCAGAGGATGATGTTAGATGTTTTGGTGCAGATGTCATCAGAATGAAAGCGAGAGAAAATTGGCGTCGGATTGGTTAGTCAAAGTTGGAGCGATGTGGAACTGAAAAATCTTCAAAACATGGTTTTGTTAGAATGTTTCATCAAAGTGGTGAGGAAAGAGAACATGAACGTAGTCATCAGCTTGAATTCCTAGACAACATGGTGTTGTCAAAATCTACGATCATGTCGTCGGAATACACCATCCTCCGTCAGAGTAACAGTGTATTAGCCATCATCAAATATGCTAGAGATGAGGTGTCAGATATGGTACGTCAGAGAGTAATGTCTTAAAATTAGCATAGTGCAGATGGAAGGTTATGGTTGAAGTTTGAGAAGATGAAGGCTCTCTCAACAGAGCGCTATTCACAATGTCGAGAGCTTTCAAAATTCTCACTACGATCCCCCCTCACCCTCATTCTTTTAGGAAAGACCACTTTGTAGGCTTCAGATTCTCTGATTAGAGTGCGTTTACAATCGCTAAAATAGCGTTTTGAAAAAAAAAAAGAACTCCCAAATCCTAAATATAACTCAACCTCAATTCTCCTAAAAGTATGGTCATTACTACCTTTTCCACAAGGTTAAAATAGTCATTGCAACCATATTCTACTCCAAAAAGTAAGGACATTACTACCTTTTCCACAAGGATAACATAGTCCTTATAACCGGATTCTATGTAATATTCCATAAGTCCAGTCACGAGGATATGCACTACCACCACAGATTATCATGCGAGGAGGAAAATCAAGAGCCTTTTCCACAAGTCAAGAGAGGTCGCCAAGTTGATTTGATTTTGCACTTATGCATCACGCTAATGGGAATGGAAATAGAAGAGTTCAACTTTCTACGTGTCTTTAGCACACCAATCATTAATAAACATTAGGATCAGACTTCATAAACTTTGTTGGCTCAAAAGTGTTGCCGCATGTCCATTGATCCACCAAAACCTAGAAGAAACATCTAGAGCATTGAGTCCCCAGATACCACACACGTATGTGAAGGGGTCATAACAGTTCAGAGCTTCAAAAACTTTCTTCTATGCTCTCCAAATTGCTAATTGAGCCTTGCCACTTCCATTAAAAAAAAAAATTCTCTCTTTCTATCTCTCTGCTTCTTTTTTATGTTCATTATATCATTTATTGAGAATCCAATATGTTTTGTTCTTCCAAAAGAAGTAGAGATCAATTTCTCTATGACAACGTAGTAATCTATGTCTTTTTATTTTTCTATGTTTTTTTTGTACAGTGCTATTTCTCTATATTACAGTTATTATTGTATTCTAATTATTTGAGTTTCTTGTTGGAGAGTACAATCTGAGATAGTCCACTGGCCACTCCCCACTCCATGATAGAGGAGTATTTTATGGAGTTTATATTTGAGGCACCATTTGCTTATATGACTAGAGCATCACAGTACGAGATTGTTCATGGTAGCATCCCCCTCCCCCTCACTCCTACTGGCACCACTCCCTTAGCTGGGACATCTCGCACTCAAGGTACTCCCTTACTGCCATTGGGGGTACTCTCTTTTGAGGGACTACTCCCATTGGAGGTACTCCCTTTGGTGGGACTACTCCCGTCGAAGGTATTCATGGCTTTACGAATCCACCACGACTGGCCTCTTTGCCATCCCCTAGTGGCTCTAGGAGTCAGTGCTAGCCTGTCTCATCGGTCTCCTAGGTAAAGGTCATGCTCTGAAGGAGAACGTTCTAGAGGTGGATCTACATGTGGCTCTAGAGGAGGTGTATGTTTTGGAGGTATTGTGAAAGACATTATGTCTACCACTTCTAGTCCTAGAGGGAGTACCTAAGATGCACGTATGCCACATAGTACACCACATGTTCTTGAGGGTAGTCATGACCATGATGACTCCAAGGTGTACCATATACTTGATGGAGCTCCATTGATGAATGCGGTCAAAAAGGCCATGCATCAATGCATACACGGGTTTTGCTGCATGTATTTTTGACACTCTATCATGGGGAAATGGAGTGAACAGGAGAAAGATCGAAAAAACTATATCATAGAGTCGATCTAGCACGAGCACCCCTAGCAGTTAAGCACCCTCTTGATAGCTCAGAGTGGATTCAGCACACGATGCATGAGGTGATGTTGCATCGATGATCAGTGCCTCATGATAGTTTTAGACTATGCTTATCAAAGGCTGTATGGTCAGAGACTGACGAGTGGGATATGATCAGTGATGAGGAGTAGCAAAATCCTCAACAATATCATTAGTAGAAAGATGTAGCGACCACACATCTAGATACATTCGGAGCATCACATTTGGGTAGTGTGCTTAATACTTGATGATTGAATTTGCTTGTGTTATGCATGTCATGTACTTTCATATAATGTTTTGCATATTTGCTGCAGGATTTGGCAGTAGGTCGTCCTTGGACACGAGCTAAGGAGGCTTATGGATATCAACATGGATTGGTTGCATTGTTGGAGGACTTGGAGGGACACTGTGTAGTCCTTTTATGGGAGCATCATGATGAGTAGGCTTATAAACTTGGTTTCATGTTCTTTACTTGTTCTTTATAAATAGCATTTCAATTTGTCTCATTTCATGGATGTGTTTTGATCTAGGACTGCAAATATAGATGCTTTGATCATTCTAGGCATGTGTATGGAAGTGGTGTGCCATAATTTTGTGTTTGGCTTATATCACAATGGTGCACCACAATTGTGTATTTGGTTCCTATATGATAATTGTTTGCGACATTTTGTATTTGGCTCATATATGGAAGTGGTTTGTCACACTTTTGTACATGGTTCATTTATGGAATATATATCCCTTTTGTACATGGTTCATTTATGGAATATCTCTTTTGTACATTGTTCATGATTCATTTTGCTGATCTCTTTTATCTTCATGTTTTTTCTTTATCAAATCATGTTTTGGTTCCCGGTCATGTAAACCCGAATTTGGCAGCCACTAGAGTACATGTCACATGTACTTGTTTTTTTTGGGCACAATGTATTGTCTTTTGCTACACAATACATGGTAATGTTGTTGCAGCAAGTGACAACACAATCTACCCAAAAAAAGATTTGCAGATATGGTCATCAATATGGGTGATGGTATGAGCACCAATATGTCTAGAGACATACCAACACCTATATCGACGCTTGTGCCCAGGACCATACCCATGCTTATACCGGTGATTCTGATATCGACGTACATAAGCCGATTATACCATCCATTTGCAGATAGATACTCACATCTATACCAATGCAAATCTACCGATGCATATACCAAGTCTAATAACGATGATAATGGGGGATTATTGATGCTTATACCAACACCTATACCGATGTTTCTATTGTCACTATTGTACCGGTGTGCATACTAATGCTCATACCGGTTTTGGGACAAATTGTCATGTGCTTTGTAACAGAATAGATAGAATAAGAAAGAGATAGAATAAAGAATAGACCGGCACGTAAAAAGGTAGTTTGGTAATTACGTAAGTGGGTAAGGAGGTATGTGGGTAGGAAGGAGGTGGTTTAAGATCTAGTGCGATGATGGTAAGCACTGTATATGTTCAATTAGCTTGTCAAATCACACCTCACGTAAAAATGATGGTAGCCAATGAGTTCTCATGTGCTGGAGTGCGCAAACAAACTTCAAATATCTCTACTATGAAAGTGAATCACACTTTATACGAGAAATTCAGTCGACGCTTTGGTAAGATGTATATAATATACGGAAAAATTCAGACAAAGAAGAAAATAATCAGGTCTAATAGTGCATCATATAAAGCGGTAACGTTTACAATGAATAATGTGATACAGACCACATAAGGATACAGTTTCTTTTTCTGCATCCGTATCTTGACTCATCGATCAGCAAAGCATAAAGTTTGTGGAATTTAGAGGAGATTTGTTAGGTTTCTTTGATTATCGATCAATGTTGATGAACAATAGATGATTATAAAGCTATATCATAAGTTCATTGATTCATTCGGATCATGAAAGTTTCAGTAGACCCTAGAAAATATGGAACGAAGCTTGCTGCTTTATTTAGGTAGAATCATGTACCACGTGCTTTTCAAACTATTTATTTGCAGTTAGCTAAGTCTCTTGGCATGATGATTGGCGAGGGAAGTTGTGCATTCCTCAATGATTCTTCGAGAAGATCGTTGTGCATTCGTAAACATGCATGGTGTTTAAATGCGAGGTCATTCGGAATGGCTACGGGGGATCCCATGGGCATGGGCGTCTTGCCCCTTCAATGTATTAGTTGGTTGATGGCTTATGCGTTGCTATTGGAACCGGGAGGGAGGGGGGGTGTCATGCGCTTTTGCCTCCTTTTAGGTTATTTATCCAAGCCCTCATGGTGCTTGAGTGGTTTACCGTATTGTATCGAATTGTGTGCAACTATAAGGGGAGTGGCAACCATGCATGTTTTTGCACCACAAACTGGTTAAGAATGCCTCCAATATTCGAGCGACAAACCACGAAGGGTGTAAGTGGTGAGCCTTCCCTTCCTCAAGTTTTATGGGAACGATGGTTATCCCTTGTATCGTGGGTAGATGCCCGACAATGCATGCACCCCTCTTCAATCCTTCATGGGTCTTGTATCTTGATGGCTGGGCAGGGTGGCACCGGGCCGGCCTGTCCCTCATCTTGCCTGCTCACTCAAAGAGGTTTTGGACATGTGTGGCAATGGAAAGCCACTATGCCTATTGGCAAACAGTAACATTTGACTTGAGAGCATCATATTGCTAAGCCGGACCACCTCCAATAGCCATCCTTTCTATCATCCCGCCTTTGTTGGTTGTCCCTTCTATATTTCGGGTTAAGTCTTGCTTCCACAATGCAACCGGCCCCGGGCCAACCTAATTAGTCCCGGTCACTCTCAGGTTATTTAAGAGGATTGTCCCTTGAACTCCATGGCCGCTCGCTTCTTTGTGGGTTAGGCAAAGAAGACCTCCCCTTGTAACGGACCATTAGTGGGGAGTTTGAATAGCCGGGCTAGGACTTGAAAAACGATGGTTTTTGTAAGGGAAAATTTTTTTCTTAAATAAAAGTAAGTTTGGCCTTAGCCTACTCTCCGAGACTTGTATTAAATAAAGAAAAGGAAAACAACAAGTGAAGGGGACTAGTGACCACGGGACCCCCAACTCCCACAGAGCTGGGGAAGAACTTACATAGTTTAGATGGCATTACAAAGAAGGTTAATCACCTTCTCATCAACCTTATGCAGTGCCCACTTGGGTTTAAGCTTGTTGTTGATCAAAAGGAGCACTTGATGATGCATGAAGGGGGGGGGGATTTTGTGTAGTTAGTGATTGTTTTATTGAGGAGGAACAATGATTTCTTAATCGACCATTCTTTAGGGGATTCAACAAAGTTAAAAGCACATCTTTCCTACTAGATCTTCCAGAGGACCTCCCCTCTGATGGTGTTCTAGAGAGTCATGGAGCATCGCATCGCTTCTCCTACCAGAGCTTGCTTCCAATTGATATGTTTATGAAGTCTAATTTTCTTTCCGACAATGTGGAAGAGCGTGTTGGAGTGGGGACAAGTAAAGAAGATATGAGAAACATCTTCGATGGACCGGTAGCAGCGCTTGCACCAGGGAGGCACTCCACATATTTTGCTAGCCTTAAAGTTGGTTTAGATACCACGATGAAGAATTCCCCATAAGAGGAAAAACTTTTTGAGTTCTATGAGAGGGTGCTAGATGGCCATGAATTTCATGTCCCACCAAAGCCACGTCCACGATAGGCACCACTTCGTGTTAAGGGCAACTTGATAATGAATGGTTTCTTTGATGTTCGGGATTTTTGTTAGGCAATTACCATTATGCCATCTGAGAGCAAGTAGGCTTGTCGTGTCATGCCCCATGAGAAGGCGACCTTTAGAGCGGTCCCAGGCAAGACATCCGCTTTGCAAAGTATTCCGTTTGTCATAGGTAATGTTGATGCTAGGCTCAATATTCCACTAGTTGGTGTCTTGTTTCGAGAGATGTTTCCATTTTTTGAAGCCTTTGTTCAATCTCCTCTTGGCATTTTGAATGTTCGAAGACTCCACGTATCAGATGCCATGGATCAGAAACCAAATAGAGTGGTTCTGTGTGATACCGGCCGTCCACTTCCAATTTTCAGTGATTCTTTTGAAACTTCTGCCTTTATTCCAATTGATCCATAGGGAGCACACAAGCTCCAGCCTTTCGAAAAGATCGGGATCGGGGAAAAGAAAAGGGTCAAAATGTCAAGATTCTTCCAATTCGGGAATGCCTCTAAAGTCAACACGTTCTTGTTTTCGAAGATCAACTTGGCCCACGATGCTTCTTTGTTGCACCAGGCCCTAATCATCCATTTTGCCACAAGTTTGTTAGCCATGCATCCAATATCTAGAATGCCAAGGCTCCCATTATCTTTGCTACCTTTGCTATAGATAACTTTTATAAGGGTTAAGTTACATTTGCTACATATAAATGTTCTCAATCTAAAAATGAAAGAGTGAATCAGGACCAAGTTGGTAGACAGATCATTGCGAGAAAAAAATCCAGAGTGACAGAGTGAGTCCGGACGAACGGGTTTCGCCAGACGCCATCGTGATTCGCAAGTTAGCTCTACTTAAACCCGTCTGTTGTGCAAAATTTTGTGGTTGTCACGTCCTGGCTTTTCAGTGACATGAGAATAGCAAAAACACACAAAGCAGGCTTGTCGTCGGACATCGTGGCCAGTTATTTCTTCATCAACCCGCTTGTAATGCTTGTCATGGGTCGCCGTCGCCAGATAGATCTTCCTCAATTCGTCTATCCTGCCCGATTTCTTGGCTGTCACGTGTATCGCCCATCTATTGAGCTGATGGTCAGGTTCTATCGATCCCGTCCCGACATGCAGCTTTATTTATTCTTTTTGCCTTTGACCTATCTTATCCGACGCAGTGGCGGACCAGGGCGGTTCGTGCCGGTTCATTATGTCAGTGGTCTACGCACCTGTGACAGGCATCTGCTTGTCGGTTCCGATTGGTTGACCTGTCGCCTTTCACTTGGCTTTTTTCCATAGCTTTGTGCCAATGCTCTGTCGTACCTGGCTGGCTTCGATCGTACCAAGGAATGCCCAGGCGTTGCTTTTTTTTTCTTTCAAATGAAGGTTCGGCGGAGGCCTACTCGTCTAGGCTGTAACTTTGAAATTGCAACTGTAACTTTGAAATCTCTAGGCTGTAACTTTGAAATTGCAACTGTAACTTTGAAATTGCAACTGTACAAAGAAGGGCATAGTACCCATGGGACCCCCTTATCCCACAAGGAAAGGGGTTAACATAGCTGGCTTAGACTGCGGTCACAACTACCATATGATGCTTCTGTTTCTGGATAGTTTGGGGTCCTTCATGGTTGCTTCCTTATTTGCTTCTGCTTGGACGTTTCTTTTTAACCTTGCTTTGGTTCGGTTCTAACCTTAAGTCAAGCTAATTGAAAAATCATTTTGGTGAGTTAGGCTCATTCGGTTGCAATCCTACGTGAAGCGAATTTGGAGGATGTCTCCTTCTAACTAGCGTGATTGCCTTTCAAAAAAAAGAAATAGCAAAGAAGAAAAAAGGAAGGAAGAAAGGACATGGCTGGAGAAGTCCCGTTAAAGAGAGAAAGAAAGAAGGGACATGAAAGCCTTAGTTCATAGCACTTCTTAGGGAGAGCATTCTTTCTAAACAAGAACACATAAAAAATATTTTCCTCATTATAAAGTTGTTTGGTCCAAAACCACCTCTAGACTCCCTTTGGCAATGGTTTCAAAAAGAGTGGCTCCCTAGTGGTTTGGAGGTTTGTAAGTGTGAATTCCCTAGGGACTCCTACATCCAAGCAAGGTAATCAAGAAAAGGTCACATCCATCAAAGAGGATGGACTCACCTCTAGAAAAGAAGATAACCTCGACTCTCAAGGTTCTATCATCCGCTCCATATTTCTAGGTCTTGATGTGGCCTCCTTTATGGGGGTGGTGGGAAACAAGAAAAAGAGGGTTAAATCTGAGACCAAAAAAGATATCCCCCTTCATAAATGATTGTTATTTTGTACAACATGTGAGGGTTGCCAAAGCCCTAAAGGGAAACCACATTTTCACAATGAATTCGAGGTAAAATATCAACCTACACTTTATCTCTATCCAAGAGATCAAAGCTGATCGAGTCAATCTACAAAAGAGATGAAAGAGCATCTTGATGTCGCATGTGTGGATCCTCACACAACACCATCTTGGGAGTGGTAATGCAGCTATTTGCTTCAGTTTGATATGGCAATCATACTTCATGGACACTATAATAGATTAGAACCATTTGTGAATTATCTCATTGCTCATCACTCTGCTCCTCTGCTCACCATTGCTTCATTTTAGGCTCCTTATCTTGAAATAGAAAGAACAGATGCTCATCACTCTTTAGACTCTATGCCATTGGAGGTCATCCTCTGTGGAGAATTTAATATTTCGAAAGTTTTTTCTAATAGATGGGACTAAAGGGGACACATTATTAAGCATATTGGAGAAAGATGTCTGAGATGACATTAATCTTCACAATGATCTGGTAGAATTCAAAGATGTACATGATTTCTCTTGGTCGAAGCTTTAGTCGGGCAAGTATTTAAGGAAAGTTAAACTTGATCGAAGCTATATCTCACAAAAATTATTGAAAAAGTAAGGTCACCTATTCTCTTCAAAATGTGTGGACTTAATTTTATCTGATCACTGCCCAATGATTATCACCTTCAAGCCTCTTTGTAGATACAAGAAGACCCCTTGGTCTCATGTGGATCCTTCAATCCTTTCCCTACTTTCCATTTAAGAGGTGATGTCAATGATCTGGAGTGAGACCTTTAGATGATGAAATGCTTGCTTATATTACTAGAGCGTCATAGTAGGGGATTGTTCATGGCAATCCCCTCCTCCCCCCCCCCCCCCCCCCCCCCCTTCACTCCCATTGGTGGCATTCGCCCAAGCACCACTCCCTTAGGTGGGAAGTATCCCACTGGAGGTACTCCCTTTGGCGGGACTACTCTTATTGGTGATATTCCCTTTCATAGGACTACTCCCACCGGAGGCACTCCCTTTGGTGGGACTACTCACACCAAAGGTATTCACGGCTTTACAAATCGACCATGACTGCCCTCTCAACCATCCCCTAGTGGCTCTAGGAGTTGGTGCTAGCCTGTCTCATTGGTCTCGTAGGTCAAGTTCACTCTCTGGAGGAGCATGTTCTAGAGGTGGATCTACATGTGGCTCTAGAGGAGATGTATGTTGTGGAGATAGTGTGAAAGACATTGTGTCTACCACTTCTACTCCTAGAGCAAGTACCTGAGATGCATGTATGCCACATAGTACACCACATGCACCTAAGGGTACTCATGACCATGATGACTCCAAGGTGTACCATATATGTGATGGAGCTCCATTGATCGATGCGACCAAAAAGGCCATGCATAAATGCATACTCGAGTTTTGCTCCATATAGTTTGGACACTCTATCATGGTGAAATCGATTGAACAGGACAAAGATTAAGAAAACTATATCATAGAGTCAATATAGCACGAGTACCCCTAGCACTTAGGCACCGTGTTCTTAGCTTAGAGTGGATTCAACACATGGTGTATGAGGCGATGTCGTATCGATGATCAGAGCCTCATGACACTTTTAGTCTATGCTTATCGAAGCCTGTATAGTTAGAGATTAAGGAGTGGGATATTATGAGTGATGAGCAGCAGCAAACTCCTCACCAATATCGTCAATAGAAAAATGCAAAGGCCACACATCTAGATACATTTAGAGCATCATATTTGGGTAGCATGCTAAACACTTAATGATTGAATTTTCTTGTGTTAAGCATGTCATGAACTTTCATCTAATGTTTTGCATATTTGTTGTGCAGGAGGTTGCAGTAGGTTGTCCTTCAACACGATCAAAGGAGGCTTATGGATATCATCATGGACCGGTTGCATTGTTGGAGGACTTGGAGGGACACAGTGTAGTCCTTTCATGGGAGCATCTATGATGAGGTGAGCTTATAAACTTGGTTTGATGTTCGTTACTTGTTCTTTATAAATATCATTTCAATTTGTCTCATTTCATGGATGTGTTTTGATCCAGGACTATTGATATAGATGCTTTGATTGTTGTGGGCATGTGTATAGAAGTGGTGTGCCATGATTTTGTGTTTGGCTCATATATGACAATGGTGCACCACAATTTTGTATTTGGTTCCTATATGATAGTGGTTTGCCACATTTTTTATTTGGCTCATATATGGAAGTGGTTTGCCACACTTTTGTACATGGTTCATTTATGGAATATATATCTCTTTTGTACATGGTTCATTTATGGAACATCTTTTTTGTACATTGTTCATGGTTCAGTTTGATCATCTCTTTTATCTTCATGTTTTTCCTTTATCAAATCATGTTTTTGTTCCCGATCATGTAAACCCTAAATCGGCAGCCACTAGAGTACATATCACATGTACTCGATTTTTTCTTCGATAGAGTGTATTGTCTTTTGCTACCTTACAACAAGGTAATGTTGCGGCAACAAGAGACAACACTACCCAAAAACAATTTTGCAGATATGGTCTTCGATATGGGTGATGGTATGAGCACCAATATGTCTAGAGACATACTAACACCTATACCGACGTGTGTGGCTAGGACCATACCGATGCTTATATCGGTGATTCTGATATCGATGTACATACTATCAATTATACCATCGGTTTGTAGATACATACTCACAACTATACCAATGCAAATCTATTGATGCATATACCAAGTATGATACCGATGATAATGGGGGATTATCGATGCTTATATCGGCACCTATACGGATGCTTATATTGTCGCTATTGTACCGGTGTGCATACCAGTGCTTATACTGATGTTGTGGCAAAAAAGCACCCTTGTATTTGTCTTAGTATAGGGCTTGGTATGCCCATCATATGCTGCAATGCTTTCTCAAAATTTTGATGTGCTTTGTAATATAATAGTCATAATAAGAAAGAGATAGAATATAGAATATACTGGCACGTAAAAAGGTAGTTTGGTAATTACATAGGTGGGTAGGAAGGTATGTGGGTAAGAAGGAGGTAGTTTTAAATCTAATGCGATGATCATGTAAGCACTGTATATGTTGAATTAGCTTCAGGTAAAAACGATGGGAGCCAATGAGGAGATGGTAGCCAATGAGTTCTCATGTGCTGGAGTGCGCAAACAAACTTCAAATATCTCTACTATGAAAGTGAATCACACTTTGTACGAGAAATTCAGTCGATGCTTTGGTAATATGTATATAATATAAGGAAAAATTCACACAAAGAAGAAGGTAATCAGGTCTAACAGTGCATCATATAAAGCGGTAACGTTTACAATGAAGATAGAGACCAAATGAGGCTACCGTTTCTTTTCTGCATCCGTAAGCAGTATCTTAACTCATCCATCAGCAAAGCATAAAGTTTGTGGAATTGAGAGGAGATTTGTTAGGTTTCTTTGATTATCGATCAATGTTGAACAATAGATGATCGTAAAGCTATATCATAAGTTCATTGATTCGTTCGGATCATGAAAGTTTAACTAGACCGTAAAAAATATGGAACGAAGGTTGCTACTTTATCTACGTAGAATCATGTACCACGTGCTTTTCCAACTATTTATTTTCAGTTATCTAGGTCTCTTGGCATGATGACTGGCGAGCGAAGGTGCGCATTCCTCATTGTTAGCCCGAATTTTCTTCCAGGTTCAACATTCTTCGAGGAGATCGTTGCGCATTCGTAACCATGCATGGTGTTTAAATGCGAGCTATTCGGAATGGCTACGTGGGATCCCATGGGCATGAGCGTGTTGCCCCTTCAATGTATTAGTTGGTTGATGGCTTATGTGTTGCTATTGGAACGGGGAGGGGGGGTGAGTGTGTCATGCTCTTTTGTCTTCTCCTAAGTTTTTTATCCAAGCTTTCATGGTGCTTGAGTCGTTTACCTTACTATATCGAATTGTGTGCAACTATAAGCGGAGCGGTAGCTGTGCATGTTTTTGTACCACAAACCAGTTAAGAATGCCTCCAATATTCGAGCGATGTCAAGAAGATTTGCATTGTCCAGTTGACGTCCAGGAAAATTAAAATATTTTACTGGTGAGTTCTAAACCTTTTTCATAACATTGTTGTTGAGCTGATTTGTTGGGAATTAATCATTCTTAAAGTGTTGCAGGTCTAAATTCATGAAGACAACATGTGTTCATATTAGGGTTCACCCTATTTGCACATTTAATGTGCTTTTGTACTCATATAAGCAAGAAACATGGGTATAAATCCCTAGGGTTACATTACTTTATGTGTATTTAAGTTAGGATGTTGATTCTAGGGTTAAAGCTATGGTTCAAAAGGGTTAATGATAGGGTTCCAGAGGATTCCAATGGGTTAATGCTAGGGTCAAACTAGGTTTCTAATGGGTTCCAATGGGTTTCAAAGGGGTTCCCTAGGGTTTTAGAGTGTTTATGTGTGTAGGGTTGAGTGAGAATGGATATTGGCATTAGTTTCAAGGGTGAAACATTTGATATTTAATTAAAATAATTTCTAAATTAAACATTTATTTATTAAAAGTTAAATTATGATTTAATTAGCTAATTTAATAGTGTGTGTGAATTTAAATACTAAGGTATTTAATTAATTAAAACCTTTAAGTAAGCTTCAATTAAATGAACTATTTAATTATGGAAATTTAGGGTACTTAAATTGAAATGATAAATAAAGTGGATAAATGATGTGTGGTGTATGGGAGTATGTATTTAAAGGACGGTTCACAAAAGATGTGTGTTTAAAGTGATTCAAATAGTGGTATGGATGACTGATGCACTTAAAGGAGGTTAAAGTGAAACTTAAAATGAGAGGCATGTATGAGAAATGGTTAAAGAGTGATGAGGGTTGTGAGAAGTGGAGAACGCCATGCCTGGGACTCACCTCCCAGCCTATTTATATCCATTGCCTAGTCACCATCTAGAGTTCTCTCTAAGCTCCCTCTACTCATCTGGCCATCATGAGTAGGTACCTCGTATGAATTCTCTGGCTTTTGGCCTTGGCTATCCCCTGAGCAAGGAACTTCTCGTTCCTCCAAGCATGTACATCTCTGGAATATAACACTCTCTCCTCCTTCTAAAGATCATTGTCCTCAATGATAAAGAAGGAGCTATAAACTTGGGAATCAAAATTTGTGATTCCAAATAATAAAAGTAGAGTGTGGTAGGTGTCTCAAATACTAGATGCTCAAAAAGTAGACAACTAGTCTCTGTGCTTTATATCTAGCATTTCCACCAACAAATAGTAGTCCTTGCCTTGGGCATACTGTAGGAATCCCTTTGAGGCCCAATGAGTCCATATGTGCGCAGCATAAGTACTCGGAATATCCTCGGACTCCCTATGCCTAGACCTTGACCACTAAGTTGTGATGGCTTGTCACCTTTAGAGACCTCGGCAACTTGCCCTTGTCCCCCTGAAATACTGATTGACAACTTTTCATATGGGATAATCATGAAAAATCACTTACTCCACTAGAGTAATGAAAAAAATAATATGCTCATTCAAAACAATGTGACTATGTCCAAACTCTTTGTGGAAGAATACTAAAAGGAAATGAAAAGATTTTCCAAATAGTGTTTTATCTCTAAACTCAAGTAAATCTGCTTGATTTACTCACTGTAATGAAATAAAACTGAAGAAAATCTCATTATGATCCAAACTCTGAATCCAAGATGATAATCTATCAACGATCCAGACTATGGACCAAGATATCAATATGTCAATGATTCAAACTATGGACAAAGACCTCAATCTATCATATCCAAACTATGGACTACGATCTCAGTGCATCATATATAATAATCCAAACTATGGATCAAAAGCTCAATTTGTAATATATAATAATTCAAACTATGGATCAAAATATATCATATATGATAATCCAAACTATGGATCGAAATCTCTCCCATATAAAGTAAGTGTCAAATCCACTCTCTGGAATCAAATCCATCATGCCAAGTGAAGACGTGCTAAAAAAGTATAGCAACTAGTGGAACTACCACTGCCTTCTCAATAATAACAAGCAAGATGTTCCAAGTGGAGGAAACTTGCTTTATCTCTGACCACCATCTGATCATCACTATGATCAAATCATTCCTAACTAGGAATAAGGTGTCTCAAGAAAACTACTATAAAATTCGGACACTCCCAGATATAACGAGAACCAAAATATAAGTCCACTAAATACTCTGAGAAATGATAAGTAGATGTGTGCACACTCATAGCCCACTAGGCTAAGCATCTAGCTCACCTCATACACACTATGTATGAACCATGGCCTATTCTCAGTCATGTCAAATAAAGTAGTACGTACTCTATAAATTTCTTCTGAATGTAATTGCCTATTCATAGTTCTTATGTGCAAACCTTGCCTTTCCGCTTCTAGGCTACTTGCCTGCAAACTTGCCTTGTTTGCGATCACATACATAGTGACTGTCTCAACTGCCCCTCTGTTGTCTAATAATAAGATGATACTAGAAGATCATATAAATGAACTCCAAATCATACAAAAAATACAATCTCAGAGACTTCTCTCTCATACCATCTGTCCTACACCTAGGTAGAATACAAAGTTTGATGTCCCATACCACCAACTTTATACTCCACATAGATGTGTGTATGAGATTAAAGTCGAACACTTCTCTAAAAAATGACAACCATAACTCGGTGAGTACTCACAACCATGAATAATGTAATGAAATCATGAAGTGTTCCTGAAGTGTTCCCTTCCCTCGATGGAAAGAACAGAGTCATTCCTATGACTCTATCACTCATAAGTATCTGTAACATCAACTCATCGTGAGTTGAGAGTTGAGAAATTATTTAGTAAATGAACTCAACTAGAGTTGTGAAGGATGCGGCTTGCATCAAATTTCAACTCATGCATCTTGAATCAAATATTGACTCACAATAAATTGGAATTTATACAACTTGTATGAATCCAGTTATTTGAAATGAGAACAACTAGCAAAGTTCTCCTGTTCCATGCTCTCATGGTACTATATATATTCTCGAAAATTTCGATAGAGTCTCCTCTGTCCTACTGAGAATGGTCACCAAAAACCAATGCTCAATAAACAAATATCTAGGGCATAGCTAGCCCATTGTGATCACACCATCTCAAAAAATATCATAAAAAACCTATGAAAAATCTTTTCCTTTCAACAATGCCTCCTGCATTAAAAATTTCCAACAGCATCAGATTAAATCTTAATTTTAACTAGCTTTTACTCATTTAAAATCAATGAAATTTTCAAGCATTTTGTAAATTTTCTCAAGATTTAATTAGGCACAAAAATCACTTGATTTGGATATTTGCTCAGAGTTTTATGACCATTTTACTAGAAGGGTCAAACACTTGACGACCAACTTTGAGAATGTACAGGGTCATCTTCTTGAAGTCCTTAGACTCATCAAACAAATCCCAAATTTCATTTTCTCTGCTACACCTGTGCTTAGCTGAGCCTAGAAACACTATAGCTGCACTTTTATAATATCTTCTAACTATGAAGCTAAATTTCAAAATCTTTGAATTTTGGTTATCACATAGGGTCTATACTAGAGTAGCTTCTGCAACAAAAAGTTCTGAAATTGGAGTTTGCAATATGAAAACATCATGTGCTCATCAGTCACATGTACCACTTTTTGGAAAATCCTCGCTAGAGATTAGTCTCAGACGAATAGATCATTTGACCTATCAAATAATGTCCAATTTCTTTCAAATTGTAATAGCACATAGCTACTAGTATGGTATTTTCTTTATATAAGTTTCATAGTATTTGGACATTTTCATCTTTCACAATGACCAAAATACTAAGACTTTATACCTACAAAATTTTAAACATTTACAAAGGCTAACTTTTACTCTTTTCTTTATATCTCCTAAATGGAGAAACATTTCATCTTGAAATTGTATATACACCATTTGGAGGTGTGTATCTAATGTTAGAAACAAACATCATTCAATTTGAGTAAATGAGCTAAGAGAACCAAGCACCTCTACGTGACATGGTCTCTGATCATTTCACAAATTCTAGAGGCTGCACTTTCATGTGCAGAGATTATTTGAACTTCCAAATGATCCCTAAAAATAATGAAAATTAGTAAGCACAAAGTACATCTATCAAACTTTCATTTCCAACAACAATCATTGCATTTGGATTTTTGAAGCAAGAGAAATGCCCTTTGTAACATGCCTATGTCACTTGTTTCAGTCCTCTATCTCTACTAGCAGCACTTTTAGTGCAGAGGTCATTTGACCTATCTAAAAGTGTCCAATTACTTGAAACTTGGTCAGCCTAAATAAAATCCTAAGAGCTACGTGCCTTCCAAATTTCAATAAATTTGGGCATTCCCTCAAAGAGTAGCATCCAAATCTCTATGAGGCTGCTACCTCACTAATTATTTGCTCAATCATTTTTTTTCAAACTTAAAAATGACGAGACATGTTAATCCTTATGACTTAACAAACTAGCTCATTATCTTGGATGGATTATGACATGGAGATATATCCATGCATATAATGATCTTCTAGATCAATGCAAATCAATTAACCATCACAAATCATCTCGTTGAAAAATCAACTCTTTACATAGTATCCACCTTTTAGTGAAAGTGAATATCTATGGACATCATTCTATTCATTGTGCTTCTTGCACATTCAATAATCCCATCACAACCAATCATATACAAGTGCTTAATACTTGTATTGATGATCATAACCATAGCACTCTTGTGCGGGATCGAGACAAACTTCTATATCAAGTATATAGACTCGCATGATAAACAATTTATGTGCTCATGCGTTAGTAGTTGAAAACACATCTTAGTTGCTCTTGATGTATATACCTTATCTTTAACTTTCTAAAGGCATAATTAGCCTATGCCTGGTACCTCGATCACATACCTCATGCTTACCCTAACCACTCATGGTGATACGTAAAAGTGATCTTCTATAAACAGAAAATGCATCATGCATTTCAACTTTCTAGCAATCATATTGTCTATATGCATGCATTCACTCATGCATTTGATTCTCTAATTCAATAAAATTATATGCTTTTCGCTATACTGACATAAGACTTCCTCTCTCACACAACACAACATCACTCTAGTTCTCACATGGCATATAACGCCATGTGGGTACAAAATTTCCGGCAACATTTCACCAGGAAAATGAAGCCTTAAAAAAAATAATAATAGTCTTTACAATGATAGGCATCAGCCTAGTGGTTGGCAAACCACTCTCTTTACTCCAGAAATTTGCAAATGAGAAACTTTGCCAAAATGTGTTGTTGGGCACTACACGCCCTCATAACCATGTCTTTTTTTTTTCTTTCAATACCTACAAAAGATTCTAAAACACACAAACAAGATCTGTGCATGCTTTTATGAATCAACATTGGCAAGTGTAACTTTATGTCCATAGATAAACTCATGTAAAAACTAGCTTTCATGGACATTCCAATATTGATTTCTTAAAACTGGAAGAAAATACAATGCAAAATTATAAACTTTGATTTATATTTGAGAGAAAAAATATGATACAAATGTATGAAAATTACTTTATTCTTATAAAAAATGGTTCAAAATATCATTAGAGACTCCTAATTATCACAATTGGACACTCAATTCACTCAAAAAGGATTCCTCCCCAGTCAAAAACTATCTAAAAGCTTGTGCAGAGATGGCTTCCAATGGTCCAAATATGGATTCCAGTCAAAAGAAAGATGTTGAAGTGTAGAAGCTATAGCAAGTTGAATTTCTTGATTTGGAGCTTCCATTAGGAAGTTATGGCCAAAACAATCAAGCTAGGCGAGTGGGCAGCATACCTCTTGAAATGATATGTAGATAATTAAATGCTCTCTACAGGTGGTTTATAATTATCCAATGATAGCTCCTAGCCACTCATTGGAGAGTGCTTGAAGTCTACTTTCTATCCCAAGTGAAATCATCCAATTTGGGTTTCATTTGAGAGAGTTACGTCCATTTAAGTGAAGATAGGTATACTAATCTTGCTTTTCTTTTTCTCTTGCTTTCTACGTCCTCTCTTTCTCCCTTCTTCATTCTCTTCTTCTCTCTCTATCTCTTTCTCTCTTTCTTTCTTTACATATCTCTCTTTCCCTCTTTTGCTCTCTCTATACTTTTATTTTCATTTCTATCTCTATCTCTTTCTCCATGCATCCACCATCTCTCTTCACAGTGGTATCAGAGCATAGTCAAGCAACATAGGAGATGGATTTCCATCAACAATTGACAAATTGGATCGAAACAACTACCCGGCATGGTCTCTAAGGATGGAGGCTTACCTTCAAGGGAGGAATCTATATGGATTCATATCCGGAGATGAAGCAATGCCAACCATGAGGAACAAAGGGCAACCATCACATGAAGAAGTGGAAGGAATCTTGAATTGGTGTTCAAAGGATGCACTTGCAAGGTCCTATATTCTAAACTCAATCCCTGATTTTTTTTTACCTCATATCAAGGGATGCAAGACATCAAGAGAGACCTGGAATGCACTTGCTTCTTTCTTCTCTTCCAACACTCGAGCAAGGAAGAACCAATTGTGGATGGAGTTCACAACAATGAAGAAAAGCCCGAAGCAAAGTGTGACTGATTATGTCACAAAGATGAAGGAGATTTCCGACCAACTTGGAAGCATTGGAGAGGTAATTGAAGAAGAGAAAATTATTAGAGAAATCATAAACGGAATCAAAGCAGACGACAAGTGGGAGTCATTCACAACAGCCATGGATTTATACATGGATATGCATGTACCCGACCTCAACACACTCATGGGCCAACTCTTCACTCATGAAGCAAAGGTTAGCAAAGGTGGTGAGTCCTCAAGAGGTAATCAAACTTTTGCCTTATATTTTGATAAAGCTAAGGTCAAGGAAAAGGCAAAGAATAGGAAGAATGAAGATGAAGGTAGCTCTTTCCAAGCAAATTTTGCAGGTAGAGGAAGAGCTAGAGGTAGAGGCAGAGGTGGAAAGCAAGGCAGAGGGAGATTCCAATCATCTTAATATTGCAATATATGTGGCTTATCTAATCATACTACTGAAGAATGTTTCAGGAACCCGAGGAACTCAAGAGGAAGAGGATTCAATAGAGGTGACTATGGATCAAATAGAGGCAGATACAATGGAGGCTACAACAACAACAACTACTACAACAACAATTACAACAACAACAACAACTATCAAGGTGGCCAAAGAGGAAGGAGAGATTACAATAACTATGCAGAGGAAGCAAAGTCAAGAAGATTCATTATTGATTATGAATCTATCATTGAAGAAGGGTAAGGATGATGATCACATAGTTTACATTGATTCGGGATGCTCAAACCATGTAGCAGGAAATGTGGCTTTACTTTCTGATTCGGAAGATCCTCATAACAAGCATGAAGTGCAGGTAGGAGATGAAACAAAGCACTCAGTGGAGAAGATAGGTAATGTGAAGACATTAGATGGGAATATGAACCTCTTAAGCAAAGTCTTGTATGTCCCTACTGTAGATGGGACTCTGGGGACTCGGTTTTTGTTTCTTTCTGGTTTGATCGGTGATCTATCGTGCGCAAGAAATCAAGCCTCCGTCTACTCAAGGGGGTTCTTCCTTAGGAAAGTATACCCTGTAACATTTCTGCGTATAGGCCCATACAAGACATGAAATACGACACAACAAAATAGAGAATGCTGCCGTCCTGTAAATAGGTAGTATATTCGTAATGTGAGAGAAATTACAATCAGTAATATTGAATCGTCGGAGTCTCCAGGTCCTACAGAATAGCGAATAACAAACGGTATTTCTGATTGCCTGATGACTTGGACATAGACTACACTTTCAGACCCTCAATCACACCGTAATGTCAACGGCCGTCACTAAGAAATACGGCTCTGTGTCCTCACTACAGAACAATTTCCAACAGTGAGCTCGCAACAGCGGTGCATAGAGACGAGTCTCTTACTAGCGCCACTATTCACTCCCTCCTTATCACTCTCTAATTGAATGTTTTTCTCCTTCTTTCTCTTTCTCCTCTCTGTCTTCCTCCCTCTGTTCCCTTTCTCCTCCCTGCTACGTAGTAGCCGCCTCCTCCAAACTTCTCTCTCTCCCTCCCTTCTTTTAGTCGTGGAACACCGCCGCTTATATACTCCAGAAACGGGAGAAGGTTGATTCTGAATATGTGCCCGATCTGATTGTCCCTTGATTCCGCAACCGCTAATACATCAACTGCCGTCTATTTCGCCTGCCAAGATGGGCATCACCGTAGTTTCGCCTGCCAAGATAGGCATCACCTACGGGAAAGATTCGCCTAATCTAGGATTAATATCTGTTCAATGTATTTCTTAAGGTGGTTCGATTTGCCCTGGGAGTGCTTATGGCAATGGGTACAGTTGGAATGTCCGTAGATTCAGTAATTGTGATGTCGCAATGCTTCAGGGTGTCTGTCATCACTAGAGTTCAATTAGTAGTTCTGACTCTCGAGATTTTGGTCAACCAGTTGACCAAAATTCCGTCTTGTCCTGAAGTGCTTACCGTAAAGGTACCGAAATTCTGCCGAAAAGCTGCGGAATTTGTGATCTTCCTCCAAATTCTGAGTAGCACAAAGTGGCAACCCTGTACTATCATCCGTACCTTTTCAATAATACCAAGAGGCGCAACCCGATGTTGATCTACTAGTGTAACTGTGAATGGTGCCATCTTGGTGGGATTCAAATTTAGTTTCTTCATTGTAAAATCTGGCATCAAATTGATACTTGAGCCTCCATCTACGATCACACCTGTGAGAGCTTCATCCTTTATACAAACGGATAATCTTGAGCTTTGGTAGTCTGCCAAGGGTGCAGGGGGAAAATCAACCATGAAACCATCTATACTGGGTGATTGGATCAAGTGGGCAGAGTGTATAATCTTCAATAAGTCACTTCTTATTTTTGAATCCATCCTTATAAGTTCGTACAGACTAATCTTGTGATGAATGCCTTTCAAAACCTGCTCAATGTTTATCTCATGTGTGTCTGCTTGCAGATCTGTTGGTTGGTCCCTTACTGAAGTAACCATCCTTTCATAAGCTCCTTCCATTTCTGCTTGATCCTTCCATCCAGCCTTCTTTTCCTCCTCTTATCCCGGAATCCTTGTTATTCCTCTCTACGGATTGTTGCTGCTTGTCTGGCTCTAGTCATCATGGGCATTACAGAGGATGAAACAGCATAAGTCTGAGTGGTCATACCTTCTTCTTGTGGTGAGACTGTAATCATGTGGATTGGAGCCGGACGGCTTCTTGGGCAGTCTTTGGTATAGTGATCCCTGGCCTCTAGACAATGTTGACAAGGAGATGCATCCTCTGGAAGGGAACACCTATTCTGCGTATGGCCATACTCACCACAACGATAACACATCAATGGTCTATTATATCTAGGTTTTGTCGTACAATTTTCCTCTCTACTAGGTGCATTTGAAGTACTAGCATAATATGAATCCATAGCCTGAGGGTTACCTCGTTGCTGTGTACCCTTCAGGTAGTAACAGTCTCTAGCTTCATGACCATCTTTTCCACAAAATTGATAGCTTACCTTGCTAGGGCAATTGGTGTTGGAATGTCCTTTGTTGTTACATTTTGTACACCAAATCTGCCTTCTTATGTCCCGAGTGGTCCGCAGATCCTCCAACTCACGGCGAAGTTGGGTTACTTCATCATCAGTGCGTCGTAATGGTGGGAAGACCTTCTCTTCTTGTTGATTTTGTTGCATTCGTAATGCCTCTAGCTCCTTCCTTAGTTGCTCAATAGGTTCTAGTTCTGCAGCATAATTTGTTTGTGTGTCCCCTTCAAAATGTTGTCGAGCTTCTTCAATGCGTGATGCTGCTGCAACAAAATCATTGAGGGTGGCATCCCATCTAAGAGACTCTCGTAACTTCTGTTGAGATGACCTGGGCAAAGCTTTTTCTATCCATTTTTTAACCAAGAAATCACCTGGAGCATGTGGAAGACGTGCAACAAGTGCTTTTGTCCTAGTGTGAAGTTCATGGAAGGATTCACCTTGTCTCAGCCTTAAGTTCTCTAGCTGATCCAAAGCTCTTTCCGAAGAATCACTAGGTCAAAATGTCTGTGAGAACACCGTCTTCAGAGCCTCCCATGTAGCAAAATGACCATTTGCATATTGGCTATACCATTTATCCGCAAGACCTTCCAATGTGGATGGAAAGAGTACTAGCATTGCATCCTCTCTATTCTGCAGACCTCGTCCACGGCATAAGGAGATGAACCTCCTTACATGATCATCAGCATCCTCATATGCTTGTCCCTTAAAGGTAGGGAACTTGATGTTGAGTCTGGAGAGTAAATGAGAAAGATCCTCCATTTGTTCTGGTGTTCCTTCTGACGTATCTGAGGAGAAGTCTAAGATTCTCCTATGCTTCTTCTTTGACAATGATGTTGCACCCAAATCAATAGATAAATTCAAAGAGGGTAGAGAGGAGGTAGACTCACTAGTCGATGTTATAGCTAGCTTGTCAAGGCTCCTCCGTACATGAAGCGACTCCTTATCTGCTCGCGTATGGGTCATGTACCTACTTGCGAATGCAGTAGGGCAAAAATACCAAACAAGAGACTATTTACTATCCTCAAGGCCTCTCACAGAAATGCAAGGTCCCACCGGGCGTGCCAAAATGTAGACGGGACTCTGGGGACTCGATTTTCGTTTCTTTCTGGTTTGATCGATGATCTATCGTGCGCAGGAAATCAAGCCTCCGTCTACTCAAGGGGCTTCTTCCTTAGGGAAGTATACCCTGTAACATTTCAGCGTATAGGCCCATACAAGACATGAAATACGACACAACAAAATAGAGAATGCCGCCGTCCTGTAAATAGGTAGTATATTCGTAATGTGAGAGAAATTACAATCAGTAATATTGAATCGTCGGAGTCTCGAGGTCCTACAGAACAACGAATAACAAAGGGTATTTCTGATTGCCTGATTACTTGGACATAGACTACACTTTCAGGCCCTCAATCACACCGTAATGTCAACGGCCGTCACTAAGAAATACGGCTCTGTATCCTCACTACAGAACAATTTCCAATAGTGAGCTCGCAACACCGGTGCACAACAACGAGTCTCTTGCTAGTGCCACTATTCACTCCCTCCTTATCACTCTCTGATTGAATGTTTTCTCCTTCTTTCTCTTTCTCCTCTCTGTCTTCCTCCCTCTGTTCCCTTTCTCCTCCCTGCTGCGCAGCAGCCGCCTCCTCCAAACTTCTCTCTCTCCCTCCCTTCTTTTAGTCGTGGAACGCCGCCGCTTATATACTCCAGAAATGGGAGAAGGTTGATTCTGAATATGCACCCGATCTAATTGTCCCTTGATTCCGCAACCGCTAATACATCAACTGCCGTCTATTTCGCCTGCCAAGATGGGCATCACCGTAGTTTCGCCTGCCAAGATAGGCATCACCTACGGGAAAGATTCGCCTAATCTGGGATTTATATCTGTTCAATGTATTTCGTAAGGTGGTTCGATTTGCCCTGGGAGTGCTTATGGCAATGGGTACAGTTGGAATGTTCGTAGATTCAGTAATTGTGACGTCGTGATGCTTCAGGGTGTCTGTCATCACTAGAGTTCAATTAGTAGTTCTGACTTTGGAGATTTTGGTCAACCAGTTGATCGAAATTCCGTCTTGTCTCGAAGCGCTTACCGTAAAGGTATCGAAATTCTGTCGAAAAGGTGCCAAATTTGTGATCTTCTTCCGAATTCTGAGTTTCATTTAGTAATTCTGTTTTCGGTGATTTTGGTCAACCAGTTGACCGAAACTTTGCCCTGTCAGCAAAGTGCTCGCCAAAAAGTTACCGTAATTCTGTCGAAAAGGCGCCGAATTTGCAAACTTCTTCCGCGTTGCTCTTTTCTTATTTATACTTTAGTTGATTGAACCCTCGCCATCCTTCACAATCCTGAGTACTCCTTCAACAAAAGAACCCAAACTTCTTCTAGAATTCCAGTCGTGTTTCGGTACTCGGTTGCAACCATTTCCTTTAAAAGGGCGTGACCTTCCGTCTCTTGTTCAGAGAAAGGATTCTCCTGGATTACACCTACAATTACCAAAAAATTAATAAGTGTTGGACAGATTGTTGAAAAAGGATTGCAGGTTAGATTCAACCGATTTGGAGCATATGTTGAAGACCCAAGGCAAGGCTTTAAAAGGATTGCCAAAGGAGAAAAGACAGGAAGTCTTTTCACTTTTGAAGTAGAAGATACAAAGAACATAGCTTTGTTTAGCTATGGATCTCAAACTCTAACAGAGTTGGGGATATGGCACAAAAGGCTTGCTCACAATGGTGAGAGGACACTCAAACAAATTTGCAGGGACCAAAGTGTACTTGGTTTGCCTAATATCACAAGGCAACACATGATTTATAAGTGTGAAGCTTGTCAACTCGGCAAGGCTCATAAACAACCTTTCAATAAGAAAGGATATATGTATCAAAATCCTTTGGATCTAGTGCACACGGATGTGTGGGGTCCAAGTCAAGAGCCATCTATATCAGGCTCAAGATATTATGTGTCTTTCATAGGTGATTGTAGCAGGTGGACCATTTTGTTTTTCATGAAGCACAAGGATGAAGTGTTTAATTGCTTTAAGAAGTATATTGCTCTTGTTGAAAACCAAACAGGTAGGACTTTGAAAAGGCTCATATTAGATGGTGGAGGAGAATACTTCTCTTCTGAATTTGATGCCTTCTTGCATGAAAGAGGCATTAAAAGGGAAGTCACTACAAGGTATACACCCGAACTCAATGGTGTAGCAGAGAGGAGGTACAGAGCTATTGTCGAAGCTGCAAGGTCCATGCTCAACGAAAAGGGATTGCCAAACTACCTATGGGGAGAGGCTGTGTCTACAGTCACATATCTCATAAAATAGACTTCCATCTAAGTCACTAGATGGAACCACTCCATATGAAGTGTGGAATGGAAGAAGACCTAGTCTAGAGCATTGTAAAATCTTTGGATGCTTAGCGTATGCTCACATTCCTTCTCAAGTAAGAGGGAAATTGGATCCCAAGGCAGAGAAGTGTGTATTCAATTGTTATGATCAAAACCAAAAAGGATATAGATTGTACAATCCAACCAATAAAGTATTTTCTGTGACTAGAGATGTAATTTTTGACGAAAACAAATCATGGTTTGATGATGAAAGGAAAGTGAAGCTGCCATATGACTTGCATGAAGATTTTCCATCACTTCAACCAAAGGAGCCAAAGCATATTGAAGAAAGTGATTTGGAGATTGACCTAGAAGACTTGGAAAGACTAAAGCAATGGAAGAACAAAGGTAAAGCAATGGAAGAACAAAGGTAAAGCTCACATCAACCACTTAGAAGGTCTTCAAGGGAGAAGAAGAAACCAGAGAGGTTTGTTTATGATACTTCTTTGGTCACCAAGCAC
>CM035421.1:108299449-108334449 GCA_020310875.1 Ceratopteris richardii
TTCTCTGAACTCCACGACAGTGCGTGGAGGCCAACCTTTCAATTCGCATGGAGCTCGTATTTCTTCTCTGCGATGTTTTTCTTCATTTACGGTGTCGGTAAATATAAACAGCTGCATTCTAGAATGATTTAAAAGCGGAAATAGTCACAGTTAATTAGAAATTTCTTGTAGTTTGCGCTATATCTAATCTTTGTTTCACCAAGCATCGCATATCTTTGTTGCTGAAAAAAAAATTTATATCAGATGAGTTACACAGTACATAGGAGTATTAAACTGAAGAGAGCTTGCTTTTTTATGAATTTTAATACGGACAATTACCATTTTTCTTCATCTGGCTTTTCCCATTTGTAGGACACATACGCTGAAGTACTCAACACAATTTGTATACTTTTTGATACATTGAACAATGACTTCCTGAAAGTATTCTTTTAATGAAAGCCTGTTGTAGGGAACTCTTTGATCTCCAGGTAGATCATCCTTTTGTTAAGCATTGATGGCTTATTTGCCAATGACTGTTGTGGGCTTATGTCTGGGAAAATAAGACAGATGAAGTATTTTCACGGTGTGCACTGATGGGAAGAAGTAGGGAGTCATCTTTTGACTGTCGTTCAAGTCAACCTCTTCAATACCTTTTCACCTCGTTGTTGCACAATTTATGTAAATTCACTCAACCGATCTAGAAGAATTAGACTAAAGATTGACTTAAATAAATGCCGGTTCCTAACATGCGTTACTTCTTGTAGATGAGTTGTTTAGCATCTGTCGCGTTCTTGCAGATTTACATACCATGAGTTTCGTTTCCTAATGGCGATACTAAATTATTATTATTTTTTTATCCTCCTCAATTATAAGTGACCATCCCTATACATGAGGCAGATCGAACAATCCGATACCTTTATATGTTGAAATGGTTAGATTTGTAGTTAGAATCCATTCTGTTTTCCATCTCTGAGATCATGGCGGATGCAAAAAAAAAGAGAGTATTTGATTGCTTTCTACATTCAACAAGTGACATTACAGTTTTCGTTCCCCTGAGTTATGATTAAGCCCTTCCTATCTGCAATCATGCTAGGCTCTCCAATTCTATCTCTATTTGAAACTTCACAACCATAGTAAGAAATCGCTTTGTTATTAGGAAGAAAGAAACATATACGTCAATTCAAGATCTTCGAACTTCCTATGCTTTCAGCCCTACTTTTGTTTCTCTTGAAAAATATTCATGCATGGAGCACAGGAAATGTCAATCCATTCATTTTCAACAATGTAAGTGAAAACATCATTGTTTGGCAAAAACTGCAAAGAAGTTTTGAAATCTGTGAGTGCTTTGAATCCTTCTGATTCTTTACGCAGAAAATCTGTATTTGACACACACAAAATAGGCAAAGGTTTCCCAAAAAAAATCCAAAGTCACCAACCATCTTCCTAATTTCATCAACATATTTTTTTGCACCATATATATGCGAATTCAATTTCAAGGATCCAACATGAATGTTACCTGTACATATAAGTTAGTGAGAAAATGATGTGACAATGCAGTCCATGACCAAAGTTTGCGCTACATGAAATTAGTCCCATATTTTGACAAAACTACATTCCAAATGTGTAGTAAAGAACGTAAGCAATAGAAAATAAGACAACGCTGAATGAAAGGTAGAATATTATTGGTGATGCGTATAAATCATGTCGCAGTGATCAATGATCTCTCTTTACCGAAAGTTGTTGCCTATTACTTTGATCCGCAGTTCATCAATTGTTTCTGAATAGAGCCTCCGAAGCTCTTTCCTTAAACTCCATCACAATGGACTAAATCTTCTTCCTCAGATGGCAGTCACCATAGATAGGACATGCGTAATATCAGCCAAACTCTCCTCAAAAAATTTGCAGTTTGTTTTGAATATTTCAGATCGCATGAACGTTGGCCTCTCTTTTTTTCTTGATTTGCCCACCTCTGCATGTGCAACTATTCTTTTCTCTAGCTGCAAAACTCCTCGAGGTTCTGCTTTAGATTCTAATATATATGTCGCACTCTCAGAACCTTCTTTCCAAAATTTCTTCCTTAATGAAAACATGTCGTATTGGCATCTTCCCACAGTAGCAGATGCACCACTCTCAGCTCTGAATCTTCACTCCAATTTGTCCTCCTCTGATCAATCGTGCCTTCCTTCTTCTGTCATTGCGCAACAGGGTCCTCTATCAACAGTGGATCATACATGTCCTGAGCAAACAGCAACCGAGAGCCCTTTGAAGCTGTATCCCCCATATGGTATTCAAAGCCCTCCCGAGAAATGTCAACTCACAATCCTCGTATTTGTTCTTGTGGTCCAAACCAAAATAGAAGGGTCGAGATGTAACCTCTCCAGATCCTCTTCATTGAAGGCACATCCAGAAGACCCTCAACCTGCGAGTCTGAAAAAAATACCACCGCAGATGATCTGATGACTCCATTTTAGGAGTATCAAAATGTACAGTAATATATATGGCCGCTAGTCGCTAAGGGACAAGGCCTTGGCTAGCTGAGCCTCCCTGTGCGAGAGAGATAGTTTTCTCAAAAAAAGTAAGAATCCCCGCTCCATGGGTCTCCCTTAATTCTCTAAGGGCTTGTTCTCCCATACGAAACCTTCCTGAGAGATAACCACGGCTCGTGCCGGAAACAAACCTACTTCAGCTCACCGGATCGTAGCATGAGTTAGCACACTTCAAACGTGCTTCTCACATGGCAGCCGGATCATGCAGAAGGTTAGTTGTCCAACGAAAAGGAATACATCCCAAATACAAAGAGTAAGAGGAAAAGGAAAAGAAAAAGGGAACTAAAAAAGGGTTAGCTTGTGTCTTTGAACATTAACATGGATAAAGCTTTAATCATTAAATTTCTACTATTATACTCCTAAAACTACATGATGAAAGGAAAGAAATATTCGAGCTTCCTTGTATATCTTCAAAGATATGGAACTATTCTCTTAATTTTTGCAACTATTGTGATTAGCACGTTATAGATTCTGAATGAAAGGACATTTAAGGCTCAAGGAAATGTATTTGCAAGAGAATACTTGTACCCTGATTTCTCCCTCTTTGTTACGAACCCCGACGACATACCTAGTGAACCTGACGTGAAAGGAGGGGGTGAGTGAGTTATAGAGCCACAAAGATTAGCATAATCAAAATGGAAGATATCCTAGCTCAATTCCTACGCTTTCAAGAAGAACATAGGCGTCAAAAAGCCATCCTATCACTTCATGAACGTCTAGTCAATCGGTGTGGCTTTTTCAATGGAAAGAATATCTCGAAGTTCTGCAAAGAATATGAGCTCGAGTCAAAGTACCAAGGTGTCGGTTTAGATCCGATGACGGAAAAAGAACTATGCAAAAACTTTATCTATGTGTCGGGATATGACATACGGGACCACATAATGCAAATAAATCAAACGACATGGTCTGGATACAAAGCGACACTCCTCAGGCAGTTTATGCTAGAGGACCTTGACAAAGTAACTCGTAGATCTTTCCTGAGGTGGGTTCATATGCCCAAAGATCAAACGATCCTAGAAATTAAAAGAGAGTTCGAGAAGCAATTTGAAGATATGTCCGAATATGACCAAAGATGTCTAATGCATGAAAGGGTGTTCTTATTCCTACAGGCAATAGATGTTAGAGCCCGAGAGGAGCTAATTTCGTTTCTGCAAGACTTGGATTCCGAGTCGGGGCTCACAGAGGATTGGACACTCGTTCATGATGTTGTAACAAGATATGTTAAAAAGCAACAAATGTTTGAGAAATTCCGAAATGATTGGAAATTGGATCTACATGCGGATATAGTCGATGCACATATTTCATGCATACCAAACTTTGAGAACAATGTGAAAACTCAAAAACACTTAGAAAAACCGGTCGAAAAAGAAAGAAGTATGATTGGAAACCACATATATAATCATATTGAGGTTCGTCAAGAAGAACCAACAATAATAAATGATACAAACCCTAAACTTTTAAAATGTCATGGGACAATAGATATCTTTGCAATAAATACATCTTTAAGTGTGCTAAAAGTACAAACCCTAATGAGGGAAGGAGTAAAGGGGCTGGGAGAAGCTAACCAAATACCAATTAATTCAGAAACAAATCAAATCAAAAATCAAAATACTCAAACAAGAAATGAATATGAAGCTTCTTCTGGTCCAAAAAACTCCTCACATCTCATAGGAAGTAATTATATAAACATTAAACCAAGATATACAATAAGCCAAAAGGCAAAGATGTCTACAATGTCTCAAGATGAACATGAAGAAATTGTCCATAGAAATGACGTCAACAGAAATGATGTCAAGATAAAGGAGATGTCAATAAGTAGTTCTCTAAAAAGTGATATGCACGTCAAACATGATGAGTGTGATGCTCTTGATGAGGATAACTCAATTACAGATCAAGTTTTTGATATTCCTTTGAGTGATACTACATTTGATATATGTCCTGAGATGCAAAACAATGATCCTACTTAAAGGATAGAGGATAAATCATTAATTGGAGTTCTAAAGAGTGATATGTATGTAGATAATGCCACACTCCACGAAGAGGGGCATGAGAATGATCACGAGGAGGATGAAAATAAGTCTTCGATTGCTTATTCATACTGTGATACATATGCCAAAAATAATTATGCTGAGTTGAGATCGTATGAGGATGAGATTGACCATGAAATGTCAAATGAAACACTCATAGAAATGCATGACAAATCTGATGAAGTATCTATACCGAGTGAGGGTGAACATGAAAAGATAGAACTTTATGACTCCACTGAAGAGGCTAGATTTAGCCACAATGAATCGAATGAAGAATTCGTTGATTCAACTATAGTTGTGGAAGAATTTGTATGTGAGGATGCACTTGACCAAAAGTCGATGATCGACAAGATGGATGAAGAATGTGGTCTAAGCATATCCTTTGAAGAGAATAGGCAAGAGAGAACTGAAATAGGTATAGAACCTTATAGTGAGCTTTTGAATGAAAAATTTCAATTGACATCAGACGACATCCAAAACCCTAAAAAGGTTTTTGTGGATGAATATAAAGTCTATAAAGATTCTTACATAAAGGGGGAGTTTAGTGATTCAGATGAACATGATTATCTTAATTTTGATGAGCAAGACCGAGTGGATTTGAAAAGTGATGATGATGGAGAGTTCCTAGAAAGGTTGGAGAAAGAAGCAGACTTCATAATTTTTGGAACTCAGTCAGAAAGGAATGATTTTACCATAAAGAGTAAAGATGACATTGTTTTGATGTCTGAGCATGATGAGCACTTCCGTTTAAAGTGGGATTCAAATGATTCTATTCAAAAACCTCATCTTAACGAAGATGGAAACATGATAGAAGATAATGAAAGGGATGAAATCCCTATAAATCATCTCAAGCATGAAATAAAAGAAAATACATGCTTGAAAGAAAATTTTGATTTTGAATCAAACATATGCAAATTTCAAACTTCATACACATGTGTTCCTGACTCTGCACATAATGAATTTGGAAGAATCATAAATAATGTACTTATGCTCAGATAATTGAAACATGGATATCCAAATTCTCTGAGAGTAACGGAGACCAAACAAGCTGCCAAGAGATAGACAAGCAAATAAGGTGGCTTGTTTACAAATCTAACATATTTATGAATGTTATGCTGATCGACACGATTCAAAGATGGCTCGTTTTTAAACATAGCTTCTTTGGAAAGCATTTATTTGTGAAAATATATTGTAAAGGAATTTCTTGAATTTACAAGAAATTCATAAGTGACTTTTGTAAATATAAGTATGTAAATACTTAATAATTATGTTTTGATTTTTTTGAGATGGATAAAAATAAATATAAAAATAAACAAATAAATAAATAAATAAATAGATATATAAATATATAAATAAATAAAGAAATAAATAAATACATAAATGAAATAAATAAACAAATACAAATTAAAAAAAAAATATATATATATATATATATATATAAATAAACAAATATGTAAATGAATAGATAAATATATAAATAAGTAGAAGAAGTAAGTGCGTCTAGTATTCAAGTAAAAATAAATTTATTTTCTTTTTTCAAATAATCTTTTTAATTATGATGCTACTGATGTGTTTTCTGAGTTTATGAGTAGAGGTGAAGATTTGGAGCCGATTGCGAATCGAGAATTGGAATGGATCATAAGAAGAACAACGGTTTTGAATCAATATTTCCTATCGTGAATAAATTTTGATTCGATATTTCCTATCACATGTTTAGTGTTTGAATGCAGGAAAAGATCGAAGGAAGGTGATGGAGAGTAACGCAGAGCTCAGAAAGCCTTGTCTTTTTTCTTAGTTCTCCTATTAACCAAAAATCTTTTTTGCACCATTTTGAGATGCATTGCACACCAAATATGCATGTAAAAATGTGTAGAAAGCACATCTTTTGATTCCAATAGAAGAACGTCCATCTGCACATGAATTAAATAGGTAAATATCATTGTGAATAAAAATAATAAAGCAAGTTTTGAGTGATTAGAGAGAATGAATAGTTCTCGGTAAGGAAGAGTGATTGCATTTGTAGGAGAGTGGAGTTGAGAGTGATGTGAGCTTCCTTGCTTAGATACCATAAAATGTCATTTTTTCACACCATTTTGTTGCCCTTCATGCACCTAACACATGCATAAATGAAATGTAAGAGCACGAGTATTTTTAAAAACATGTAGTTGCACGAGTGATCACACTTGTATTGAATTGTATATCCATGATGAAAATGTGAGTTCAATTTGAGTGTAAAGCCTCGACATCAAATGCCTGATAACTCCCTTATCTGCACCATGTCGTTTTCCATGCACCTAGAGTATGCATATATAGGGCCCATTACATGGCCATGCATAGGCACATTTGTTTTAACCCGTGTACTTGAATTTGTACAATGAATTGCAGATACCGAGATCGATGGTGGCGCATCCGGAGGATGCACATGTTCAGAGGGGGTGGATGTGGTCAAGATTTAGATTCAAGATCGACAATCGAGCAGAAGACGTCAATTTAAATCTTTGCTAGAAATTGGTACATCTACATGATGCTTAGAATCTTGCAATGGATGGTGGCACATGTTTGGGGGTAGTCTTTGCGCTCGCTTGAAGGGAAGCAGTTATCTCCTATACGAGTCTCCTTTTTGCTGTTATGCATTATAGTGACGTCGTCATTTATGATGTGGCCTAGTGTGTGTATTACAGCTTTTCAATGACATCACAGCCATATGTTTGCTATTCCTAAAGTTCAATGATGCTCATGATATAGCAGAAATATTGCACCTTGAGTTAAAGAAACCAACCAGTTGGCTCTGCAGAAAGCACTAGAATGATCCACAATGGACAAAAACGGAATAAAATGAAGAGCATGTGATGCCCAGAGGGGTTACATTTTTGGAAAGAGCCATCTAGAAGGGGGAGCGTGCAAATTTGGGGGTAGGACAAGAGAAATCGAGGAGCAGGTAGTAGATATGGAAAAAAGAAAAAGAAAAGGCAGCATTGCTTGATGAGAAGAAAACAATATAGTTTCGTGAAAAAGAGCAGTCACGGATACAGAAGGCAGCAATGTTTAGCTAAGAAGAATTGAATGGGCTTCTTTCAGGAGATGACAACCCGCTGTGTGGAGGAACAACACAAATCGAAAGGCTTCATGTTTCCTTGTTTTGGACGGAAGAGCAGCAGCGAATGAATTCCTTGTCATGAAGCTTTGGCGGTGTTTGTAAGAGAGGGTTCAAGACACCAGGTATTAGAGAGGAGAGCTCCAAGATGGAAACCATCCTTTGCTGTCAAAGTGAGCAAGGTCCGTGACCATATGCGAAAACAAATGAATGAGTAAAAATGCTTTCGTTCATTTTAAATGACAAGGATGACCCAAAGTTCTGACAAATACTGCGAAAGTCTGTGCCTACACAATATGAAGAATGGAGCTATTTTTGGTTTCTTCTCTGTAGTTCGAGGATGATTCGGATGGAAAAATAGGAAAAGTACTGAAGTAGAAGATGGTGTTGTAGAGTAACAAGCAAACCTGCTCAAATAGGAGGACGAGGAATGAGTGTGCAATTTCTTATGCCTAACATAGACATCTGAAGTGTTGAGTATAAGTGTGAAGACAAGCTCCTCTTCATCGGAGGAGGCATCTGGCAGTGGACAGCAAAACTCCAAATTGTTCATTTGCTTGAGGGCCATTCTTGTGGACAACAGCAAGTTATACATAGTAGCCGTCAGAAACATCGAATCTTATGTGATGGACGCATCTAAGGAATGTAGATGTTAGCGTTCAATTTTCACAGCAGGACAAAGAGCCCATGCTCTCAAAGATTCCACTAAAATCAAAGTTTACAAATTCAAAGATGAAACCCAATAGTGTGAAGTTCTTGCCAAAGAAAGGCACCAAGTAAAATCGAAGCATGTTTTGGGAATAGCGAAAGAGCCATGGATATCCAATAAATGAAACTATTTAGGAAATCTATGGTTGAATGAACGGTACAATTATACTTGCAGTGAAACACATGGCTTGTGGGTTTAATGCCTTGTCGGTGGGTTTAATGCTTTGTCGATGTAAGGTGACAGACAGTGATTCTACTTCAACGAAAGACTTTGAAGCTGGTGTCTTGTTTCTGTATACACACATTAAACAGCCAGCCTAGAGAGACACATGATTGGTGCTTGGGCCAACAGGCAATGGGCACACATTGAAGTAGCAGCCCAGAGAAGGCACATACTTGTTCTGGATAACATGAGGACCAGCATAAAGGAAAAAATTTTGAACTCGCTAATACATTGTGCGGCTATTGCAGTCATGGCTAAGTAACTGTCATACCTATATGAATTATATTCCGAGACTATCCACAGGGATATATGAAGGCAGGTATTCTTGAGAGTATCACAACAAGGAAGAACAAAAATGGGAGGTTTACAGTGAATTGAACTAGACCAGGGAAAACAAAGGTCAAATCGAAGTCAACCCTCCATGCTGATGTCGACCATATGTGGGCCAGAGAAAAATGAAGTCGACCATAATGCTACAGTCAATTAAATTGACCTGGGTTGAAAGTGGAGTCAACCTTGAACGAATGATGGTGATCCTTTTCTGATGGGAAAGATTGGGGATCGCTGGGCACATTTATTTTGAAGTTTGCTATCAAGCTCGAGAGCTTGTTGATGTGGCAACCTGCACATGGACGGAAAGAATCGGACCTCAGAAATGAAGCTGCAAGCAAGGATTGTCACATTACCTTTGAGGAGTTTCATAACTTTGCAGAGGTTCGATAAAAGTTGCAACCCTTGGAAGTAGCAAATAGTAGTTATGAAAGCACATTCCTAATATCATAGCAGATTACTTCGAAAGGTGAGGAAATAATTCGTGTAACTCCAGCCAATGCCAATGATGTAATAAGTGAGCTATGTTCCTCGTTCGTCTAGAAGAGTGAGACATGTGAAGGTTGCTTCTGGTTCCAGTCACGTAATCAAATAGAATAGATGTTTGTGTTAATTGAGTAAAAGTTGAACTGAAAAGCTTATGGATGTCTGAAGCCTATTTTATGTATGGGAGCGTTTTTTATGAACAAATGTGTGTACTTCCGCTGTCATTACTGATCTTGATTTTTTATCTTTCAAAGTATTAGTAGTTCAGAATGAAATTAAATTATAAGTTTTTCTAGATTATATTTATACACAAACGAAAGCGCCTATATCCCATAAATTCTGAATACTTCTAGTACAGTAACTTGTACTATTTGCCACCTGTTCATGGGCATTGTTGCGTAGGAAGTTTGAACTATAGTCTTTATCCATGCTCAAATGGTTGTTTTATTTGTGTGATAATTAACGCATGGTCTATTTATTAATGAATATTGAGACTTTGATGCACATAGGTTAAAGTTTAGGCTGAAAAAGGAAAAAAAAAGGGAACTAAAAAAGGGTTAGCATGTGTCTTTGAACATTAACATGGATAAAGCTTTAATCATTAAATTTCTACTATTATACTCCTAAAACTACATGATGAAAGGAAAGAAATATTCGAGCTTCCTTGTATATCTTCAAAGATATGGAACTATTCGCTTAATTTTTGCAACTGTTGTGATTAGCACGTTATAGATTCTGAATGAAAGGACATTTAAGGCTCAAGGAAATGTATTTGCAAGAGAATACTTGTACCCTGATTTCTCCCTCCTTGTTACGAACCCCGACGACAGCGCGGCTACGATTCTTCAGATGATCTTCTCAGCATTTCTTGGGATCATCAAACTCGGTCAATGTTGGCATCACAATCAACTGCAGCTGCCTTCCTTTTTATTCCTTGTTCTACTCTAGTTTGAGGTCGACGTCATCTTTCTGTAGATCGGCATCAAAGCTTCAACAGGTATTGTGAAATATATCAACCCACAACACTTCCTCCATGGACGAGCTTCAGAGTATATTTCTGACTTTTTTTTTTTGCACAATCGTCAATAACTTTCCTTTTTTTTCCCTGTAACAGCTCCTCGCCCTCCAAATACTCCTCTCTAGTTCTGCAGCCAGTTTATGTTCTCTTTTCTTTATCAGATCAGCAACGAAGACCAACAGTATATTGGTGCTGTCAGAAAATGATCGATACCCTTCAAAAGAGCTTTGCACAGTTATCCTTTCCCCTAGCGTTCCTTTTACATAATCCTCATATCTGTGGCCTCTTTGAGAGCCCATCCTGTCATCTTCTTGCACGCCTTTTTTCCCCACGGGGTCCTAACAACCTTTCCTTGAGGTGATCCTCTGTTTTTCTCTTGGCATATAATGAATGACCTCTTCTGTGGCATCAAGCTGCCGTGCCCATCCAAGCAGGTAGACTAAGCACATGTAGTTCTTACCCTCTGAAGACGATGCCCTTTTTCTGCTCTTGATCCCCCCTTTTTCTTGAGTTCCCAAACTCGATGGTTCCTTTTCCCTCTCTCTGCCGCCTGGGTTCTTCCACGAGCTTTCCTTCGAGAGAGATTTCATTCTAAAATCAACCTCTATATTTTCCTTTCTTTTTCGATTGTCCACTATCTCTGTATGCATGACATTCCCCAAAGGGTGCAAGTCCCTCTTGATGGAGAGTGTTAATCTCCAAAAGAACAAGTTGACCTTGAATTTAGATCGCCTCTATATCAAGATCAACTTTAGACTCCACCTAATTTAGAGAATCTTCACCAAATTATCAGAAAATTGATTATTCTGAAAAATTCAGTTTCTTCAGAAAAGTCTGCTGCAGATTAATCACTCATTGACTAATCAATCCTGTAAAGTTTTTGATAAAACTTTGCACAACACTTCGCCTTAAGGTTGCGCAACTTTACCAAGTTAAATCTCTCAAAAAGATTAAGTACACACTGAGAAATGTGTGAAACATTTTACCTATGTCTGAAAGTGCTTCTCTGCAATGGCGACTTTGACACCTGCAACTTCTTAGCACTGGTTCTCTCAACTCTGAACCCGTTTGATCAAGATCTTCTAGCCATAGATGGCTTACCTTCCAACTTAGATTTTGAGCCCTCACTTGTGTAAAACTTTACACTGTGGACTGAGCACTGACCATTTCTTTGAAGATGAAATGTGCGCCAGATTTTTCGACTCTTAGAACATTCTTACATATGAATGTTCCTAATCAAAATTCTCAGAGCCTGATTGAAATTAATCTCTCAAATTCTAGCCATAGATAGATTAGCTATGGACTTAGACACGTGCAAAAGGATTTCTCAAAAGATTAAACACAGAAGGAGCAGACAACAAAATATCGGGCGCAAAATTTTTCTATTTCTCAGAAAACTTACATCTAAGTGAGGATGGACAATTCACTCACTCTTCATGTGTCTAATGACACTAATTTCTCTCTCTCTATTCTCAAATCTTCTTCTCCTGCTCACTTTGCCCGACATTTTCCAACATATTTATAGATGAATATATACAAGTGTATGACTAGACAAAGGTATAAGTCAGCTAATATACATATGTGTACATGTCTTTGGATTTTCTGAATATGCCCTTCCTTCAACCATCTGAATTTGTTCTCTTCTTGACTCCTTGACTTCATCTCTCCATAATTCTTCAATTGATGATTGTCATGCACCAACAGCTCCCCCTCAATCATTAATTGACGTTCTTCTCTATCTTCTTGATTCCTGCCATATCCTTGAATCTTTGTAGTTTTGGTCCATCTAGACTTTTTGTCATCATATCTGCAACTTGATCTTTTGTGGGAGTGTGTATGACTTCAATCTCCTTCTCAATGACCTTCTCTCTCAGGAAATGATACTGTATTTCAATATGCTTAGTTCTAGCATGAAATACAGGATTAGCTGCCAAGTATAATGAACTCATATTGTCTCCACAAATAATAGGAGTACTCTGAATCACATCAAAAACTTTCAAAAGTGTCTTTAGCCATATTACCTCTTTTGCAGCTTCCACCATACCTTTATATTCTGCCTCTGTGGATGACAAAGCAACTGTATGTTGCTTCTTAGAACACCATGAAATCAATTTGTCTCCTACATAGCACAAGTATCCATGTGTTGATCTTCTATCATCCACATTACCTGCCCAATCTGCATCACTATATATCTTGATTCTTGTATCTGAACTAAACCCATAGTACAACCCTTCTTTGAGTGTACCCTTGATGTACCTAAGTACTCTTTGTCCTGCAATCCAATGTTCCTTTCTAGGACAATGCATGAATTGTGAAAGCACACCAACTGCATATGACAAGTCAGGCCTTGTCAATGTAGCATAAATCAAGCTACCAACCAAACTTTGATAGAGTTTCATATCTCTGAACTCTTCTCCTCCAAACCTAGACAATTTATGGTTCACTTCCAAAGGTGTAGGTGCAACCCTGCAATCTTCCATTTTAAATTTGGTTAGCAAATTTTTAAGATACCTTTCTTGGGTCACATATACTCCATGTTGAGTATAAGAGATCTCCATTCCCAAGAAGAATGATAGGTTCCCCAAATCACTGATTTTAAACTCTTTCTCCATCTGCTTCTTGATCATTTGTATTCCCTTATCATCTGTTCCTGTAAGTATTATGTCATCAACATAAATACACACATAAATGAATCCATCTTCACTTGCTTTGACTAGCAAGCTACTATCTGCCTTTGATGCTTGAAATCCAAGATCATTCAAGAATTTTACAAGCCTATAATTCCAAGCCCTTGGGGCTTGCTTCAACCCATACAAAGCTCTTTTGAGCTTACATACATAATTTGGACTCACTTGATCTTTGAACCCATCTGGTTGCTCCATGTAGACTTCATCTGAAATGTAACCATTCAAGAAAGCATTTTTAACATCTAATTGAGACAACTTCCAACCTTTACAAGCAGCAATTGCTATGAGTGTCCTGATGGTTGTCATCTTTGCCACAGGACTATAAGTCTCATCATAGTCCACTCCATATGTCTGTGCATACCCTTTCACAACAAGTCTAGCTTTGTACCTAGACACACTTCCATCTGCAAATCTTTTAGTCTTGTAAACCCACTTACATCCAATGATCTTCTGACTATTAGGTTTAGGAACCAAATCCCAAGTCTGATTCTCCATTAATGCATCATACTCCTCTTGCATAGCATCTTCCCAATTCTTCCTCCCTTTGGCCTCTTCATATGTAGAAGGGTCTTCATCTGCTTTTACCAAATAAGCATAATCTTTAGTAGTTAAGAATGAAGTGTCATAGCTATACCTTGTAGGTTGCCATTTGTGCCTAGATGACCTCCTAACTTCTGCACTTCTTGAGGTCTCTGGTTCATCACATTCTGGATCAAACCTTGGCCTCTCTTCAACTTCAATCTGCACTTCATTACTCTCACTTTCATCAAGTAATTGAATCTTTGCTTTACCTTTCCTTTGATCTACAACTTCTTCATCATCTGCATGTACATTATATTTACCTGCATACCAAGTACCTTGCTCATCAAATGTAACATCCTTGGATACAATAAATTGCTTTGTGGATGGACTCCACAACCTGTATCCCATTTGCTTATCATCATAACCAATGAATACATACTTCTCTGCCTTAGGCTCCAACTTATGCCTCAATTGAGATGGCACATATGCATATGCCAAGCATCCAAATATTCTGCAATGATCCAAAGTAGGTTTCTTACCCCACCAAGCTTCATATGGTGTCATACCCTGCAAAGCTTTACAAGGCAATCTATTAACCAAATATGTAGCTGTATTAACAGCCTCAGCCCACAAATAATTTGGGCAATTCTTCTCTTTCATCATGGACCTTGCAAACTCAACAAGAGTCCTATTTCTTCTTTCTGCTACCCCATTTTGTTGAGGAGAGTACCTGCAAGTAACTTCTCTCTTTATACCTGCATTCCACAAATAATCATTGAACTCATTTGAAAAATACTCTCCCCCTCCATCTGACCTTAGTCTCTTCAATTTTTGACCTGTAATCCTTTCTGCATATGCATGATAGTGTTTAAATGTATTAAACACTTCTGACTTTTCCTTAATCACATAAATTGTGATCCACCTGGTAGCATCATCAACATATATGACATAATATCTTGAACCATTTATACTAAAGTCCTTTGAAGGACCCCATACATCTGTATGCACCAATTCAAGTCTTTCTGAATACATAAATCCATGCTTGGAATAGGATTGCTTATGAGCCTTACCTAATTGACATGCCTCACATCTGTATGTCATGTGTTGACCTGCAATGTTAGGCATTCCAAGCACTAAATCATTGTTAATCATTTCTTTGATACCTCTTTCATTAAAGTGTCCAAGTCTTTTGTGCCAAAGATCCAATTCTGACACCTTCTGCTCTCCATATGTGAACATAGCATGTCCAACATTTCCTTGTACCTTCAATGTGAAAAGCCTTCCTTCTTTCTTTCCTGCAATAACTTGTTTATACCCTTGACTAGGGTCTTCCACATAAACTCCATCATTGGTAAACCTTACCTCATAACCTTTTTCCACAATTTGACCTACACTGATCAAATTCTTTGGAATTGTGGGAACATAAAGTACCTTACTCAGAAGAGTGCTCCCATCCTTAGCCTTGACTGAACCAATTGACTTTACCTTATGCTTTGTATTATCACCTGTCTGAACTGTATGATTAATTGCATTATGATCTAGGTCAGTCATCAAAGCAATATTTCCACTTAAATGATTACTACATCCTGAATCAATATAGAACACTCTCATATCCTCATGTGAGGTTTCACATGTATTCATAATGAGAGTCGAATCCTCCTTTTGATCTGATGCATAGTTGTAGTAGGTGTTATTATAAGATTGATTTTGGAAGTTTCTTCCACCACCTCTTCCAAAAGAATTCCTACCACCTCTACCTCTGAAATTTCCTCTCTGAAATCTACCACCTCTTGCTCTTTGATTAAAGTTCTGATAATTACCATTGTTTTGATTATTGTGCCAACAATCATGAGATAGATGATTGGTCTTACCACATATCCAACAAGCTCTTGCATTATCTTTGTTGTTTCTGCCTCTTCCTCTACTTCTGCCATTTCCTCTTCCTCTTATGAAGTTTGCTTGGTTTGATGTACCTTCTTCTTCACCTGATTGTTGCTTTCCTTTGTTGGCTTTCTTCTTGTCTTTAGAATACATTGCATGACCTGCACTCTTATCAACATCTCCTTTGACATCATTCTCAAAAGTTAGCATATGACCTAACAATTGATTCAAATCAGGAGTAAAGTGATCTAATGAAAGTTCTGTAGATAAAATGAAAGGCTTCCACTTCTCATCTCCTCTTAGCCCTATAAGTATTTGTCTTACCAAATTGTCTTCTTCAATATATTCATCAACTGCACCTAAAGAATCTGCAATGTCCTTCATCTTTGTCACATAATCAGAGATTGATTGTGAGGCCTTCTTCTTGAAGGTAGTAAATTCTGCCCATAGTGAAGCCTTTCTTGATTTGGTTGTATTTTGGAAATGCTCCTCCAAAGCATTCCAAATGTCACAAGCACTCTCAAGTCCTCTAATGTGAGGAAGCAAATAGTCATTGACTGCCATGTAGATGATGCTTCTTGCTTGAGCATCCTTCTTCATCCAATTCTTCAAATCTGCAAGCTCCTCCCTAGTTGGAACACTAGGATCTCTGAATTCTGGCTTTTCTTCATCTCCTGTGATGTATCCTATCAGATCTTTGCTCATAAGGTGAGCTTCCATCCTCATAGACCATGCAGGATAGTTTTCTCTATCCAATTTTTCAATTTGGAGACTATCTCCCATCTTTACTTCACCTGTAGCTTCAAATCTTTAACCTTTACAGATAATAAATGTACCTTTACTTCGAATGTTGCTCCTTCTGATCCTTTTGATGCTCTTTGTATGTCTTCCTTCAAACTTTCTTCAACCTTTACCCTTCTGCACCTTCAAAATGTAAAGATTTGTACTTCTGCAATAGTCGGAGTCTTCTTCTTCTCAATTTTGACACAACCTGCTCTGATACCACTGATGGAGAGTGTTAATCTCCAAAAGAACAAGTTGACCTTGAATTTAGATCGCCTCTATATCAAGATCAACTTTAGACTCCACCTAATTTAGAGAATCTTCACCAAATTATCAGAAAATTGATTATTCTGAAAAATTCAGTTTCTTCAGAAAAGTCTGCTGCAGATTAGTCACTCATTGACTAATCAATCCTGTAAAGTTTTTGATAAAACTTTGCACAACACTTCGCCTTAAGGTTGCGCAACTTTACCAAGTTAAATCTCTCAAAAAGATTAAGTACACACTG
Organism: Ceratopteris richardii; assembly: GCA_020310875.1. Classification (NCBI taxonomy): domain Eukaryota; kingdom Viridiplantae; phylum Streptophyta; class Polypodiopsida; order Polypodiales; family Pteridaceae; genus Ceratopteris; species Ceratopteris richardii. The sequence continues at coordinate 108,316,242 of CM035421.1, forward strand.
AGAAATGTGTGAAACATTTTACCTATGTCTGAAAGTGCTTCTCTGCAATGGCGACTTTGACACCTGCAACTTCTTAGCACTGGTTCTCTCAACTCTGAACCCGTTTGATCAAGATCTTCTAGCCATAGATGGCTTACCTTCCAACTTAGATTTTGAGCCCTCACTTGTGTAAAACTTTACACTGTGGACTGAGCACTGACCATTTCTTTGAAGATGAAATGTGCGCCAGATTTTTCGACTCTTAGAACATTCTTACATATGAATGTTCCTAATCAAAATTCTCACAGCCTGATTGAAATTAATCTCTCAAATTCTAGCCATAGATAGATTAGCTATGGACTTAGACACGTGCAAAAGGATTTCTCAAAAGATTAAACACAGAAGGAGCAGACAGCAAAATATCGGGCGTAAAATTTTTCTATTTCTCAGAAAACTTACATCTAAGTGAGGATGGACAATTCACTCACTCTTCATGTGTCTAATGACACTAATTTCTCTCTCTCTATTCTCAAATCTTCTTCTCCTGCTCACTTTGCCCGACATTTTCCAACATATTTATAGATGAATATATACAAGTGTATGACTAGACAAAGGTATAAGTCAGCTAATATACATATGTGTACATGTCTTTGGATTTTCTGAATATGCCCTTCCTTCAACCATCTGAATTTGTTCTCTTCTTGACTCCTTGACTTCATCTCTCCATAATTCTTCAATTGATGATTGTCATGCACCAACACCTCTCAAGATGAGTCGTAGGCTTGGGTGCCAGATCTTGACCACATCCACCCCCTCTGAACCTGTGCATCCTCCGGATGCGCCACCATCGATCTTGGTATCTGCAAATCATTGTGAAAATTCAGGTGCACGGGTTAAAACAAATGTGCCTTTGCACGGCCATGTAATGGGCCCTACATATGCATACTCTAGGTGCATGAAGAGAAAGCAACATGGTGCAAATAAGAGATATCAAGCTTTCGATGGCGAGGTTTTCCCACTCAAACTCAAACTGAATTTCAATAATGCATGTACAAATTAGTTTATGTGCAATTAGATGTGCATCAATGGGCTTTCAAATTCTGTGCACATATTTATTTATGTATGCATACTTTAGGTGCAACAATTCACAATTATGGTTCGAGTATGGAAATGCTTGTCACATATTCTAAACAAAGCTCCTCACCACTCATAATTTCTCTCACAAAGACAATGACTCTCTTCCCTGATTTTCACTCATAGCTCAATCCTACTCTCTTTCATGGTACTTGCAAATCAATTTCATGTGCAAATGAACGTGCATCTATGGGATTTAAGAACATGTGCTCTTTTCAAATTAAAATATGCATACTTTATGTGCAATGCAACACAAAATTGGTGCAAAGAAAATATTTTGGTTAACAAGAGCGCTAAGAAAGAAGACAAGGCTTTTCTGAACTTTGCTTTACTCTCCATCACATTCCTTCGATCTTCTCCTACATTCAAACACTAAACACGTGATAAGAAATGTCAATCCATCAAAATACTCATATGTACACATGCAATCCATGATAGCACTTCACAAATATCTACTTTTATTATGGTATGTATAAGCAATTGAAAAACCGTTGCTCTTTTCATGATCTATTCAAATTTCTGATTTGCAATCAGCTCCAAATCTTCACCTGTACTCATAAACTCAGAAAACACATTAGTAACATCATAATTAAAAAGATTATTTGAAAAAAAATCATTTTCTTTAAAACTAGATGCATTTTCTTACTGTATTTATTTATGCATTTATTTATTTAATTATGTATTTATTTTATTTATTTATACATTTATTTATTTATCTATTTATTTATTTAATTATGTATTTATTTTATTTATTTATTTATGTATTTTATTTATATTTGTGTTTATTTTTTTATTTATTCATTTATTTATTTATTTTTAGATTTACTTTTATCCATCTCAGAAATCAAAATGTAATTATTTAAGTATTTACATATTAATATTCACAAAAGTCACTTTTGAATTTCTTGTAAATATGAGAAATTCCTTTCCAATACTTTTTTCACAGATAAATGCACTCCAAAGAAGCTATGTTTGAAAACGAGCCATCTTTGAATCGCATCGAATAGGGTTGCATTCATAAATACGGTAAGTATGTATACAAGCCACCTTATTTACTTGTCTACCTCTTGGCGGCTTGTTTGGTCTTTGTAACTCTCAGAGAATTTGCATATCCATGTTTCAATTATCTGAGCATAAGTATCTTTATTTATGATTCTTTCAAATTCATCATGTGCAGAGTCAGGAACACATGTATATGAAGTCTGAAATTTGTATATGTTTGGTTCATAATTGAAATTTTCTTGCAAGCATGTATTTTCTTTTATTTCATGCTTGAGATCATTTATAGGTATTTTATTCCTTTCATTATCTTCTATCATGTTTCCATCATCATTAAGATGAGGTTTTTGAATAGAATCATTTGAATCCCACTTCAAATGAAAGTGTTCATCATACTGAGACATCAAAACACGGTCATCTTTATTCTCCATGGTGAAATCATTCCCTTCTGACTGAGTTCCAGAAATTATGAAGTCTGCTTCTTTCTCCAGTCTTTCTAGGAACTCTCCATCCTCATCACTACCCAAATCCACTCGCCCTTCCTCATGGAGTGATTCAATGTCATCAAAATTAAAAAAATCATGTTCATCTGAATCACTGAACTCCCCCTTTATGTAAAAATCTTTATAGACTTTATATTCATCCTCAAAAACCTTTTGAGGGCTTTGGATGTCCTCCGATGCCAATTGAAATTTTTCATTCAAAAGCTTACTATAATGTTCTATACCTGCTTCAGTTCTCTCTTGCCTGTTCTCTTTAGAGGATATGCTTAGACCACATTCTTCATCCATCTCGTCGATCATCGACTCTTGGTCAAGTGCATCCTCACATACGAATCCTTCTACAACTACAATTGAATCAATTGATTCTTCATTCAATTCATAGTGGCTAAATCTAGCCTCTTCAATGGAGTCATAAATTTCAATCTTTTCATACTCACCCTCACTCGATATAGATTCTTCATCAGATTTGTCATGCATTTCTATGAGTGTTTTGTTTAACATTTCATGCTCAATCTCAGCCCCATAGGATCTCAACTCAGCATGATTGTTATTGGCATACATATCAGTATCTGAATGAACAATCGACGACTTATTTTCATCATTCTCATGATCGTTCTCATACCCCTCTTCGTGGAGTGTGGTTTCATCTACATACATATCACTCTTTAGAACTCCAATTAATGGTTTATCCTCTATCGTATAAGTAGGATCATTGTTTTGCATCTCAGGATATATATCTAATGTAGTATCACTCAGAGGAATATCAGAAACTTGAACTGTAATTGATTTATCCTCATGACGAGCATCACACTCATCATGTTTGGCATGCATATCACTTTTTAGAGAACTACTTATTGACATCTCCTTGATCTTGACATCATTTCTGTTGACATCATTTCTATGGACAATTTCTTCATGTTCATCTTGAGACATTGTAGACATCTTTGGATTTTGGCTTATTGTATATCTTGGTTTAATATTTATATAATTACTTCCTATGAGATGTGAGGAGTTTGTTGGACCAGAAGAAGCTTCATGTTGATTTCTTGTTTGAGTATCTTGATTTTTTATTTGATTTGTTTTTGAATTTATTGGTATTTGATTAGGTTCTCCCAGCTCCCTTACTCCTTCCCTCATTAGAGTTTGTACTTTTGGCACACTTAAATATGTATTTATTGCAAAGACATCTATTGTCCCATGATATTTTAAAGGTTTAGGGTTTGTATTATTTATTATTATTGGTTCTTCTTGACAAACCTCAATATGATTATATATGTGGTTTCCAGTCATACTTCTTTCTTTTTCGACCGGATTACTAAGTGTTTTTGAATTTGCACATTATTATCAAAATTTGGCATGCAAGAAATATGTGCATTGGCTATATCTGCATGAAGATCCAATTTCCAATCATTTCGGAATTTCTCAAACATTTGCTGCTTCTTAACATATCTTATGACAGCATCATGAACAAGTGTCCAATCCTCTGTGAGCCCGGATACAGAGTCTAGGTCTTGCAGAGATGAAATTAGTTCCTCTCCGGCTCTAACATCTATTGCTTGTAGGAATAAGAACACCCTTTCATGCATTACGCATCGTCGATCATATTCGGACATATTTTTGAATTGTCTTTTGAATTCTTTTATAATTTCTAGGAGCGGTTGATCTTTGGGCATATGAACCCACCTCAAGAAAGATCTACGAGTCACTTTATCAAGGTCCTCTAGCATGAACTGCCTGAGGAGTGTCGCTTTGTATCGAGACCATGTCGTTTAATTTATTTGCATTATTTGGTCACGTATGTCATATCCCGACACATAGATAAAGTTTCTGCATAATCATTTTTCCGTCATCGGACTTAATCCAACACCTAGGTACTTTGCTTCAAGTTCATATTCTTTGCAGAATTCGAAACTCATGGTATGTAAATCTGCAAGAACACGACAGATGCTAAACAACTCATCTACAAGAAGTAACGCATGTTAGGGACCGACATTTATTTAAGTCAATCTTTAGTCTAATTCTTCTAGATCGGTTGAGTGAATTTACATAAATTGTGCAACAACGAGGTGAAAAGGTATTTGAAGAGGTTGACTTGAACAACAGTCAAAAGATGACTCCCTACTTCTTCCCATCAGTGCACACCGTGAAAATACTTCATCTGTCTTAATTTCCCAGACATAAGCCCACAGCAGTCATTGGCAAATAAGCCATCTGTGCTTAACAAAACGATGATCTACCTGGAGATCAAAGAGTTCGCTACAACAGGCTTTCATTAAAAGAGGACTTTCAGGAAGTCATTGTTCAATGTATCAAAAAGTATACAAACTGTGTTAAATACTTCAGCGTATGTGTCCTAGAAATGGGAAAAGCCAGATGAAGAAAAATGGTAATTGTCCATATTAAAACTCAAAAACAAGCAAGCTCTCTTCAGTTTAATATTCCTATGTACTGTGTAACTCATCTGATATAATTTTTTTTTTTCAGCAACAAAGATATGCGATGCTTAGTGAAACAAAGATTAGATACAGGGCAAACTACAAGAAATTCTAATTAATTGTGACTATTTCCACTTTTAAATCATTCTAGAATGCATCTGTTTATATTTACTGACAGCATAAATGAAGAAAAACATCGCAGAGAAGAAATACGAGCTCCATGCGAATTGAAAGGTTGGCATCCACGCGCGGCTACGATTTTTCAGATGATCTTCTCCGCATTTCTTGGGATCATCAAACTCGGTCAATATTGGCATCACAATCAACTGCACCTGCCTTCCTTTTTATTCCTTGTTCTACTCTAGTTTGAGGTCGACGTCATCTTTCTGTAGATGGGCATCAAAGCTTCAACAGGTATTGTTAAATATATCAGCCCACAACAGTTCCTCCATGGACAAGCTTCAGAGTATATTTTTGACTTTTTTTTTGCGCAATCGTCAATAGCTTTCCTTTTTTTTTCTCCTGCAGCAGCTCCTCGTCCTACGAATACTCCTCTCCAGTTCTACAGCCACCCTACGTCCTCTTTTCTTTATCAGATCAGCAACCAAGACCAACAGTATATTGGCGCTGTCAGAAAATGATCGATACCCTTCAGAAGAGTTTTGCACAGTTATCCTTTCCCCCAGCGTTCCTTTTACATGATCCTCATATCTGTGGCCTCTCTGAGAGCCCATCCTATCATCTTCTTGAATGCCTTTTTTCCCCACGGGGTCCTAACAGCCTTTCCCTGAGACGACCCTCTGTTTTTCTCTTGGCATATAATGAATGACCTCTTCTGCGGCATCAAGCTGCCGTGCCCATCCAAGAAGGTAGACTAAGTGTATCAAAAAAAGAACTTATCAAAAAAAGTGTATGTGTATGTGTATGTGTATGTGTATCAAAAAAAGAACTTATCAAAAAAAGTAACTTCTAGGTTTTTGATGGATCCTTTCATATCCATTAGTGGTCCATTGCCTATCCCTTTAGCTCTTGTTATTTGCATATTTAAGGATATCCCTAAATTTTGTACCAACCTGTAAGATAGAAAACAATGTGTACTACTGAAATCGATCAAAAATCTAATTGTATGCATAGAGGTCATACCTAAAATCATAATTACGTAAGCTCTTGTGAAAGAATTAGCCACCATGTGTTAGAGATTGAGATTTTCAAACAACACAAGGAAGAAGAAGAAACGTCAAGCACAACACACAATATTGAATGCATTAACAAGAGAATGTACAAAGATAAGTGACCCATTAGGGTCAGAGGTGTATATACAAGCTGGGGGAAAAAACCTCTTGAAGAGGGAAAAGTGTTCGGATTGTTCTAGTGTGTTCACACACATCACTACCTAAATATATCAATGAATTCCCCCTAGGACTGATGCAGTGAACAAGGAGCTAGCACTCATGTATAAGGAAGTGTCAAGCTAGGTTGAATCAATCCACAAAAGTAAGTAAGCCCCAAGCTTTGTGGAAAGCTTCAAACTTCTCCCTAGGTAGAGCCTTTGTGAAAAGGTCTACAATGTTCTCTTGTGTGGGCACATATGCCAAATTGATGTCTGCACCAGAGAACCTCTCTTTGACATAATGATAGTGCACCTCAATATGCTTAATGCGAACATTGATCATGATTCCTCACAACTATCAGTGCAGTAAAAATGTTAGTGAAGATGGTGGTGGCACAAGATTAACCAAGACCCAAATCATCCATAAGGTTTATGAGCCACACAAACTCAATAGTCTCTATAAAAGCTACCATATCCTCAACCTCACAACTAGAAGTGACCATTGTAGGGTGCTTCTTGCTCAGCCAAGATATGCATGAACTACCAAGAATGAAGTAAAAACCACTAGTGCACACACCAGTGTCATGACCACCAACCCAATCAAAGTAAAAACATAAGCATGTAAATCTCGGAGTAGTGATCGACGATTTGGATAAAACAATCCAAGTGGCTGGGTACCACTTAAGTAGTGAAAGATGCACTTAATTGTCTTCCAATGCTTGACACTTGGTGAATACATAAACGTGATCATCTATGAGACAACAAATTGAATGTCTGGCCGAGTAATGCATACGTAAATCAAGCATCCAACAACCTAATGATAGAGAAGACTATCAAATGCAACTTAGATTCCATGTGAATCCTATATCTCATGTTTGGTTCACAATTAGGAGAAACCAATGCTTCCATTGCATTTGGAATGTGCCAAAAACCAAAGATCCACTATCTTCTTACTTGATTCTGACATCCAGAGACCATGCTTCGAATTGATGATATCATCGATGACATCATCAATTCATAAGCGTCCTTGAACCACTCTTGGAAAACCTATATAAAGAGGGGTTGAACACATTCATTCTCAGTCTTGCCAATACTAGTCTTGGGAGCTCCAGGAGTCGTGACCGCAAAGTAAGTACTCTCCAAGCTCGAGTTCCAATTCTTGTCTTGTTCCTTGTTCTAGTCTTGTCTAGTCTAGTTCTTGGACATCCTCTCTTGTCCTCTTGTAATCTTGTAGTACAAGATCTTCTCGAGTTCTTTCTTGTATGTATTTCATTCCCAAAAGGGAGTTCTTGTAGTCCAAATATCTTGTTCCATACTTACGATCTCGGGTTGTGAGATCACCTGTATCATCTCTAGTCTAGTTTTCCATACATATAAGTACCAGGTTGTGGGACATATTGTCTCAGTTACGTATTCTTGTATCATTTTCCCTACGTGGGTGCTCTTATAATCAGAAGTGTATTTCCAAAATCTTGTCTAGTGTAGTTAGAGAGCACAATCTAGTGGTCCCCTAACATTTTGGCAAGACTAGCTTCTATCCAAGACCAGGCATCATGGAGAATGCTTATGAGCAGAGTGTAGCATCACTTCAGAGTCTCCAACAACAAGTCGAAGACCTAACTCATCGACAAACACAATTCGAGATGGGACATCCAGTGCATGTATGTGCACTCCTCCAAGAATTACAAGAACAAATCGGGAGTCTTTAGAAAAATCAAGGGAGTATGCAAGTAAATCAACGACCTTGTACATCCTTCATAAGGGAACCCAAGATTTTCATGCCATAAAAGTTTAATGGGGATCACACGAAGTTTCACAGATTCCTCCAGCAAGTTAAATTGTACATCCGTATGCAACCTGAGAGATACCCTGACGAGGCATCCAAGGTCCGCTTTATTGGAAGCTTTCTTTGTCGACAAACATTATCATGGTTTGCCCCAATCTTGGAGAAGAACATGGCACTACTTCAGGACTATGAGGGGTTTCTTCGAGAACGCATCGCCACATTAAGAGATGCAAACACAAGTCGAGTGGTAGAAACAAAACTTCTGAAGCTATGTCAAGGTAACCGCCCTGCCTCTACCTATGCATCAGAATTTAGGTAGTTGATATGTGATCTCACATGGCATGAAGATTATTTCATACGTCAATTTAGATGGGGTTTAAGAGATGATGTGAAGGACCCTTTGCTCACGATGCCAAAGGTTAAGACATTCAATGAATACATCATGCAAGCTATTCAATGTGATAACCAAATTTTTGAAAGGAAACAAGAAAAACAAGTGGAAACTAGAGGATCATGAATATCATGTAAAGATTGTCCTAGAGAAACTAAGAGAAAAAGGGTTATATGCAAAATTGGAGAAGTGCTCTTTCCATCAGGTAGAAGTGGAGTTTCTAGGATACATTGTATCATAGAAAGGAATCTTTATGGACCCTTCGAAGATCAAGACAATACTTGATTGGCAACCACCTTCTTGTATTCAAGATGTACAATGTTTTTAGGGTTTTCCAATTTTTATAGGATATTCATAAGAGATTACTCCAAGATAGTGACGTGTCTCACCAAGCTTATAGGAAACTCGAAATTCTCATGGACCGAAGAAGTAGAAAAAGCCTTTCAGACATTGAAATTAGCATTCACCACTACTCCAATTCTAGTCCATCCTGATTCTAGCAAGCCCTTCTTCCTAGAAACAAATGCATCAGACTTCATCCTAGGGGCCATTCTATCCCGATATGGAGATGATGGACACCTACATCCAATTGCTTATCATTCAAGGAAATTTTCCCCTCTAGAGATTAATCATGAAACCATGATAGGACTTCTTGCCATAGTAGACATGTTTGATAACTAGCCTCAACATCTAGAAGGAGCAGCTCATAGAGTTACTGTGTATACAGATCACAAGAACTTGGAGTATTTCATGACCAGCCGCATCCTCAATAGAAGGAAATCTCGATGGAGTAACTTTCTATCCACGTTTGACTTTGTCATCACCTACCATCTAGGACGTCAACAATGTTAGTCAGATGCCTTGTCTAGAAGATCTTACCTCGCACCAAAGAAGGGTGAAGAGGCCTTTGATCAACAAGAGAGTGTATTACTCAAGCCTGATCATCTCTAGTTAGTAGCTATCTCTTCAACCCATCATGAAGATTCAGCCTTGAATCATTTGATCCCTCAGAATCTACCACAAGCTGAATTGTTTTGTAATGTTAAGCAGAAAACTCAAGAAGGAAAATTCCAAAAAGTAAATGAATTTCAGGAAAAGGACAGGTTATCATTCTATAGGAATGCATCTACTAAGAAAACTCCCTTCTTTGCAAACTATGGAAAACATCCAAGGATGGATATACAACTCTCAAATCACATCAAGAACCCAGCTGCGAGAGACAAGGCCTAGTACCTAATGGACATTTACAAAGAAGTCAAGGAAGAGATCCATAAAGCTCAAGAACAATATAAGTACTATGCAGATCAACATCATGTCCAGAATCCATAAAGTATGGTTACTTAGAAACAGTTTGCAAACTTCAAGGCCTTGTGCAAAGTTAGATCATCAAAGATTTGGTCCATTTACTATTCTGGCTAAGGTTAATCATGTCACCTTCAATCTCCAGCTACCAATTACCATGAGAATACATCCAGTTTTCCATGTATCCATGTTGGAACCATATCAAATTTCACCATTGAGGAGGGAGAGACCTAGTCCTTCACCACCTATCGAGATTGATGATCATGAAGAATTTGAAGTCGAGCATGTCCTATATTCAAGAATATCGCAAGGAAGATTAGAGTACCTTATTCATTGGAAAGGGTATGACATCGGTGATCGTACTTGGGAACCTATAGAAAACCTTCAGAGAGCACCCATCAAGGTTTGAGAATTCCATAAGAGAAATCCAATGAAGCAAAGACCAGAGAACATGACCGCTCCTTGTGGAACTCGTTGCTTGAGGGGGAGGTGATGTCATGGACAAAGGAAACCATCATGAATCTCACATTCCATATGAATCCTATATCTCATGATTGGTTCAGAATTAGGAGAAACCAATGCTTCCATTGTGTCCGAAAAAGCCAAAACCCTAAGATCGACTATCTTCTTGCTTGATTCTAACATCCAGAGACAATGCTTCGAATTGACGACATCAATTCGTAACTGCCCTTGAACCACCCTTGGAAAACCTATATTATTCTTAGTCTTGCCAATATTATTCTTGGGAGCTCCAAGAGTTGTGACATCGAAGTAAGTACTTTCCAAGTTCCAGTTCTAGTTCTTGTCTTGTTCCTTGTTCTAGCCTTGTATACTCTAGTTCTTGGACATCGTGTCTTATCCTCTTGTAATCTCGTAGTACGAGATCTTGTTGATTTCTTTCTTGTATCAAGTTCATCTCCTAGAAGGGAGTTCTTGTACTCCAAATAACTTGTTCCATACTTACGATCCCGGGTTGTGGGATCTCTTATATCATCTCTAGTCTAGTTTTCCATACCTATCGGTCCTCGATTGTGGGATGTATTGTATGAGTTACGTATTCTTATATCATTTTCCCTACATGGGTGCTCTTGTAATCAAAAATGTATTTTTGAAATCTTATCTAGTGTAGTTAGAGAGCACAATTTGGTTCTCCCCTGACAAGTTCTCTCATCAATAAGTGCATCATGTAAATCTACATCAGAAATGTAATGATCCACATCATCATGTGAAAACTATAATTAGTACATGAAAGTAATGGCTAAATAGCATGTTTCACAAAAACAACATCATGGGTAACCAAAATGCATCTAGCCTATGGATGATACAGATGATAGCTTTTTCTTTCAGAACTATACCCAACATAAATACAATTGACTCCTTTATCATTGAATTTCATGTGTTGTTGTTCAAGCACTAATGCATGTGCTAGACAACCAAGGACATGCACGTGAGAAATGTTGATATATTTAGTTAGTAATTTGTGTGAGCACTCTAGGACCGTTGGGGCACTTTTTTTCCCTCTTTAGGAGGTTCCTCCCCCCCCCCCTTGTATATACGCCTATTCCCCTAATCGGCTAATTATCTTTTTACATTCTAGTGGTAATGCATTCAGTATTGTGTGTTGAGCTCCAAGCTTCTTCTTCTTCCTTGTGTTGTTTGCAGGCTTCCGCAGATGTCTAACTCCAACAATTGGTATCAGCACACGTTGCCGCTTCATCTAGGGCGTTGTCGACACTCCTCCGGTTGCAGTCTCAGAATCGCATGAATTTTGGTGAGCATACTTAGCGTGTTTCCGAGATCAAAACTACTTTGCTCTATGGTGTAAAAATCACGATCTGAGCTCGTTTCGGCCTCCGAGTGCACTATTGTAGTGCTTGTGCAGGCTATTTCTTCTTTTTGTGTCAAAGGTATATACCGATTTTGTTTTGCTAGTATAAGTGTCTCGAAGTCTGCTATAGGTCTAGCAGAATTTGTCTCAGCAGTTCTGTTCAACTTTTTGAGATATAGTGAATTTTCTACATCAAGGTATTTTAGTCACCAGACATGGCTGAGAGTAGTGATGTATTTCGTATGTTGGCTATTGAGGATAAGTTGGATGGTACCAACTACCTGTTATGGGCTTATATGATAAGACATGTATTGGTTGCAAAAGGACTGTGGAACATTGTGCAGGGTGTTGAAAAACGTCCTATCACACCTGCAACTGTTACAACTGTAGGTACTTAAGCTGATGTAGAAGGTGTCAAAGATGATGATATTCTACATATTCCTGTTTGTGCTGTGGTTTTTGTTGCACCTATTGTAGAGCAGATTCGTTGGGATGGTATAGATGCTCAGGCACATGCATTGATAGCTTTATCTATCAAACGTGCCACTATTCCTCACATTCGCTCTTGTAGAAGAGCTAAGGATGCTTGGGATACACTTACCACATTGTACCAAGCTAGGAATGAGGCTCCTGTTGCTTACCTCCGAAAACAGTTGAAGAGTGAGCACATGAATGAAGGGGATTCTATGGACAGTTTTCTAACAAAGATAAAAAACTTGAAGGAATAGTTGATTTCTACTGATGAGGTTATACCAGATAGCTCATTTGTGCAGACCATTTTGAATGTCCTTCCTAATTCATATCAAAGTTTTGCTTCTACTCTTTGGTTAATGATGAAAGGCAATCCAAATGCATTGTCATTTGAGGAGTTAGTCTTTGTTCTAGTGCAAGAAGATCATTCTAGGCAGAACAAGTCCATTATGCATGTTGTAGATGAAGCTTTCCTGGCTAGTCAGAAGGGCAAAGGAAAATGGAGCTCTTCAACTAGTAAGCAGAAATCTGCTAATTCTACATAATCGAAGACGGAAGACAATGATGAAAAGGAATCAGAAACGCAGAAATTGTTTTGCAAGTACTTTAAAGGAAATGATCATATCATAAAGAACTGTCCTAAACTCACCGCAAAAGAGGCAAATAAAAAAAAGGCTGGAATGGTTGTTGTAGAGGCCTCTACTCCAAAAATAGAGTGTGCTAACCTTGTGCAGGATGAAGAATGGGTGCTTACTACTGTTTGCAGTTTTGATCCATCTTCTCATGAGCAGTGCATGTCTACAGTAGACTCAGATGTTTGGTACTTTGATAGTGGGGCAACCAAACATATTACCTCGCAGTGCAGTTTCTTCTCTTCACTCGAGCCTCGCCCTACAGGGAATAATGTCACATGTGCCAACGACACCTCTTATCCTATCATGGGATCTGGTAAGATCATTTTGACTAATGCTAATGGTAGTTCTTTCACTTTGTCAGATGCTTTATTTGTGGGATGGATCAAGAAGAATCTGTTATCAGTTTCTGCATTAGCCAAGATTGGCTTGGTTGTGAAATTTGTTGATGACAGATGTACAGTTCATGATCTATCAAATGGCAATGTTAATTATTGCTTCTAGCATTCTATGTCATGGGTTGTATAAGCTCATAGATTACGAAAAATCGGTGAATGATTTGGCATGTGCAGTACATGATTCTCAGGCTATGTCAAATGCAAATCTTTGGCATGCATGCTTTGGTCATCTGAATTTTGCTAGTTTGCTATGCCTGCAGAAATCTGAAATGGTGCCAAACTTGAGGCACCTAGAGGGGGGGGGGATATATGTCTTCTGATTTTAATGCATTTTTGGCTGAATGTGGGATAAAACACTAGTGTATAATGCCGTATACACCTCAATGGAATGGAGTTGTTGAACGAAAGAATAGGTCACTCATGGAGATGGTGAGATGTATGGTCAAGAGTTAGGCTTTAGCACATAGTTTATGGCTTGAGGGTGTCATGTGTGCAGCATATGTACTTAACAGGTGTCCCACTAAAGCGCTGCAGTCTATCCCTCCATATGAGGCTTGGCATGATTGCAAGGCATCTGTTGCTCATGTGCGTGTTTTTGGTTGTTTGGCATCCGCATTAGTGCTTGAACAACATTGCAAAGAATTGGATGATAAAGTAGTAAAATGTATTTTTGTTGGGTACAGTTTTGAAAGTAAAGATTATCATTTGTATTATCATGTTTGGTTGCCCCAGTATCAAAGTATCAAAACTTTGAGTCTACTGCAGACATATATTGTTCATGAGAAGATGGGACATGATTGCAAAAACCTAGTAAACACCCATTCTTCATTCTGCATAAGATTTGTAGACTCTGATTTAGATGTAAGGGCTTCTACAACAAACATTGCAACCTATTTTGTAGCCAATTTTGGACAACCTTTTATCACAAGATTATTTCCTTTATAGTATTTGCAAAACGATTTATGCTTTTGTGTTTTCTTCTCATCTCTATCATCCTTCTTTGATTGTGTGGAATCAGTAAATTTTTGCTTACTAATAGATAATCTCCATTTATGTTTGCCCTTTATGATAAGCCACAAAATCTTGATATGCAACACACATAATGGACCTACTTTGGCATAGAATAATCTTCATGCAACAGAAGAGAGACTAATTCCTCAAATGTTAAGGCATTTGGATTATCTTTTATGATCAATCAAAGACTAGAGGCAAAAAGCTCATATGAATCAAGAAGACCATTCAAAATAGTATGCACAAGTGTCACGCAAGACTTCATCAGCAAAAATCAACTGCTCCAAATTTTTGATCTTTGTCAAAAAAATTTCCATGGATTCTCCTTTATTCATGTGCTCAATCTCCAACTCTTTTCAAAGGTAAGCAACATGAGCCTCTTTCCTTGCTTGGTATAAAGTTGTAAGAGAGGAATGTGAAGAATAATCGCACGCTTGATAGACAAGGCTATCAATGCATGTGCTTGAGAATCTCTACCATCCCAACCAAGTTTCTCTAGAGTAGGTGCAACAAGAACCACAACATGAACATGAACCTGAAGAATATCACCATTTTCAATTTTATCTACATCATCTTTAGGAATTGTATTTGTAGGTGTAATAGGATGTCTTTTAGCACCGTACATAATATTCCAAAGTCCTTTTTCAACCAATACGTGATTCATCATATCGTCCCTAATGAGTAATTAATACCATCCAACTTATCCTCAACAGCTAACATACGAAATACATTACAACTTTCAACCAATGCCACTAACCAAAATACCTTGATGCAGAAAGATGATAATATCTTAAAAAGTTGTATAGAACTACCCTTTGGAGTTCTACTAAACTTTTAGCAGACTTTGAGGAGCTTATACAAGAGAACAAAATCCCATATATATCTTTGGCATAAAAGATAAAATTGCTTGCATAAGCTCTATGATAGTGCAATTGAAGGCTGAAACAAGTTAAGATTGCAATTATGACATGACACAATGAGTTGTTTTGAACTCCTAATCGCCCTAAGTATGCTCACCAATTCTTTTGTGATATTGGGACTGTGATAGGAGGGGTGTCAACGATGCCCTAGATGAAGATGTGACCTGTTTTGATACGGATTGTTGGATGCAAGAATGCATCAAACTCATTTGAGAAGTACTCACCTCCTCCATCTAACCTTAGTCTCTTTAGACTTCTTCCTGCTTGGTTCTCAACAAGTGCAAGATACTTTTTAAAGCAACTAGATACTTCATCTTTGTGCTTCATAAAATATAAGATAGTCCACCTACTAAAATCATCAATGAAAGATACATAATACCTTGATCCAGAGATTGAGGGATCCTTACTTGGTCCCCATACATCTATATGGACAAGCTCTAGGTATTCCTCATGCATGTAGCCTTTCCTTGAGAAGGGTAACCTGTGAGATTTTCCAAACTGACAAGCACCACATTTATAGATCATGTGTTGCTTGGACACATTAGGTATCCCAAGCACACATTGATCTCTACATATTTCTTTTAAGGTTCTTTCACCAAGATGCCCTAATCTCTTGTGCCAAATTTCAAGCTCTAATAGTGTTTGATCTTTGTAGCTATAAAGTGAAATGTTCCTTGTATCTTCAACTTCAAAAGTGAATAGTCTACCTGTCTTTTCTCCTTTGGCAATTCTCTTGAATCCATGTTGGGGATCCTTCAGAACTGCTCCATATTGGTTGAACCTGACCTGCAAACCCTTTTCCACAATCTTCCCAACACTCATCAAATTCTTGGTGATTGTAGGTACATATAGAACCGTACTCAACAGATTTCTATTTCCATTAAAGGTCTTAACATTTCCTACTTTAATTACTAAGTGCTTCGCGTCATCACCTGTTTGTACCTAATGCTTACCCTTTGGTTCCTCAAGGTCAGAGAGACGAGCTACATTGCCTGCCACATGGTTTGAGCATCTTGAGTCAATGTAGAATAGATGGTCATCATTTATACCTGGTTTTAAAGTCATATTCATAATCAAAAGAGAATCCTCTTGCTCCTATGTATAGTTGTTGTAGTCTTTCCTTGATTTATAGCCTCCTTGGTAGTTGCTATTGTAGTTGTTGTTGTAGTTGTTATTGTATCCTTGATGGTGATTGAATCTTCCTCTTGATTGTGTATAGACACCTCTTTCATAACCTCCACCTCTCTGATTCTTGAAGTTCTTGTAACACTCATTTGTAGTATGATTTGACAACCAACAAATATTACATCGTGAGGAGTTATAAGATCTCCCCTACCTTGATTACCTCCTCTACCCCTTCCTCTTGAGGTTCTACCTCTCCCTGCATAGTTGACTTGGGAGGTAGCTCCTTCATCCTCAATCTTCTTGTTCTTCCCTTTCATTTTGGACTTACTTCTATAAGTGTATAGAGCAGAAGAGCTATTACCTCTTGATGAATCTCCATTCTTGTTGAGCTTGGCCTCATGGGTAAAGATTTGCCCCATGAGTGTGGTAAGGTCTGGAATCTGCATGTCCATGTACAAATCCATGGCACTTGTGACACTCTCCCATGTGTCATCAGCTTTAATACCATTGATTACTTGCCTTACAATCTGATCCTCTTTAATTTCTTCTCCTATGCTTGCCAATTGATGTGCTACATCTTTGACTTTGGTCAAATACTTTGAGATGCCTTGCTTGGGCTGCCCTCTTTGAGTGGTAAACTCAATCCACAATTGGTTCTTCCTAGCTCTTGTGTTGGAAGAGAAATATGAAGACAATGGTTCCCAAGTCTCTCGGGATGTCTTACAGTTCCTAATGTGTGGAAGAAGAAAATCAAAAATTGAGTTAAGTAAGTAAGACCTTGCTAATGCATCCTTGGCACACCATGTGTTGATTCTTTCATGCTCCTCACTTGTAGATTGTCCTTTGCTTCTGAATATGGGCATCTCCTCATCTCTTGAGATGTATCCATGGAGGCTCCTTCCTTGAAAGTATCTCTTCATCCTCAAGGACCATGCTTGATAGTTGTTCCTGTCCAATTTATCAACGAAAGAAGGAAAACCATCTCCCATTTTACCTTAGCTAAAATCCGATACCACTATTGGGAAACATTGATGGACACTCCAAGAAATGAGTAGGTACTGCTAAATTCTACTTTGTATCAGCCCCTTCTTGCTTTAGAATTGAGTTTTAGGCCCTCTTAGCTCTCCTATGCCACTATACAAGTGCCTATATACTTTGGAAATGACATGAGAAATGATTGATAAAGGATGTGCTTTGAATTGTGGACAATCATGAAAATCTTGAAGATCTTATCATGGTTTCCAGGCTCTTTTGTATTGGTTTCATCGTCTGTCCAAGGAACCAATGACAATGTAGCCACACCAAAAAATGTGTCGTGCACCCCCACGAAACTACTCCAAATCATTTAGTGTAAGTGATTGAGCTAGAAAACATAGCATTAGCATAAAGCAAAGCAGGATAACAGGTCAAGTTTGGAAGTTTGACGCCTAAGTATTTGGAAAAATAGAACTCATAACAAATGAAAACATCATTGGCTTCACTTTATGTGAGCTGGTTGTGTTTGTGTAATTTCCATTTGTGTAGGGGGAGAGAGAGAGAGAGAGAGAGAGAGAGAGAGAGAGAGAGAGAGAGAGAGAGAGAGAGAGAGAGAGAGAGAGAGAGAGAGAGAGAGAGAGAGAGAGACAGAGAGAGAGGAGTGAAAAGAGATTTAGCGTAAGAAAGAACAAAAGGGGATGAAGGAGCAAGGGATCCCCTTAGGGGATGAGTAGAGTAGACAGTTTAGGATGACAATGAGCTTGAGAACAAGAGCGCATGGGTAAGGGGATGTTTTAAGAGAAAGAAAAAGAGGGGTTTTGAGAATGATGCATGTGAGTGTGCTAGTATATGTGTAGTTGTATGTGTTGGTGCATGTGTATGACAAAGTGTGCAAAGATTTGACAAGCAAAGTGAGGAAGAGATAGTGTAAGAATGGAAGTCCAATGTGTGCAAAAGAAAAAAGAAAGGAAGGAAAGGAAGAGTGTAAA
>CM035421.1:108341949-108349449 GCA_020310875.1 Ceratopteris richardii
TGAGCTCAACTCATGAGATTCCTAAGGCTTTTGCAAGAGAAAATGGATAAAGTGTGAAACTATAACATCTAACACATCATTTGAAGATTCACACTCTCCATTTCTGAGCTCAAATCATGAGATTCCTAAGGCTTTTGCAGGAGCTATTGGAAAAAGTGTGAATCTTTAACACCTGACACATCATTTCGAGGTACGAGGATCTTCCAACCTTGTGATCATAAATGACTATGGAAAGAAAAATAGATGTACTTTCTTCTTTATAAGGAGCAAGATTCTTGTGAGATTAAAGAAGAGAAATAGAATTTGTTGAAAATGAAACAGGTAAAAGTGTGAAGAATCTTGGAGAAGGAGGTGGTTGTAAGCTCAACTCATGAGAATGGAATCATGGCCAGAGAGAGTCACACCATTGTTTAGATAAGAATGTGTATAAAGAAAGGCATGATATTTACTAATACAAAAAGAAAGAATCATCATGAATTTATAGTGGGTAAGAGTCCATAAATCTCATAATTTATAGTCTTTGAGAGTGTGTGCTATTCTTGCATCCCAAATAAAAGAAAGAAGGAGTTAGAACCAAAACGAAATAAATGCATCCTACTTGGTCATTTTGAGAAGCAAATAGATTTCATATTATATGAGCACAAGGCAAACAATATCAAAAGTATCCATGATGTGGTGTCCTTGGAAAAGCCACATGCAATGGAAGAAAAGAAAGGAGCTTGCAGTTTATCATCAAGTGAAGTAGTTATTAACTATGTACCTAGCCCAAGTGTCATCCCTACCTACGAAAAGGAGGAAGCATCATCATTAGATGGTGAGAAGACATTATACCAACCTGAAATCACCGAAGCAAATTGTTTTTCACTGCAATGGTAGGAGGATCTCTATGGTCTGAGTAATCCTATGGCAACAACTATTAAGGAAAAGGAAAAAGGACCAATATGATCACCAACATAGGTTGATTTTCTACTTGCATAGTTGGAATAGCCATCATGGTTGCACTTATGAAGGACAAAAAGAAGTTGATAATTGAAGATGGAGCACTTGTAGGCCCAGTGTGGATGGAGGCTATGCAAGCCAACTATGATATCTTAGTAGAATGAAGCATGGAAGCTCATGAGCACCAAGTGGGAGTCGAGCTTGTGGACATGATAAAAAGAATCTTAAAATGCTATCACCATACAATATTGGTAGGCTAAAATATTCCACTAATGAAGGGTTTTTGTTTTGAAGACTCTTTTGCTCCAATTAATACTACTTTCACTATACTAATGGTAGCAACTCAGATGAAGGGGTATGTTTTTCTGTTAGATGTTAGATCATAACTTTCAATGTCTGGGTCAAGGAGGGGTTACATGTGTCTCAACCAACATGATCTCAGGCTCCATATTCAAAGAAAAGAATATGTAAACTTAGCAAGGCCTCATATGAGAGGAACTAAGCCACAAGGAGGATACATATTGGGAGCTTCATCAAGTTCTTTGCTACTTACTTTCTACTTACGGAGCATAATAAAAGATATAATTTTACATTTGAATTTTGGATTAGCTTCGAAAATAGCCTACATAAAGGAAATTCAAGGATTTGAAAACAAGTAGACTTGAGAGAGATGGTTGAAAAAGTCTACTATCCAACTAAGAAGAATGTAATATGTGCCTTCATCAAAGCGTTTACAAAATATCTACTTCCAAGGCATCTTAGAAGACTCGACATTGGGACAACGAAGTAGTTCACATTTGGGTGGACATTAAGGGAGAGGGGGCGTTTGACATGACCAATGCTTCACCCTCATGGAAGACATGGAATCATGCCAGGAAGTTAGTTTAGTGCTATTCCCTTCACTTTTACGCTTCTTCTTTCAATGAATTCAAACAAGGGAGATTAGGCTTCGGTTGAGTTTTGTCTTCAAAAAATATTAGTAGATCATTTATCCAACTCACTAATAAAAATAAAAGAGAATCATTAGTAATAAAGAATAGATTGACAAATCAACCTCCATAGCTATTGACGTATAATATTAAAGATAGGTTCTTTTTGTATGTAAACTTTTATCAAAATATAAACCACATTTCTACGAAAGAAAATGTACCAATACTTAGAACTATTTAGAAATGTCCACTAAATCTAAGTAAGATTGAGACAAACATCTCAGCTGATTGAAGGGGTCTGTGATAAGGAAAGGGTTATAAAAGTTCCATCACATACAATTCTTATTACTTTAGCTATATCATTTAAAGACAAGATCTTTTGGATTTAAAAAAAATCGAAAAAAACTCTTTTATTCTTATTTTCTAGAACAGACTATGAATTTATTATACGTTGAATATCATATCCTTATTACTTTAAACGGAAATTAACATGCTCAATGAGAAATTGAGTTTATACACTCAATATTTAGTAGCTCATTGCGACTCAAATTATCATAACGGGTATGAAGCTTACATCTTTTTCATAGAAACAAATGTTGCACCATATGCTACTAGTGCTGAAATTGTAAGGACAACATTTCTAAATCCTCCATGGGTTGGTAGGTCCATGGCTATCTAGAGAACAAAACCCTGTTCCTAAATATGTAAAAAAACATTTGAAATTGCTTGAATCAAATGTAAAAGGAAGGATTGTTATTGGGAATTGAAAAAGTAAGAAAGAGATGCAAGTTGTGTTAAATATAAGAAAAGAGAGATAGATTGACAGCAAAAAGAGATAGTGTATTGGTAAAACACTTCCCTTGTGAGAATGAGATTGTGGGTTCAAATCTTCCCTCCTTGGTGAATATAAAACCCATTATTGCCACTCAGAGATAAAAAATGGTTCATACATAGCCAATAGTTTTCAATGGTTACCAAGGAATCCATGGGTGCCAAAGATGCAAACCTTATTTATGCGTCAAATATGCCTAAGTTCTATGCCTTAGTCCACACCTTGGAGTAAACTTAGATGTACATGTAGGTTCTTATAGGTTCCAATTCTGGAGCGAGAAGCAAAATGGAAAGAGAAATAGTGATGGAGACCGAATCAGAATCAGAATCATCATCATAGAACAGAGAATAGAGAATAGTGAATCAGAGATCAAATTCCAAAAGGAACAAAATCAAACCCCTCTGTAGTGACATGTGTAGAGCTCTGATACCACGATTATCAAGATCTTAACTCATGTGCACATAGAGAAAATAGATATGCATGGAAAACAAGACAAAATGCAGTATTGGGTGTAGTCTCCCCCCATGCTCTCTACTATTTCGACAATCCAGGGAGTGCATGTATTTATACGATTGTTTGATTATGTTGAAATAGTGGTTACATGAGAGCGACTTTGAAAAGCATGCATGAAAGTAAAATTTGGTCTCTTTTGTAGAGAGGCTTTGCATTTAATAATAGAAATCGCAGTCTACATGGACCCTTATTCTAACCATTACTTTACTAATTGTTTCTAAAAACATGGGTCTATTTACAAACTATATAAATTATAAGTTGAATTATTGATGTCCATCCCTTCATGCCATTCATGCTCTCATGAACCTTCAATTACTAAATATCCATATTTAGACATGGTGACACCTGAGCATCAGAATCACGGGCTCGAATAGAATTAGATAAACCCTTGTTTTTTTTCAAGTGTTGGAAAATGGCACTTTTCAAACCTTTGTAACTCAAAAACGGTGAGGAGCTAGCTTAAGCTTGTCAGAGACACTTTTATTCATTTTTGCGATCTGCACAATAGTGTTAGAGATGTCAGAGGCCCAAATCCAGCTCCAAAAGCAACTTTTGAGCCCTACAAGTTTCAAAATTCTAGAAAGAGAGTAAAATTAAGGCATTTTCTTATAATGAACTAAATGTAGGACCCTAAACGAGGTACTTAAAACATGATTCAGAAACATTTCACTCACGCACTTTTATTCTCCTATACTTGCTCTACCTTTCTCTCATACAGAGTTTTTCTTAATTCTTTCATCTTCACATTCAAAATTTGACTAGAAAACATGATGCAAATAAGGTCTAGAGAGGGGATATGAAACTTGTCAACCCAAAATTTTCCTACATGCATAAAATGACCTAATTATTCATTCTAAGCATTATCTCCACAATGAAATTCATAAAGTTCAAAATGTATTATTTCACTAGAAAAGAGGCCTATTACATATCACTTTTAGGTGAGGGAAATTTCAAATTCAAACTCAAAGTATGAGCATAAATAGACATATTTCTTTGTGGCACGATAGGAGACCCATTCTAAGAGTCATTGAGCTAAAAAATTGAGCATACATTAAACTCAAAATACCTATGTGTAGTGAGATATGAAGCTAGGAAGGTGCTTATGTCTACACACCTTCTAGATCATGAAAAGTCAAAATGACCCCCTTGACTTTTTACATTCATTTTTTAGTGTATGGTAAAGATAAATTGCCAAAATTACTTGATTTAGTTAACTATACACTCCAATTAGATGTGCACATGTGAACTCTGGGCATAATATTGAGATCTTCTATTTGCAAAATAGAAGGTTCTTCACATTTCTTGCATATTCTTGTTTTTTTTTTTTGTGTTGCAAACAATTGAGAGTGATACTCCAAAGAACTTGATGGGTCTAAATGCATCATTGAGAAGCTAATAGATTCTAATAAGCATTCTTGAAGTTAGACTGGAAGGTGTAGATAAATTTAGTGCAGCACCAACTCATCTCTAGAGCCTATCTCACCATCATCTTAGAAGGGACGCAAGAGTTATCAACCTTCTTTGTAAAATTCTCTAGCAATATTTAAGTAGTTCCTACTTAATGGGATATGGGGTTCTCATGGGTGCTACCGGTTTTCACTTGTATACTTGTAAATTTTATTAATTAAATTTTGGAAGAGTAGGCTCATGTCGAACTTCATATAAAAAAACAGGAAAACATGATATTTAGTTTGGAAAAACATCTCATTATATGGAGATGCGAAAAGGGGTGTTGGTCTACGGTAATACAACTTATCTAGTTGGCATGGGTGCAAGATCCACGATGAGTAGCATAGAAGGCTATTTCCAAAGATTTATTGATTTTTTAATAGCGAACAAACATCAAAATATCTTTTTTAATATCCAAAAAACATCAAAAAAGATACTAGACCTAGGAAATGGATGGCTATGAAAATCAAGTTTCTCTCTTGTCAAAGCTTGGAAAGTATATCCCAAGTAAAGAACAAATCATAACTTCCTTCTAAAGGGTGTTGTATGAATTTATTAAAGCGAGTAGCAAGGTCATGAAATCAAAATTGCATTTCTGAAATGAATTTGAACTATCATCAATATATATACTAATTCCATTACGCTTTATGACCTCTATAACATCAGACCCACTTCCACATGCTTACAACACCTGTACGACTTTACCTCACTCCGTATAGCTTCTATTGAATTTACGGCTTCCTCTTGTTACATATATATTAATGCGAACTTTTGACCTGAATAGATAATTGTTTACATATCGTAAACTATATAGAATGTTTGACTAAGATATCATGGACTACAAGATCTAATAGTTTTTCAGACTACAATGTTTGGTTGTGTGCATTTGTAACTTATTGGTATTGCATGCAATACTAAGTCTCTAGATTGTTTGTTAGAAACGTGATTGATGTAAATAATATAATTATTTTGTTTTTTTGTCATAAACGTGAATTAGTTGCTTTCTTGTGATACTAGAGGTTTAGATTTCAATTCATGGTTATTGTAAAGTTTTTACATTCTTCTACATAAAAGTATTTTTTAGAGAATTTCCATAGACCATTAAACATTAAAAGGAAATGAATTTGAGTGAATGTGCTAAAGACTTGATGAGGAACATGATTTGCCTTTGTGAAGACTCCCGGAGTAAGAGATGCACATGAGGATGATACAAGGAGAACATGAGGATGATACAAGGAGAAGTGACCCGTCCAAGAAGATCATTGAGGATGTAGAATTTAGTGCAACCATTGACATATGATAGTCACATGGCTGGTCATTGTGCCTACATCACCAAGGTAATACAAGATATTGAACCTTCTTGTTTTGAAGATGCAGTTGGAAATGAAATTGGCAAAAAGCTATTGATGAGGAGATGGTTGGACTTTATGGAAACGATACATGGAACCTAGTTCCATTGCCACAATGAAAGAAACCCATAGGCCGCAAGTGGGTTTAAAAGATAAGGCACAATAGGGATGGTAGCATAGGCAAGTAGAAAGCACGATTGGTAGCAAAAGGATATGCACATACATATAGCATTGGTAATGAGGAAAATGTCTATTGTTAGAACAGTTGTTCCATTAGCTACAACAAAAAGATGGACTTTGCATCAAATGGATGTGAAGAATGCTTTCCTACATGGTGAGATAGTATAGAAAGAAGTATACATGGAACAATCACAAGGATTTGAAGACTCAAATACTAGAATATGTTTTCAGGTTTTAAAAAGCTTCGTATGAGCTTGAACAAGCCCCTCCTACTTGACATGCAAGGATTGTGGATTATCTAGCCACCATTGGGTTTTCTATGTTTGATGCAGATCATTCATTATATGCAAGGAAGAGTGATGATGCCAACATGATTGTGGCTATTTAGGCTAATGACCTGATTGTACATGGTGACAATGAAGGAAGCATTGAAGAGGTAAAGGAACTCCTTATCCAAGAATTTGACATGAAAGATCTTGGTGTGATGTGCTATTTCTTCGGCATTGATTTTATACATATAGAGACATGTATATGGATGTTGCAAAGAGAGCATGCCTTGAGTATGCTGCAAAAGTGTGGTATGGCTGATGGTAAGCCAATTTCTATGCCATTAGATTGCTACATCAGATGAAGCATTGGAAAATGTTACTATGTACATGAAAATTGTGGGACGTTTGATATATCTCACAATGACAAGGCTTGATCTAAGCTACACTATTAGACTTGAAAGTCAATCTATGTAGGTTCCTAGGAAGCCACATTTAAATGATCTGAGGTGCACTCTACGTTATGTGAGTGTTACTTTGGATTATGTATTGTTCTATGAAGTTGTTGTAGATTTGTAGGTTCATGGATACACCAATGCAGATTGGGTTGGTAGTATTCCAGATAGAAGATCTACTAGCTGCTTTCTATGCTCACTAGGGAGTGCAGCTATTACGTGGAGCAGTCAAAAGCAACCCACTATTGCTTTGTTGAGTAAACAAGCTGAGCATAGAGGTGCTACAATGGCAGCATGGAATGCTTCATGTTTAGAGATGCTACTTGCATATTTAGGTGTGGAATTGCAAGAGTCGGTCATCATCTATTGTGGTACTCTTAAGAGGATTCAGTAAGCATAGAATCCTATTTTTCATGTCAGAACAAAGCATATTGACATACATTATCACTTCATCAGAGAGAAGGTATTAGCACATGATATTGACCTTGTTTATGTGAGGACCAATGAGGAGGTTGCTCATATTTTTACTAAAGCACTTGGAGAGGAGAAGCCAAAGAAGTTTCGAAAGATGCTTGGATTAGAGGACAT
>CM035421.1:108356949-108359449 GCA_020310875.1 Ceratopteris richardii
AATTCACTAATTTTTGGCTTCCTTCTTTTTGGTGCGCAAGTCTTCTTCTAACAAAGTTGATCTTCCCCGAAAGAATGTGATCTGCCAACTTTAAAAAAAGTTAATTGTCCACAAAACTTTCCCAAAAGCATGTGCTTTTAGTAGTGCTTTCTTTAGGGGTACCTTTCAAAAGTAGAAGAAAACCAAGGATAAGACAACTCCAGATACATCCATAATTGTGCATGACAACATGTGTGCTTTAAAATCATGGCTTCAAATTAGCTTAAGCTTGTGAGAGACACTTTTATTCAACTTTTTGATCTGCATCATAGTGTTAGAGATGAGGTAGGTCCAAATCCACCTCCAAATATCACTTTTGAGCCTTGCAAGTTTAGAAAATCTATGGAGAGAATAAAATTAGAACATTTCTTGATAGTGATCTAAATGTAGAGCCCTAAACTATTCACAAAGATTTCATAGAGAAACTTTATTCTGTTATGCATGCTCTACCTTTCCCTTATATGTATTTTTCCGTAATTCCTTCATCTTCACATTCAAATTTCAACCAGAAAACATGATGAAGATAATTTCGAATTTCTACATGTGTATATTGACCTAATTGTTCATTCTAAGCATTATCCCCACAATGTAATTCGCAAAATTCAAAATACATTATTTCACTATCCAAAGGCCTATTACAAATCTTTTCCCCTTTAAGGAACTCTATCCTTAGATGTGGAAAGAACAATAATGTGTCAAAAAATCTTCAAAGATCACCCAAGTGGAATATTCTACTAGATATGTGTGCCATTTCACCAAAATCTTTACTATAGATCTATTTCTAAGTACTCTTTCCATCCTATCTAATACTATTTTAGGTTGAAGCTCAAAAGAGCCATCGTCTTTCAGTTTATAAATGCCCTTCAAACATTGAGAAACAATAGGTACATATCTTTTGAGCAAGCTAACATGAAATGTATTATGCACATTTTAATATTCACGTAATTCCAATAAATAAGAAAGAATTCCAACAAATATCTTCAAAAGGACCATCGTGTCATGGAGAAAGTCTATGATCCATCGTTAACAAGAAGTTACATCGAAGAGGATTGACTTTAAGAAATACCATATCATCTGTTTCAAATTCAAGTGGTCTTCTCTTCAAATCATAGAATTTATTTTGCCTTTTGTGGCATTCTTTTAGGTGTTGCTTAATTTTTCTAAGTTCTTCATCCATTTTGTTAAGCCTTTATTTAGATACTTCTAATTTATTGGGAAAACTTGAAACTGAGGTGGTCTCAAACAATTATAACCATACACAGCCTCAAATAGAGTCATTTTTATAGATGCATGCCATGCAATATTATATGAAACATGACTAAATGAAAAAATTCTCCCCACTTATCCTACTTTTTATTCACATACATATGCAACATATCTTCAAGTACTTGATCAACCCTCTCACTTTCCCCATCATTTTGTGGATGGAAAGTTGTACTCATAAGAAGTTGGGTTCCAATCAATTCAAATTTTGCTCTCCAAAAGATTGATGTGAACCTAGAGTATCTATTAGACATTATGCTTTTAGGCATTCCATGCAATCCATAAATTTATTCTACAAATAGTCTTACAACATTCAAGGAAGTATCAGTATTTTCTCATAGCAAAGAAATGTGCCATCTTGGTAAGTCAATGAAATACCACAAATATAGTATCATCTTTACATTTGGTCATAGGAAATTAAGTGATAAAATTAATACAAATAGACTCCCACTTCTGATTTGGAACATCCAAAGGCTGAAGCATTCCAAGCATTCTCTTAAGCTAAGATTTGACATGTTGGCACTTAAACATTCTCTAACATATTTTCTAATATCTCATTGTCAAGAAGGGGCTCAGTTGCGTGGATAAGGCAAGCTCAGGTGGTGGAATGAAGACTTAAAGAGATAATAAAAAATCAATGGAAATTAATCACATCAGTTACACAAATCATCATAATGAGCCAAGTGATATATGGACATAAGTTGGAGAGAGAATTGGAAGAGAGGAGGTAGGGGAACATTGGAAATTGATTTATAATAAGTGATTTCATACATTTGTAATGAAAATAATGAAAGAACATACATGTTACCGATTCATAATTGATCATAATGGTGCTTCATAAAGTTCTTCAATACTTCATCATGTGTGTAGATCCTCCTCCAAGCATGTATGTAGAGCCAAGCATGTGTGTAGAGCCTGCTCCAAGCATATGAGAACAATCACCACCAAGATGTAAAGATAGCCTCCTCTTAATAAATTTGAACCTCCATTGCCTTCAACTCCTCCAAATCTTAATCTCCTCCAAGTATGTAGAGACCTCCTTCTCCATCACCTTGCATTGAGACCAAGTGCTCAAGAAATGATGATCTTAAATTTACGTTGAATAGTGAGCATGTATCCTTGTTATGTAGTTTTGAAGCTATGTAAAAAGCATATCTAAAAGCAATTAAAGTCTACGATTGTTGAAAAATTGATGCCC
>CM035421.1:108364449-108426949 GCA_020310875.1 Ceratopteris richardii
TAAGCAACATTAGGTACATATATTTTGAGCAAGCTAATATGAAATATAGGATGCACATTTTAATATTCAAGTAATTCTAATAAATAAGAAAGAGTTCCAACAAATATCTTTAAAAGGACCATCGTATCGTGGAGAAAGTCTATGATCCATCGCTAACAAGAAGTTACATCGAAGAGGACTGAATTTAAGAAATACCATATCATCTATTTCAAATTCAAGTGGTCTTCTCTTCAAATCATAGAATTTATTTTGCCTATTGTGGGATTCTTTTAGGTGTTGCTTAATTTTTCTAAGTTCTTCATCTATTTTCTTAAGCATTTATTTAGATACTTCTAATTTATTTGGAAAAATTGAAATTGAGGTGGTCTCAAATAATTATAACCATACATAGCCTCAAATAGAGTCATTTTTCTAGATGCATGCCATGCAATATTATATGAAACATGACTAAGTGAAAATATTCTCTCCACTTATCCTACTTTTCATTCACATACATATGCAATATATCTTCAAGTACTCAATCAACCCTCTCAGTTTCCCCATCATTTTGTGGATGGCAAGTTGTACTCATAAGAATTTGAGTTCCAATCGATTCAAATGTTGCTCTCCAAGAGATTGATGTGAACCTAAAGTATCTATTACAAATTATGCTTTTAGGCATTCCATGCAATCCATAAATTTATTCTACAAATAGTCTTACAACATTCAAGGGAGTATCAGTATTTGATAAAGTTCATACAAATAGACTTCCACTTTTGATTTGGAACATCCAAAGGTTGAAGCATTCCAAGCATTTTCTTAATCTAAGATTTGATATGTTGGCACTTTAAACATTCAATAACATATTTTCTAATATCTCGTTGTCAAGAAGGGGCTCAGTTGGGTTTAGAACGCCAACTTCAAGTGTTTCGATTATGGCACACCTAGGCTGTTTCAAGGAAGCTCAGGTGGTGGAATGAAGACTTAAAGAGATAATAAAAAATCAAGGGAAATTAATCACATCACTTACACAATTCATCATAATGAGTCAAGTGATATATGGACATAAGTTGGAGAGAGAATTGGAAGAGAGGAGGTAGGGGAACATTGGAAATTGATTTATAATAAATGTTCATACAACTGTAATGAAAATAATGAAAGAACATACATGTTACCGATTCATAATTGATCATAACGGTGTTTCATAAAGTTCTTCATTACTTCATCATTTGTGTAAATCCTCCAAGCATGTGTGTAGAGCCTCCTCCAAGCATATGACAAGAATCACCACCAAGATGTAGAGATATCTACCTCTTAATAAAGTTGAACCTTGATTGCCTTCAACTCCTCCAAATCTCAATCTCCGCCAAGTATGCAGAGACCTCCTTCTCCATCACCTTGCATTGAGACCAAGTGTCAAGAAATGATGATCTTAAATTTACGTTGAACAATGAGCATGGATCCTTGTTATGTAGTTTTGAAGCTATGTAAAAAGCATATCTAAAAGCAATTAAAATCTACGATTGTTGAAAAATTGATATCCACAATAGGTTGTCCTAAAGGGACTATCAAAAGTTTTACACTATTGTATACTAATTTAAGTATTTCTTGCTCATTTTGGAACCAAATGGTAATAGTGGTTTACATCATTGAAAAGATCTCAAAGAGTGCTTTTCAATGGTGCATGATAGATAGATAGATAGATAGATAGATAGATAGATAGATAGATAGATAGATAGATAGATAGATCATTGATCTTTGTCAAAAACTATCCATGGAATCTCCTTCATTCATGTGCTCACTCTCCAACTCTTTTTGGAGGTAAGCAACACAAGCCTTATTCCTTGCCTCTTATAAACTCGTGAGTGTATCCCAAGCATCGTTAGCTATTATGCAAGAGTGAATTTCAGAAATAATAGCACATTTGATGAAACAGGCTATCAATGCATGTGTGTGAGCATCTCTGCCATCCCAACAAATTTTCTCTGCAGTAGGTGTAGTGGGAATCACAACATGAACAGGAAGATGAAGAATATCACCATCTTCAACCGCATCTACATCACCTTCAACAACTTTGTTTCTATGTTAAATAGGATGTTTTTCAACGCCCCTCACAATATTCCATAGTCCTTTTGCAATCAATATAGGATGCATCATATAATTCCATAATGGGTAATTTGTACGGCCAACTTATCCTCAACAACAAACATACGGAATACATCAATGCTTTCAACCATGGCCATGGACTAAGATATCGTGATGTAGAAAAATGGCTTCATCTGAAAAAGTTGAATAGAACTACCTAGATAGGTTCCACTAAACCTATCCCAGACTTTGAGGTGCTTATATTGGCAAATTAAAACTTGTATATATCTTTGGCACAAAAATATTAAATTTCCTATGCAAGCACTGTGATAGTGTGTTCGGAGGCCAAAACGAGCTTAGATCGTGATTTTGGCACCAGATAGCAAAGCTATTTTGATCTCCTAATCACTCTATAGGGCATGATGAGCTTGTGAATATTAAGTTTGGTTGATAGTTCGATAAAGTTTGGAGTTACCGATAGAAGTTATATGAATGTTAAGTTTATGAGCGCTATTGTTTTGTAATTGAATACGGTAGTGGGTGGTAACATTTGACTATCAAAGAGTGAAACTATGATAAAATTAAGTGATAACCTGTAATGAATTGTGAAAGTATTAAT
The DNA here is from genome assembly GCA_020310875.1 of Ceratopteris richardii. Lineage (NCBI taxonomy): Eukaryota > Viridiplantae > Streptophyta > Polypodiopsida > Polypodiales > Pteridaceae > Ceratopteris > Ceratopteris richardii. Next base: position 108,367,133 of record CM035421.1, read on the forward strand.
GTAGTGTGAAGTGTAGAATTTAATTTTGAATGTATCATATAATTTTGGTGGAAGTATTGTCCAAGATTGTGCTAGATTATTACTGTGTGAAGGCTAAAGTGGAAAAGTCATACTTCCCACTAGGGAGTGGCGATCCAACACTATAAACGAGTCGGGATCGTTTATGCCAATCCTATGCTTTGGCATCCAATACCGTCACTACTATCACGATAAAGTACCCGTAAAAATATCCCCTTTTGTACTGAACTTTGGTAAAGGTTTAGAGGAAAAGAAGAAAGCAAATAGTGATCAAAAGGATCAAGAGTCAAAAAGAAGTAAACTAGACTTGAAGGATAAAGTACTAGTTGAAGGAGATAGTGATCTAGGGTTGTGACATGTTCTGGACACTAAGGATGTGTTAGAATATGATAGTCAGAATAAAGAGGAATTATTTGATCAAGTGGATTTTACCGTGGCAACAAAAATCAGGACAAACAAGCACATCTTAACGGAAACCCATAAGGAAGATTCCACCCTTATGATAATCATATAGAGTAACAAAGGAATGGAGTACAATCTGCAAAGAGGATATTACCCAATGGGAATTAGATAAAAAAAAGTTTAGGGGATTTTTGAGAGATGACCTAGTTGCACATGTGAGGGCCTTGAAGTAAATATGGATGTAGTGGAAACCATGGCTGCAAGAGGAAGAGGATTATGACCACCACGTGCTAGAGAGATGAGTACTCTCCTCCCAATCTTAAGCCTGTATATATAGCTGCTTGAATCAACGAGGACCACAAATGTAACTAGAGTCCACACATGCATGTGCAATCTCCTCCACTCCTTTCATACCTTCCACTAGAGTCCACTAGTGGTTGTTGTAATCACCTCTAGAGTTAAGTCTCCCTGGACTCAAGTTAAGTCAGGTTAAGTTGAGGTAGAAGGCTCTAGAGCACCTTGGGCAAAACTCTCTCCCCATGCTCCCCATGGGAGTTGAACCCAAGACCTTCTCCTTCAAAACCATGAGACTTAACCACTAGGCTAAGTGGATTACTTGAATATGAGAGCACATGAACTTATGTAAAAAAAAGCTCAATCCCATATAGGGCTTCGAAAAATTAGAGCGCTCCTGAGCAAATTTTCTTCAATGAGTGGTGGGCTGACAATGTATGCAATACAGAAGAAGATAACTTTGGGATCATTGAAGGTCATAGAGGGGACTACATGGCAGCCATTTCTAGGGTATCCTGTCATAGGATCCCACTCAACCTTCATTCCTAGCTTGAAGCCCCAATCTCGGAAGCAGAAATCATTGAAGTCATTGATGCCCTCCTTTGTGGTAAAAGCCCGAGCCCGGACGGACTCACTAATGAGTTCTTTAAGTCCTTCAAGTTGGTGGTGTCCACCCCTCATGGTTTGGTCTGGCAAGAGGTTCTTGAGTTTGCTGCGCTTCCGACTTGTCTCAACAATGGCATTATCAACTTAATACACAAAAAGGGAAAAAGAAAAGAATTGAGAATTGACATCCGATTACAATGCTCGAGATAGGATATAAGATCATTGCCAAAGTCATAGCCAATAGAATTTCTTGCCATTTGAAAGCATGGTTAAGTGAGGACCAAAAAGGCTTCGTCAAAGGCAGGTCAATCTTGGAAACCATTATAGATATCTGGGAAGGTCTCAACTTCACAAATGAGTCAAGAAAAGATGTGGTCTTTCTCAAGATCGATGTTCATAAAGCCTATAGGCTGGAATGGGACTATACTCTACAGTCGCTAAAAGATCTCAGTTGTAGTAAAAAGTTCACCAAGATGATTGCAACCCTTATGGGAAATGCATCGACGCAAATTAATGTTAATGGCATAATTTCCAAGGTGATCAAAATTATAAGATCAATAAGACAAGGTTGCCCATTGGCTCCCTTGCTCTTTGCCATTGCCATAGAAGGGCTTAGTCACCTAGTCACCAGATCACCTTGAGACTTTTTGTTGATGATATGAATGCCTTTGTCCACAATGATAGTACCAGCCTGGAGTCGTAGAGGTGCTTGGATACTTTCTGTGAAGCCTTTAGATCCAGAATCAACCACTCTAAGATCGCTTTTAGAGCTATTGTCGGGATCCAGCCTCACCTTCTCATTGATCACGACTCCCAAATCATTCCGTGTGGCCAAATCTTCCGGCTTATTAGGATTCCCTTGGGGTTTCATATCTTGATGGAACAATGGTGGACCTCGGTGCTAGCCAGACTCAAAAACAAGCCAAACTATTGGAGAGGTATGAAAATCAATCTTGGTGGTCATGCTATGGTTATTTAAACATTCCTCGTATCTTTGACCATTTACTTCCTTTCTCGATGGAGACCTGAAGAGCAAGATCTATCCAAATTAGATAATATCTATAGAAACTTTCTCAAGACGGGCAACCACAATAGGAGGAGGGTGCCTAAAATCAAGTGGTTCATCTACAACAACCAAAGAGAGAGTGGGGGCCTTGGCACTCTAGACATTTGGTGCATGGCCAAGAAACTTATGGCAAAATGGATGATCAAGGCTTGGTGCAACGGGGAGGCCTCGTGGGCCAAGTTGACCTTCAAAAACAAGAATGATTTTGCTCTCATGGGATTCGTGAATTGGAAAAATATTGGCATAGTGACCCAGACTTCGCAAAAGGCTCGAATCTTGTGTGCTCCCTATGGAAGAGTTAGAATAAAGTCAAAAGCTTCACAAGAATAACTGAAGATTTCAAGTGGGTGGCGGATGTCGTAGAGATTTTTATCTCTACTCTCACTTCAACTTACCTCAAATCACAACATTGTTTAAATCAATGGTTCACGATATGATTAATGGGTATCAGAGAAAAATATGGAAGCTTTCTAGTTCGACATAAAAGATAGTTTGTAACTAAGTCGAACGGAACGTGGACTACATTGGTTTGTATTGATCAAAGCAGGTTATCATTGGACATCAATATTGATAAAATCTCGTATGGATTCTTTGTTTCTGTTCTAAAGAAGGAGAAGTTTTGTGATACTACGTATGTGGTTCTTGAAGTATACAACAAGAAAGCAATGAGTGGTCGCATGGAGTTTTTGTTTACATGAGCACGGGAGTTTTACCTCTCCCTCATCAAAAGGTAATTAATGTGAAAGTATGAGACGAATTTTTGAGTTAACTATGAGATAAACTGCTTGAATGCATGAATGTCTGATTACATTTATGCAAATGCAGGTGCAAAGCATGATGATTAGGATTGGATGAATATATGTGCATATATCTGAGTATGAATATGCAAGTTTTCATGAAAGAGTACATGTAAAGCATAAACTTGACTTGCTAAGTATGAGTATGTGCGTGTACTAAAGCATGCATATAAATTAAGTATGATGATTAGAAAATGAGATAACGTATGCACCATATCTAAATGAATGTATGAACGTGATGATACAACTATGCAGGTATGAGAGCATAGATTGTCTATTCAGAAATATATGAAGATTTTGATGTTTTATGTAGTTGCAATTATGGATCGAGCTTTAGCAACTTGTACAGATAAGGAGGTTATAAATGAGTTTTGTTCGTAATTAAAAGTTAACTAATTCTTGCACTTGAGATGGATGCAGGTCATCGGGTATGAAGAAAATCTGTGCAAGAAGAACAAATAAAGATGAAGAACTTAGATATTCTAGGATTTTGAGTTGCCATGTAGTGAGGGTATATGTAAATAGATGTTCTCATGTTACTCAAATTTATGTTTTCCATGCAATAGGTGCATTGGAAAAGAATTTTCTTTGCAAGAGAAAAGCCTCGATAAATTGAGTTTAGAAATTCTTAACCAAATGCATTGATCCATCTCGCACCATTTTGCTAACTTGCATTTTTGAGTATGCATTGAGAATATAATATGCACTTGTGTTTTTACTCCTAGAGGCACATCCGATAGCACATAGCAAAAATTGTAAATGCATGTAATATTTTCTGTAATAAAATTCAATTGAAGAGGAGAAACCTTGCCATCAAAAGTCTATTTCTTTTTCGAGGCACCATATTGAGTTTTAATGCATTTCCAAGTTTGCATGATAGGGTCATATTACGCGACCGTGCATTGAGGCACAATTTGTGTTTACCCATGCACATGAGAGAGAGATTGTAAGGAATTATGTATGTTCACATTAATTGTATGCGAGGAAGAGCACAAGCCTCATCATCGGATGCCAAGTTCCTTCTAAACTGCACCATACTTGTTTAGACATGCATTTTAAAAGTATGCATTTTATAGGGCTAATTATGCGGCCTTGCATATGCACTTTGTTTTTAAAACCATGCACATGTTATGAAGCTGATCATTAATTTTGAAAGCAAAAAACAGGTCTTGGTTGGTGCATCCAGAGGAAGCACGGGTTTGATGGGGGTGAGTGTCGTAGATATTTTTATCTCGACTCTCACTTCAACTTACCTCAAATCAAAACATTGTTTGAATCAATGGTTCACGATATGATTAGTGGGTATCAGAGAAAAAGATGGAAGCTTTGTAGTTCGACGTAAAAGATAATTTGTTACTAAGTCGAATGGAACGTGGACTACATTGGTTTGTATTGATCAAAGCAGGTTATCATTGAACATCAATATTGATTAAACCTAGTATGGATCCTTTGTTTCTGTTCTAAAGAAGGAGAAGTTTTGTGATACTACGTATGTGGTTCTTGAAGTATACAACAATAAATCAATGAGTGGTCACATGGAGTTTTACGTATGTGGTTCTTGAAGTATACAACAAGAAATCAATGAGTGGTCACATGGAGTTTTTGTTTACATGCGCATGATAAAATAACGACAGATATCAGGGACACGTAGATTATCTGGGAGGAAAGATCCGAGAGGTGGCTGGAAGGAGAAATGCATGTGCTTGATCATGCAAAAGGGCTGCGTGGAGAATAGCAATACATGTACACAGAAGGAAAGGGCGGCCCTTATTCTTTTTTCTGCTTCGCAATTCTTGAGAGGGGCTTGTCGCTGATTATGGAGATACATAAGGAACGAAGGCGCGCATGATCTAGGAGAGGGGGGAGAGAGTGCTCGGACGGAGGACTAAAGAATTGCAGCAGAGAGGGCACACACAGATGGAGGTGAAAGCCTTACTATCCTCTTCCTATACTTTCCCTTCATGGTCTTTTTAGATCATATACTCCAACTGCTCTTGGAATCTGTTCATTTACGCGTATCAGATTGCTATGGTTTAACTTTGTTCACTGAAAGAAAATTGTAGGATCTGCATTTCCATAGCTGAGATGGATCTTTCTCGATCAGAGGAAATGAACCTGGTGCAGCTCTCATCATTCCGGTCGAGTCTGCACATCACGCTATGACTTATCTGGGAGGCAACTCTGATTCATGCAACATTATATTTCTGACAAAACTTGATCGCCTGCTGACTTCCAACATTTAAAGCTCTGATGATCTGTGGCGCTCATTCCGTGTTGACAAAAATCTGATGTCCACAAGTTTTTGGAGTGCTGCAAGTGGAGTCTTGAGACAGTGCATGCAAAGGAAGAGAGGCATAAGAGCACGCTGCAGAAAAGTAGAAGAAAAGACATTTTGATCGGACATGGAAGGCACAAACAGTAGAGTGAAGAGGCCGATGAAAAGAGGTAGACAATCTCTATAGCAGACTATGCTGAAGAAAAACTTTGATAGGCATTTGACGAGGAGTCAATCTTTTGATACGGACAACTATTTATAATCATACGTCTATGAAACGATGATAAGGAAGCAATTCGGAGTGCTCGGAATCTAACAACGGTCTTCAGCTGCACTATAACGGAGGTCAATTTCTCTGTGTTCTAGCGCAGCAATCACCAGAGGTCAGAGACTCATACATGCAGAAGAGCGATCGTATACACATATCATCTGCTGGCCAAAGAAGATTGACTCATGATGGCTGAAGTGAAGTCGGAGTCTAGATAATTTCGCAATTTTTTTGTACTGAAGATCCGATGACTGTTAACAGGTAATTCTGGCATAAATCAATATAATTCATTTGTAAACAATAGTTATGGTTGTTTTATCTTGAAATCAGCGCTATCAAAATTTTATTGTATTGCACAAAGCTTATCCTGCATATTTGTCTGTTAAATGACCCCTGTTATGAAATGAATTTGCTGTGTACTTTTGCGCTATCCGACTTTTGATCAGAAGTAACATTATCACATCCGTGCATGGTGTGTTTTTTATATCTTTACCTATAGATTGGTTCCATAATTTTCACGCACTTTGATTTGACTCCATGCAAAAATGCCTATTCTGAAAAAGATTAGATTATTGTTTACTTTGTGTGTTTAAAGAAAATATGTGCTGTAGAATTTATATGTAATCTCAGTATTGAAAGCGTTCGTTATAATCAACCTTCATTTAAATAGTGCAGGAAGTTATGAACAAATGTTGACCAAAAGAGATTGGTGACTCTATTTATATACTTGCAATTTTAGAATATAGGAGAGGTTAATGCAAAGTCCGGTGGAGGAGTTACAGTTAGAAATTTCATAGATTTGATTTCTTTAATCAGAAATTGCGCAGAATTCAGTTTGCCGAGAATTTTATTAAGTTATTGATCAGAAAAAAATCCGCTTTCATTTATTTAAAATAGATAGAAGTGTTTAAGGGAAAAACGAGTCATAACATTTACGCTAGATTCATGGGTGAACCGAAAGTCACAATACTCCAATTTTAAAAAATATTTATGGTTTATGAAACCAATTTAACCTCTATTTGATCTGATCAGCTTACGTTGTGTTTGGTACATATGACTTATATGCGATGATGAATTCATTAATATCAACGAAATAATTTCAAAATTATGCCTAAGATTACCGTTGTGCCTCTTCTTCTCATCATACATTTTAATCTGTAAGTAAAGTTGATCATATCTACGATCATCGATCTGAACATTTGTTCGATTTTATGATTGATTATACAATATGCAATGTCCATGGAGTTCACGTTAATCAAGTGTGATGACGTTCTGTCGATCGAGTTTGCATGAAAATTTTAAAGTATTACGTTTATGAATTGCAATAGTTTTACTAATCCTCCTTTTGAGTCTTCTTCCACCTGAGTTTGCTCCAAGCACCCTGTATGCGCCGTTAGCAGGATGATTGAATTGATCCACCAGTCGTCCCAATTCGCTCCCACACCGGTTAATCTTGGAAACCATTATAGATATCTGGGAAGGTCTCAACTTTGCAAATGACTGAAGACAAGATGTGGTCTTCCTCAAGATCCAGTTTGATAAATCCTACGATATGCTAGAATGGGACTATATTCTACAGTCACTAAACGATTTCGGATGTAGTAAAAAATTTACCAACATTGCAACCCTTCTGGGAAATGCATCGACTCAAATTAATGTTAATGGAAAACTTTGGAAGGTGATCAAATATAGAAGAATGATTAGAAAAGGCTGCCCATTGGCTCCCTTGCTGTTTGCCATTACCACGGAAGGGCTTAACCAGCTGGTGGAACAACAGGTAGAAGTGGGTAATATCAGAGGTCTCCAATTTCCCCAAGACCACGGCTAGATCACCTTGAGACCTTTTGCCAATGATATGAACATGTTTGTCCACAATGATAGTACTAGCCTAGAGTCATTCTAGAGGTGCTTGGATACTTTTTGCAAAGCCTCTGGATCCAAAATCAACCACTCTAAGACCACTTTCAAAGCTATTGTCGGGATCGAGCCTGATCTTCTAATTGATCACAACTACCAAATCATTCTACATGGCCAAATCTTCCGGCTTCTTGGGATTCCCTTGGGGTTTGGTATCTCGATGGAACAGCAGTGGAATTGGGTGCTGGCCAGACTCGAAAACAAGCTCAACTATTGGAGAGGTATGCAAATCAATCTCGCTGGTCAGGCTATGGTTATTTAAACATTCCTCATATCTTTGACCATTTACTTCCTTTCTTGTTGGAGACCAAAAGAGAAAGATCCATCCAAACTAGATAATATCTGCAAAAAGTTACTCTAGATGGGCAAAATAATATGAGGGGCTGCCTAAAATCAAGTGGTTCATCTACAACAACCAAAGAGAGATTGGGGGCCTTGTCATTCTAGACATTGGGTGCATGGCTAACAAACTTGCGGCAAAATGGATGATCAAGGCTTGGTGCAATGGGGAGGCCTCGTGGGCCAAGTTGATGTTCAGAAATAAGAATGAGTTGGCTCTCATGGGATTCCCGAATTGGAAGAATCTTGATGTATTGACCTTTTGTTTTCTCTGATCCCAGTCTTCCCGAAAGGCTCAAATCTTGTGTGCTCCCTATGGAAGAGTTGGAATAAAGTCAAAAGCTTCACAAGAATAAGTGAAGATTGCAAGTGGGGGCCGATATCAAACAAAATGACTCTATCTGTTTTCCAATCCATGGCATCCGGGTCGTGAAATCTTGGAACATTCGAAACGCCCAGAGGCTATGGAACAAAGGCTACAAAAAATGGAAACATCTCTGGAAGCAAGACACCAACCAGTGGATCAGCTTCGAGGATATTTACCCTAGCATCAACATTGTCTATGATGAATGGAACACTTTGCAAAGTAGACATCTCGCCTGGGACCGCTCCAAAGTTCCCCTTCTTATGGGGCACGACACCCCAAGCTCCCTTGGTCTCACATGGCACAACGGCAATTACCTATCAAAAATCCCTAACATCAAAGAAACCATTTATTATTAGGTTAACCTCAACAGGAAGTGGTGCCTATCGTGGATGCGGCTTTGGTGGGACATGAAGTTCATGGCTATGTGGCATCCCCTCATAGAAATCAAAAAGTCTATCCTCTTATGGCAAATTCTTCATCGTGGAATCTGGACCAACCTTAAGGCTAGCGAATTTTGTGGGATACCTCCCTCGTGACAATTAGATGTCACAAGCATATCAATTGGAAGCAAGCTCTATTCGGAGAAGCGATCGGCTGCTCTATGACTCTCTAGAATGCCATAAGGGGGGAGGTCCTATGGAAAATCTGGCAGAAAAAATGTGCTCTTAACTTTGGGGACTCCCCCAAAGAGTGGTTGATTGAGAAATCATTGTTCCTCGTTGGCAAGAGGATCGCTAACTGTAAGAAATCACACCCCCTTCAGGCATCATCAAGTGGAACAACAAGCTTAAACCCAAGTGGGCTCCGCATGGGGATGATGAGAGGGTGATTAGCCTTTTTTGTGATGCCATCTAACCTCTATAAAAGCTACCCCTACTCTGTGACATTCGAGGGATCCCATGGGTACTAGTCCCCCTCTCTTGAACTTTTGTTTTAATTAATTCAAGTCTGGGAGAGTAGGCTAAGGCCAAATTTCCTTTATTTTAAAAAAGATGCGTAGTCATATAACTATAAGTATATGGGTAGTTACCAACTATAAAGTAAACTAATTAACTATAAAATAAATTAATCAACTATAAGAATAAATCAAATTGAATGAAATTAAATTAGTTACTAAACTAATTAGTTACTTAACTACAAAATCAATCGTCATTAACTAATTAATTAAGAAAAATGGCTTGAATCTCTCTTTCTCTCTCTCTCGCGCGTCTCTCTCTCTCTTTGTATCTTTCTCTCTCTTTCTTTCTTTCTTTCTCTCTCTCTCTCTGTCTCTCTCTCTCTCTCACCATCTATGTTTTTTGCACGTTCAGTTCTACATCAATTTTGAATCTCTCTCTCTCTCTCTCGATAGGCCTACACTAAATTCTTCAACTCTTCAATCAGTTGTCAGAGTCTCTCTCTCCATCTCTCTCTCTCAGTCGATCCCTCTAAGTGCACATCAGGTCTACAACAGTGCCATGCCCGATGTGATTCTCTCTCTCTCTCTCTCTGGACTACAGCCCTTGAAATTCTATGCCGCAATGGTCCTACAAACAACCCTCTTTTTCTCTCTCTCTCTCTCTCGCTTTGTCTCTCTTTCTCCATCTCTCTCTCTCACTCTCTTTATCTCTATGCCATGTAGCAGGTAGCCTCTCGCATCTCTCTCTCTCTCGATCTCTCTCTCTCTTTGTCTCTCTCTCTCTACAGTCGTGAGTGCCCTTTCTTTCTCCCTCTCCCCTTGTGTCGGTAGCCCCCATCTTTCCTTCCCTCTCTTTTTCTCTCTCTCTCTCTACATGGATATGTAGCAACTGGGGGAGGGTAGGAAACATGATCTCTCTCGCTCTCTCTCTCTCTCTCTCTTTGTGCATATGTAGCAGTCAGGTCCATGTGGTTCTCTTCATCTTGCATGAGCAGTAGCGGAAGGGAAATGAAAAGGAAGAAACAAAGAGGAAGAAAAGTACCCACAAAAAAAGCATCAGGAAAATAGAATTGTGCACACATATATATATATATATATATATAGAGTCATACATACATGCGCACATATTTACTTACGATAAAAAATTGTTTTTTCATACTTACCACACTTTAATCACACACACATATTTACCACACTTTAAACCCACAACTCACACAGACCTCACTTTAAATTCTCACTTTAATCACATAACTCACACACTCCACTCTTTAACTTAGACTCACACAAACCACACTTTTAATTCTCACTTTAATCACATAACTCACACACTCCAATCTTTAACTTACATTGACACACACCACACATTATTCACACCTTTTTTTCTTTTTATTTTATTTCATTTATTCTTATTTTTTATAAGTCCTTTTGATTTAAGCTTACTAAAGTATAATATAACTAAATACTAATTAAATACTTATTCTCATATATTAGGATAGATAATAAATCATAATATAAGATATATGAACCAAATATATATATTTTTTAATATTTATTAGCGTTTACACACATACACACCTATACATGCATATACACAGTTAAACGCTCAAACACGTTCACATAACACAAACATATTTACCTTAATTCTGTTGATATATTTAAGTAGTGATGTGTCTGAACACACTGGGACCGCGGGGATAGTTTTTTTCCTCTTTAGGAGGTTTTTTTCCCCGGCTTGTATATACATCTATTGTCCTAATGGGATACTTATCTTTGTGCATTCTCTAGTAATACATTCAATATTTTGTGTTGTGCTCCAAGCTTCTTCTTCTTCCTTATGTTATTCACATGCTTCCATAGACGTGTAACTCCAATAATTGGTATCAGAGCGGGTTACCGCTTCATCTAGGACGTTGTCTACACCTCGTCGATTGCAGTCTTAGAATCACACGAATTTTGGTAAGCATACTTAGTGTGTTTCCACCTTTGAATGCTATTTCAGCCTTCAAATGCACTATCGCAGTGCTTGTGTAGGCTATTTCATCTTTTTGTGCTAAAGGTGTATACCAGTTTCAGTTCGCCAGTATAAGCGTCTCAAAGTCTACTATAGGTTTAGGAGAATTTGTGTGGGCAGTTCCATTCAACTTTTTGAGATACAGTCAATTTCCTGCATCAAGGTATTTTAGTCACTAGCCATGGCTCAAAGTAGTGATTTTTTTGGTATGTTGGCTGTTGAGGATAAGTTGGATGGTACCAACTACCCATTGAGGGCTTATATGATGCGACATGTATTGGTTGCAAAAGGACTATGGAACATTGTGCAGGGTGTTGAAAAACGTTCTATCACACCTGCAACTGTTACAACTATAGGTACTGAAGCTGGTGTAGAAGGTGTCAAAGATGTTGATATTGTGCATATTCTTGTTCGTGCTCTCGTTTCTACTACACCTATTTCAAAGCAAAATCGTTGGGCGGGCATAGATACCCAAGCGCATGCATTGATAGCTTTGTCTGTCAAACATGCCATTATTCCTCAAATTCGCTCTTGTACAATCGCTAAGGATGCTTGGGATACACTTACCACATTGTACCAAGCTAGGAATGAGGCTCGTGTTGCTTACCTCTGAAAATAGTTGGAGAGTGAGCACATTAATGAAGGTGATTCTATAGACAATTTTCTAACAAAGATCAAAGACTTGAAGGAACAGTTGATTTCTGCTAATGAGATTATACCAGAAAGCTCACTTATGGAGACTGTTCTAAATGATCTTCCTGATTCATATCAGAGTTTTGCTTCTACTCCTCGGTTCATGATGAAAGGCAATCCAAATGCCTTGTCATTTGAGGAGTTAGTCTATGTTCTATTCCAGAAAGATAAGTCCAGGCAGGATAGGTCCATTATGCGAGTTGCAGATCAAGCTTTTTTGCCTAGTGAGAAGGGCAAAGGAAAATGGAGCTCTTCAACTAGTAAGTAGAAATCTGCTAATTCTGCACAATCGAAAAGGGAAGACAAAGATGAAAAGAAATAAGAAAAGCATAAATTGTTTTACTAGTATTGTAAAGGAAATGATCATATCATAAAGAACTGTCCAAAATAGGCTACTAAAGAGGCAAAGAAGAAAGAGGCTGGAATGGTTGTTGTAGAGGCCTCTACACCAAAAACAGAGTCGGCTAATCTTGTGCAGGAAGAAGAATGGGTGTTTACTGCTATTTGCAGTTTTGACCCATCTTCTCATGAGCAGTGCATGTCTGCAGTAGACTCAGATGTACCTTGCAGCATAGTTTCTTCTCTTCATTGGAGCCTGCCCCTACAAGGAATACTTTACATGTGCCAACAAATCCTCTTATCTTGTTTTGGGAGTTGGTAAGATCATTTTTACTACTACTCATGGTAGTTCTTTGACTTTGTCACATGCTTTGTTTGTACTAGGGATCAAGAAAAAATTGTTATCAATTTCTACATTAGCGAAGGTTGGCATGATTGTGAAAGTTGTTGATGACAGATGTAGAGTTCATGATCTATAAAATGGCGACTTGATTATTGCTTCTGGCATTTTATGTCATGGGATGTATAAGCTCATAGACTTTGAAAGATCTGTAAATGATTCGACATGTGCAATACATGGTTCTCAGGCTATGTCAGATGCAAAGCTTTGGCATGCACACTTTGGTTATCTAAACTTTGCTAGTTTGCTACACCTGCAGAAATCTGAAATGGTGTCCTCTTTGGCCAAACTTGAGGCACCTAGAAAACATGTTTGTGAAGGCTGTATTTTGGGAAAAATGCAGCGTTCCTCCTTCCAAAAAGATGGTTCAGTTTGAGCTACTCAGAAATTGCTGCTTGTACATAATGATGTATATGGTCCTATGCAGACACTTTCTTTTGGAAATTATCTTTACTTCGTGACTTTGATCGATGATTTTTCCAAGCATGCATGTGTATATCCATTGAAGGCAAAGTCCAAAGTCTTCATGTGCTTCAAACGGTTTTTGGTTTTGGCTGAAAATCTGTTAGCATGTAAAATGGGCACCCTCCGTTCTGATCGAGGAGGGGAATGTATGTGTCTGATTTTAATGCATTTCTGGCTGAATGTGGGATAAAACACCAGTGTAGAGTGCCATATACACCTCAACAAAATGGAGTTGCTAAACGAAAGAATAGTTCACTCATGGAGATGGCGAGGTGTATGGCGAAGAGTTAAGCTTTACTACATAGTTTCTGGCTTGAGGTTGTCATGTGTGCAACATATGTACTTAAGAGGTGTCCCACTAAAGCGTTGTAGTCGATGACTCCATATGTGGCTTGGCATGATCGCAAGCCATCTATTGTATGTTTTTGGTTGTTTGGCATATGCATTAGTGCCTGAAAAACATCATAGGAAATTGGATGATAAACTAGTAAAATGTATTTTTGTTGGATATAGTTCTAAAAGTAAAGGCTATTTTCTGTATTATCCACAGGCTAAACACATTTTGGTTAGTTGTGATGTTATTTTTGTGGAGATGCTATTCAGCCATTGCTTTCATGTACTAAGGAGACATCTTTTAGCTCCAAAGACATGTATGATACTTTGCTAACTCTTTTAGAGGTGGAGAGTCTAGTGCTGGTCCTAATGAGGCAACTTCTCAGCCTTTGCAAGTTTCATGTGTAGATGCAGATCATTCCATTTCTCATGCAGATTTACATGATGTACTTGTTGATGAGAGAGCTGATATTGATTAGGCAAAAACTATGCCAAAATGGCTGGTGCAGACTTTGTGTGATAGCAAATTAGATGCACCTCTGTCATATCGTACTTGTTCAGGCTCTCATAGTGCCTCTTTTGCATTAGATTGCTATGCTATGGCTGCATCTAGTCTCTATGATGAGAATGAGCCTATTTCATTTGACAAACCGCAAAATTCAGAAAATTGGATGGCTTCTATGCAATCTGAATATGTTGCTATAATGAAGAACGGTACTTGGTCTTTATGTGATTTTCCTTCTGGCAAGAAGGCCATTGGCACTAAGTGGGTTTACAAGCTAAAGCATAAGCTTGATGGAGCAGTTGACAGGTATAAGGCTAGGGTTATTGCAAAGCGTTATGCACAAGAAGAGGAATTGATTTTGATGAGACGTTTCCACCTACATGCCATATGACTACTATTCGGAGCATTTGTGCACTTGCAGCCCATCATGGTTGGAATGTACATAAGTTGGCTGCATTTCTAAATGGTGACTTGCATGAAGAAGTGTATGTTTTTCAGCCCCATGGCTTTGTGCAGAAAGGGCATGAAAACGAGGTGTGCAGGTTAAAGAAGAGATTATATGGTTTAAATCAAGCACCACATGCTTGGTATGAGAAGATACATGCCTATCTGATTGCACATGGTTTTGAGAATAGTTCAACTGAAAGCACCTTATATGTTAAGCGTGAGAATGATGTACTTCTGATCATTGTGGTTTATGTTGATGACAATGCTGCTCACTAGTCGTCATGAGAGGCATATTGCTAATTTTAAGGCTGATTTACATGCCTCATTTGAAATGTCTGATTTGGGGCATTTGCATCACTATTTTGGCATTCACTTTATGCATGTTGATGGTGGAATGGCTTTGAGTCAAATAAAATATATTGACACATTATTGCATTGTTTGGCTTTTAGGACTATAAGCCCATTGCCACTCCTATGGAGACATGTTTATGATTGAGTCTTCAAGATGTTGGAGATGCATTTGATGTTGTTCTCTATCAGCAGGTTGTTGGATGCTTGATTTACTTATGCATTACTCGGCCAAATATTCAATTTGCTGTCTCATAGAGGAGCAGGTTTATGCATTGCCCAGGTGTCAAGCATTGGTAGGCCGTTAAGCGCATCTATCGCTACTTGAGTGGCAGTTGACTACTTGGGTTGTTTTATCCCAAGGGGGGATCACTACCACTAGATTTGCATGATTTTATTGACTATGACTAGGCTGATTGCTATGGCACTCCTGTGTCCACTAGTGGCTTTTGCTTCATGCTTGGTAGCTCATGTATATCCTGGTTGATCAAGAAGCAGCCTACTATGGCCACTTCCAATTGTGAGGCTGAGTACAGGGCAGCTTTCATAGCTATTGTTGAGTGTGTCTGGCTCAGATGCCTTATGGCTGATTTGGGTGTTGGCTAGTCTTCTACCACCACCATCTTCACTGATAGTCAGAGTGCATTGGCAGTTGTAAGGAACCCTGTGTTCCATGCTCGCACTAAGCACATTGAGGTGCATTATCATTATGTCAGGGAGAGGTTCTCTGCTAGGGAGATCAGCTTGGCTTATGGGCCCTACGAGAAGTGGAGAATGACATCCGTGGGACTCACCTCCTAGCCTATTTATAGCCCTTGCCTAGTCACCATCTAGAGTTCTCTCCAAGGTCCCTCTACTCATCTAGCCATCATGAGTAGGTACCTCGTATGAACTCTCTTGCTTTTGACCTTGTCTATCTCACAAGCAAGGAACTTTTCATTCCTCCATGCATGTACATCTCTGGAATATAACACTCTCTCCCCTTTGTAAAGATCATTTTCCTCAATGATATAAAAGCAGCATAAAGCTGGGACTCAGAATCTATGATTCCAAATAATAAGAGAAGAGTGTGCTAGGTGTGTGAAATACTAGATGCTCAAGAAGCAAACAACTAGTCTTTGTGCTTCCTATCTAGCATTTCCACCCATGAATAGTAGTCCTTGCCTTGGACATACTATAGAAATCCCTTTGAGGCCCAATGAGTCCAGATGTGTGCAGCATAAGTACATAGAATATCCTCGAAATCCCTATGCCTAGACCTTGACCACTAACTTGTGACGACTTCTCACTTGTAGAAACCTTGGCAACTTGCCCTTGTCTCCCTGGAATACCCATTGACAGCTTCTCATATGGTATAATTGTGCAAAATTACTTAGTCCAATAGAGTAATGAAAACTATTATGCTAATCCAAAACAATGTGACTATGTCCCAATCTTTATGGAAAAAATACTAAAGATAAAAGGAAATCGTTTCCAAGTAGTGTTTTATCTCTAAGCTCAAGTAAATCTCCTTGATTTACTATCTCTATGCTCGTGTAAATCTACTTGATTTACCTACTGTAATGAAAATGAAACTCAAGAAATTCTCAGCATGATCCAAAATATGAATCCAAGATGACAATATATAAACAAGCCAGACTATGGACCAAGATATCAATATGTCAATGATCCAGAATATGGATCAAAATCTCAATCAGTCACATCCAAACTATGGATCCAATCTCAATCTATCACATATAATAATCCCAACTATGGACCAAAATATCTCTCATATAAAGTAAATCCCAATCCACTCTGTGCAACTAAGTCCATCATGCCAAGTTAAGACGTGCTAAGGAAGTATATCAACTAGTGGAACTACCACCGCCTTTTCAATACTAACATGCAAGATGTTCCAAGTGGATGAAACTTGCTTTATCCATGATGACCATCTAATCATCACTACGATCATTGCTCGCTCCATGACCACCGTCTGATCATCACTATGATCAAGTCATTGAAAGTGAATATCTATGGACGTTATTCTATTCATTGTGCTTCCTGCACATTCATTAATCTCATCACAACTAATCACATACAATTCCATATTCTCTCTTTCTCTTTTCTTTTTCATCCATATTCTTGCTCCATTTTTGTTTACCTCTTTCTCTCTACTTCTCTTTTTCTATCTCTTTCTTTGTATCTCTTTATTTTTCTCTCTCTTGGCTTCTCTCTTTCTATCTTATCTTTTCTCCTTCTTGTCTTTCTCTTTCTTTGTGTTTCTCTTTCTTTCTCTTTTTTTCTATCTCTATTTCTTCTCTTTCTCTCTTCTCTTTCTTTCTTTCTTTCTTTCTCTCTTTTCTTTCTCGTTCTCTTTTTCCTTTCTATCTCTTTCGTTCTTGTTCTTTCTCTTTCTTTCTATCTCTACTTCTTCTCTTTCTCTCTTTTCTTTCTTTCTTTCTTCTCTTTCTCTATCTTCTCCTTCTCATTCTCTTTCTTGCTTTCACTCTCTTTCTATGTTTCTCTCTTCTAACCTCTTCCCATCTCTCTTTGTTGAAGAGGTGCAGCTGAACCATGTGTTATATCTAAAATTGCTAATGCTTCCTACCATGACATTGGTCTATCCTATTGGTTAGATCTCTTCCCTCCTTGCTGGAGGTCATAGGTTCAATACCCACCTGTCCCGCAGCGAATTTGCCTCTCCATGAGCTATAACGAGAAGTAGTTTCGACCTGATATTGTGATTTGCATCACTTGAAGTTTTTTTGCCTCATGAAGACATGCGGATCATGGATTCCATGAGATTTCTCCCCTCTTTACACATGCAAGAGCGGCCATCCAAATGGTGATGAAGCTTTGCGCGAAACACAAGAATATGTCCATCCATACCCTCGTAGACATTGCTCTAGCTTCATCTTTTCTTTTCCCTCCATGGATCTCTCCATCATGCTCTGATACCAAATGTGAGATGTGGAGAATGATCTGCCCGGGACTCACCTCCTAGCCTATTTATAGCCCTTTCCTAGACACCATCTAGAGTTTTGTATAAGGTCCCTCTACGCATTTGGCCATCATGAGTACGTACCTCGTATGAACTCTCTGGCTTTTGGCCTTGGCTATCCCCCGAGCAATGAACTTCTCATTCCTCCAAGCATGTACATCTCTGGAATATAACATGCCCATGCAGGAGAACATTGCAAACCTTTTCACAAAGGCTCTGCTTAGGGAGAAGTTTGAAGCTTTCCACAAGTCTTTGGGCTTACTTCCTTTTGTGGATTGATTCCACATAGCTTGGCACTTCCTTATACATGAGTGCTAGCTCCTTATTCACCGCATGACTCCCAAGGGGGTTTTGTTGATATATTTAGGTAGTGATGTGTGTGAACACACTATGACTGCCGGGGAACTTTTTTTCCCTCTTTTGGACGTTATTTTATCCCAGATTGTATATACGCCTATTGCCCTAATGGGATACTTATCTTTGTACATTCTCTTGTAATACATTTGGTATTGTCTGTTGTGCTCCAAGCTTCTTCTTCTTCCTTGTGCTGTTTGCGTGCTTCCACAAATGTCAAACTCCAACAAATTTTCATATAGGTTTATATCCGTACCCCCACATATACACTTAGAAGAACATCTATCAATATACTCATAAGGTTCCTCATAGGATGACCACAACCAGTCATACATACTCTTATAAATGCTCTCCCATGTATACACATAGATGGTAGCAAACACAAATGGGTACCATACACACAATCAAAAAAATACATAGACATAGGGTAAAACATACTACACGTATGCAAAGGTAGGGTATGTAGATGGTCTCATTTAATTAAGTATTCATGCACTTTCACACATATAGGTATGTAGACATTCTTATCCATATTTAGAAACACAAGAACTCATATGATAAGATCTAATCAATTTACATCATAATTTTCTTCCCTGGAGGTACTAGAGAGAGATTAGTCAAGTCAAAGAATCTTATCAAAAACTGTTTATGAGAGTCTAGAGATAGCCACCCTAGAAGTAAAAAATTTTTTATTTTCCTGTTTGTCAATTCAAAGGATGAAATCATTGCGACATCTGCTCCCACCAAACCTGCACATCATCCGGATGGGCCAACCTGTAGATCATGCAAAGCAGCATCGAATTCTTTTGGAAAATTTGATGAATAGACTATAATTAATATAGCAAAAATGCTTCTAAATGCAAGTTAAGATTCTAATAACAAAGAAAATCTCTAAAATTATGCAAATTTTAATTGAAAACCATTTTTTTCAACGCATGAAGTTTAAAGAAAAAGTTTAGAAAATCCCATAATAGTCATATAGTCATGGTACTTATCGTTCCATTAACCATGTTCAAAGTAATATTTATTTTATATAAGTATTCCATCCTGAATCTCTTAGCCATCTGCCACAAGATACATCTAACTTATTCTTCTATAGCAGACCTCCACCTCATATAGCCCGTAAATACATTTTAGGAGACAAATGAATCCCATGTTGATCAAAGAAGTGTCTTCCCTCTGTAGCGTCTAGCTCACCTCGATCTGCTATTACGTTCTCAACATATACAAATCTAGATAATACTTCTTCTAATAGAAATAAGCATACATTATAGGTAGTATTAGAACGAAGTGCTCCACCTTCAGCATGCTTAGCTAAATCTTCACATGCAAGTACTATATACCTCATACCACTACTGCTTTTAAGCATAGTCACAAGATCGACTACCCACTTGTAATGAATAGAAGGTGGATAGGTTGGATGTAAAGGGTCTCTATGTTTGATTGAGGTTTCTAGCAATATGTACAAAAGCTGGATTAAAAAACTTAATAAAAGCAATCCATCTTAACATTGCAATATCAGGGGATGAATAGTTAGCAATCAATCCTTTTAATGGAAGAAGATGAGTTTTAACAATTATATTAGCTCCAATAAAATATTCTTTATCTATTTTTAAAGAAGTAAGTAATCCCCATAGCTCTCTTTTAATATGAGGATAATTCCTCTCTGTATCATGTGAAATTTTCGCTCCAAAGTGAACTACATTTCTCTCCTCTTTCTCATCATCTTGTGCAATGACCCAACGTATACCAATAGGACTAGTATCAACGATTAGGATTACATGCTTATTTCCTAAATAATCAATTCGTTTCAAGATTGAAGCATTGATAAGCAATTGGTTCAGTCTTCTCATAGTTTTACTATGTTCTTCAATCCAATAGAATTTCTTTTTCTTTTGTAACAAATCATATAATGAGTTTGCAATATGAGCAAAGTGAGGAATCCAAATGACATAAAAGACACATGCACCTATGAATCTCCTTACTTCACTAACATTGCAACACACCTCATAAATTCTACGAATAGCATCAACTTTCTCTAGGTAGGGCCTATGACCGTAATGCCCACATTAATGTCCAACAATCAAAACTTCATTGACACCAAAGTGGATATCTCTAAAAAGAAAGTCAGTCCAACCTCCTCAAACCTTTGAAACATTATTTCACAATGAGATGTGGTTGGAGACAAACATTCTACATCCAGATGAATTTAAGGTCTCATCTTTTTCCTCTTCCATATATCGTTTTATCAGAATATCATCAATAAAAGGCATAGTCACCTTGGGGATGAAGTCATGTAAGACGAGGTTCATAGCATTCATTATGCGTGCCACAAAATTTGTTGTTTCTTGTGGTAAAGTAAACATACATACTAGACCCAAAGGAGTTTTCATTGTGGTTACATCCCTACTTTCAATAGCTAATTGAAATTGTTCATATCCTGAGTACAATTCTCCCATTGAATAGATGGAGTTCTCGGCAAATGCCTTGGTAAACTCATCGACAGTAGGACTTGTTCCTATATTTCTAATAGTGATTTTGTTAATATGTTGCAGATCCTCTATAAAGTGTAGCTTTCCGTTCTTTTTAGGTACCATGAACCACCTATTTGAGTAAGATCCTAATGATGGTTCTAAAATTTGTGAAGAGATGGATAGGTATGTGCTTGAAGATGAAAAGGTGTTGCAAAATCCTTGATCTACACCAGCCAAATGAACTCTAGGAGTATATGGTGGGCCCTTATAGCTTGCCAATGGATGTATCAGACACCCTATGTACCTTGGAAGATCACTTTCAAAAAGATAGATCAAAACAGATAAGTTGGTATTAGCTCAAAGGTGAAGAACTTGCTATTTCGGTTCATATACATATCTAGTGTTTTGCATAATTCTCTGAGCACAACAACAACTAGCTTAATTCCTTTTGGGGAAGTCTAGTTAACTTAAAGAGCTAACTTTCAAGAGTAATCTCATCAAAAATATTGAACCAAACACTGAGAATGATGTTTAACAACTGATGATATCATCCCGATTTTCACGGGCTGCTACAGTAATGAGAACAGCGAGAAGAAAAATGAACATAACTCAAGATTAAAGAATCCAATGATTATGAACATTTCTAGGATTATACTAGACAGTATGGTGAGTCCAACAAGCTTTACATCATTGAATTTGGGTAAGTACACACTACGAAACAGCTCTGACAAGATGAGTAAAAAAGTCGGGTACCTAACAGAGAAGTGAGAATGAACAGATAGGGTTGACTTCAACTAAACATAACTAAAGCTTGAAACACCCAAATGAAATGAAACTTGGTGCGCATATAGTAGACTTATAGAGATAGCTTTAAAAAGTTAAGTCATTGAAAATGATGCACCAAGCTCAAAGAAACCATCTCTGCAATCTGACTAAGAAAACTAGGAGATATGGCAGTGAGTAGTACACTTCACAAGAACATGGAAATATGAAATCAAATGATCATGAAAATGAAAGTATATTGATTGTACAATACAATGGACTTACTGATACATATGTGTGCCTTGTAATCACACCTTGATATGGCATAAAGCTCAGCTCTTGGAGGTCTTCACATAGGTCTCTCTAACTAAGACTAAAGTTGCCATCTATTTATAGTTGAGTTTGGGAGGCTAACTTCCCTCAATCACTCTCCAATCAATTAGTGATTGATTTGATTCTCTATCTACCACAAATCATGAATTCGTGGCTCCTCTTTCCCTTTTTGATCAAGTGGACTCAACCACTTAAGATTCTTTTACTTTTACATTAAGTCTTGTCTTCAAAAGTTACAAGAGGTAGTTCACAAGTGAACTTTACATAGTCTTCACTTTAAAGCTTCTTCTATGACTTTGTGGGACTCAAGCCAATACTTAGGCTTGTCATAGACTTGCTGCAATAGCTCCCCCTCAAGCCAAGTATGCTTGAGGCCTTCAATCTTCCAAGATTACCTGTAAACCAATCATAGCCTTGAATTTGCAAAGCTTTGTACGATCCAATGCTTTGGTTAGAATATCTCCACATTGTTGATGAGTGGAAACATATTATATTTGAATCTCTTTGCTTAGAACCTTCTCTTGTACATATTGATAATGAACTTCAATATGTTTAGTCCTTGCATGAAAAATAGGATTAGCAGCTAAGTGAATAGAACTCATATTGTCACCAAAAATAGTTGGAGTTCCAAACTCCAATCCAAGATCTTTGAATAATGTCTTCATCCACATAGCTTCTTGTGTAGCTATGGCAAGACCTTTGTATTCAGCTTCAGTAGAAGAGAGAGCAATTGTGGGTTGCTTCTTGGATGACCATGAAATAAGCTTTGAACCTGCAAAGGTAAGATAACTTGAAGTGCTCCTTCTATCTTCCTTGGAGCCAGCCCAATCTGCATCAGAAAATAGCTTCAAACCTAAATCAGATACATAAGGATAATAAAGTCCTTCATTTATGGTTCCTTTGAGATACTTGAGAATCCTTTTGGCAGAATCCATATGTAGTTTCCTTGGTGTGTGCATAAATTGACTTAGCACACTCACAGTGTAACATATATCTACTCTTGTCAATGTGGCATAGTTGAGACTGCCCACTAGAATTTGATATGATGTGATTATCTTACAATCTTGCATCTTGAATTTTGCCAACATGTCCTTAATGTACTTTCTTTGAGTGAGAAACAAACCATGATCTTTGTAGACAACTTCCAAACTTAGGAAGTAGGTAAGTGAACCCAAATCACTTATCTTGGACTCTTCTCTCATCTGATCTTTGATCTTCTTCATACCATCTGCATCATTTCCTGTCAATATAATATCATCTACATATACTCATAAGTAGATGACCTCAGAATTACTCTTTTTGATAAAGAGTGAAGGATCTGCCTTGCTTGGTTGAAAGCCTTTCTCCTACAAGAATGAAACAAGCCTGAAATTCCAAGCTCTTGGAGCTTGCTTGAGACCATACAGTGCTTTGTTAAGTTTACACACATAATCAAGATAAACTTGATTCTCAAAACTAGGTGGTTGTGCCATATATACCTCTTCTCTTATCCAACCATTCAAGAATGCATTCTTTACATCTAGTTGAAGTATCTTCCAATTCTTCGAAGAGGCAATACTAAGCAAAACCCTACTAGTAGGCATCTTTGCTATAGGAGAGAAGGTCTCCTCATAATCAATTCCCTGAGTTTGTGCAAAGCCTTTTACTACAAGCCCTGCCTTATACTTCTTAATGGAACCATCAGAATTCTTCTTGAGTTTATAGACCCATCTTGAGCCTATTACCTTCATGGATGAAGTCTTGGGCACCAAATACCAAGTGTTGTTTTCCTTAAGTGCTTCAATCTCTTCCTTCATTGCATGCTTCCATTCTGATTTTGCTTTGGCCTCTTCAAAGGATGATGGCTCCTCTTGGTTTATGTCCTCTGCTATGTAGATAGAATGTTTAGTTACTAATGAGGTGTCAAATCCATACCTTTCCGGTTTTTGCTTTTCCCTTATAGATCTTCTTAGGCCATGATGTGATGATTCTGCCTCATGTCCAAGTTCCTGCAATTTTGCTTTACCTTTAGACTTCCATGCTTTGATCTTTTCCATCTGAGATTCTTCATCATCCTCTGGGGTGTCTTGTTCTTCAATCTTCGGTTGTTCTCTACCAAGCTTTGGAAAATCTTCTTCAAGATCATATGGTAAATTGACCTTCCTGCATGAATCTTCATACCATGAATTGTTTTCATCAAAAACTACATCTCTGCTTACCAAGAATCCTTTGTTGGTAGGGTTCTATAACCTGTAACCCTTTTGATTATTGTCATATCCAATAAATACACACCTTTCTACCTTTGGATCCATCTTGCCTCTAACCTGTGAAGGAACATGAGCAAAAGCAATACATCCAAAAATTTTACAATGATCTAAGCTTGGTCTTCTTCCATTCCAAGCCTCATATGGAGTCATCCCATCAAGGGATTTTGAAGGCAACCTGTTAATCAAGTAAGTGGTTGTAGATACAGCATCAGACCATAGAAAATTAGGCAAATGATTTTCATTTAACATGGACCTTGCAACTTCAACAATTGTCCTATTCCTCCTTTCTAGAGTGTACCTTGTAGTTACCTCTCTTTTGATTCCTCTTTCTTGAAGAAAAGAATCAAACTCATGGGAGAAGTATTCTTCTCCTCCATCTGACCTTAGCCTTTTTAGTGATTTACCTGTTTGATTCTCCACAAGAGCCAAATATCTTTTGAAACATGAAAAAGCTTCATCTTTGTGTTTCATAAAGAATAGGATAGTCAATCTGCTGCAATCATCAATAAAGGAGACATTATAACTTGATCCAGATATTGAAGCTTCCTTGCTAGGTCCCCATACATCTGTATGAACCAACTCCAAGAGATCTCCATGCATATAAATTTTCTTCATGAATGGTAACCTATGAGAGTTTCCGAATTGACATGCACTACACTTATAAATCATATGTTGTTTTCACATATTAGGGAGTCCAAGTGCACTTTGGTCCATGCAAATTTGCTTTAATGACCTTTCACCAATATGTGCTAAGCTTTTGTGCCATACTTCCAATTCTGTGAGTGTTTGACTACCATACTTAAAGAGAGCAATGTTTCTAGTGTCTTGTAATTCAAATGTGAACAATCTACCTATCTTTTCACCTTTTGCAATTCTTCTAAATCCTTGACTTGGATCTTCAACAAATGCTCCTGCTTTTCTGAACCTGACTTGCAACCCTTTCTCTACTATCTACCCAACACTTATCAAATTCTTTGTAATGGTAGGGACATGGAGTGCCTTACTGAGTAGGTTGATGTTTCCATCAGGTGCTTTGACATTGCCTATTTTCTCCACAGGTTGTCTTATGTCATCTCGTGTTTGTACCTCATGCGCATTCCTTGCATCTTCTAAATCTGATAGGAGTGCCACATTTCTTGCCACATGATTCGAACAACCTGTATCTATGTAGAAAACATGCTCATCAGATTTACCTTGTGGCATAGCCATGTTCATGATCAATAATGAATCCTCTTTGTTTGAGTCTTCTGTGTAGTTATTGTAGTCTCTCCTTCCTTTGTAGACTCCTTGATAGTTTGAATGATTGTAGTTGTTGTAGCTGCCATGATAATTGTTGAATCTTCCTCTTGAGTAGCCATAACTTCCTCTATTGTATCCTCTGCCTCTTTGATTCCTGGAATCCCTAAAGCAATTTTCAGTTGTTTGATTAGTTAATCCACAAATAGAACATAGGTTGGAGTCTTGGGATCTCCCCCTGCCTTGTCTAGCTCCTCTTCCTCTACCTCCGCCATGTCTTCCTCTACCTGCATAGTTGGCTTGATATGTACCTGCTTCGTCATCCACTTTCTTTGCCTTTCCTTTGTTATCTTTGAACTTGCTTTTATGAGTGTATAAAGTTGAAGATTGGTTACCTTTAGAGCTTGCTTTATTTTTTATAATCTTTGCCTTTTGAATAAGTAGTTGTCCAATGAGTGTATTGAAATCACGTACATGCATGTCCATGTACAAATCTATAGCTGTGGTGAATGCTTCCCACTTATCATCTGTCTTCAAGCCATTGATGATCTGCCTTACAATTTGCTCTTCATCTATTACCTCTCCAATGCTTCCCAACTGATCTGCTATGTCCTTGAGCTTTGTGACAAAATCAATCACATTTTTTTTGGGAGCCTTCTTGAGAGTTGTGAAATCCAGCCATTGTTGATGCTTCCTAGCTTTGGTACTTGAAGAGAAGAAGGCTTCAAGTGCATCCCACACTTTGTGAGATGTCTTACAATTTCTAATGTGAGGCAACAAAAAATCTGAGATAGAGTTGAGGAGATAAGACCTTTCAAGTGCATCCTTGGAGCACCATGTGCTCAATCTTTCTTGCTCTTCTTGTGTTGGTTGACTTTTGTTCTTGAAACTTGTCATAACTTCATCTCTAGCCACATAACCATATAAACTTCTACCTTGGAGATAAGCTTCCATTCTTAATGACCAAGCTGAGTAGTTACCTCTATCCAATTTGTCAATTGATGAAGGAAATCCATCTGCCATGTTGTCGAACCTTGCTTTGATACCACTGTGAAGAGATGGATAGGTATGTGCTTGAAGATGAAGAGGTGTTGCAAAATCCTTGATCTACACCAGCCAAATGAACTCCAAGAGTATATGGTGGGACCTTTGAGCTTGCCAATAGATATATTAGACATCCTATGTACCTTGGAAGATCACTTTCAAAAAGATAGATCAAAACAGATAAGTTGGTGTTATCTCAGAGGTGAAGAACTTGCTATTTTGGTTCATACACATGTCTAGTGTTTTGCATAGTTCTCTGAGCACAGTAGTAATTAGCTTAATTCCTTATGGGGAACTCTAGCTAGCTTAAAGAGCTAATTTTCAAGAGTAATCGCATCAAAATAAATGAACCACACACTGAGAATGATGTTTAACAACTGATGACATCATCCCGATTTTCACGGGCTGCTATAGTAATGAGACGAGTGAGCAGAAAAATACACATAACGCACGATTTGAGAATCCAATGATTATGAAAATTTTTATGCTTATACTAGACAGTATGCGGAGTCCAACAAGCTTTACATAATTGAATTTGGATAAGTACACACTGAGAAACCGCTCTGACAAGATGAGTGAAAAAGTTGGATACTTGATAGAGAAGTGAAAATGAACAGATAGGGTTGACTTCAAGTGACCATAACTGAAGATCGAAACACCTAGATGAAATGAAAATTGGTGAGCATATAGTGGACTTATAGAGCTAGCTTTACCAAGTAAAATCACTGAAAATGATGCACCAGGCTCAGAGAAACCATCTTTGTAGTCTGACTGAGAAAATTGAGAGATATGGTAGTGAGTAGTACATTTCACAAGAACATGGAAATATGAACTCAAATGATCATGAAAATGAAGGTATATTTATTGTACAATAGAATGGACTTACTGATACATATGTGTGCCTTGTAATCACACCTTGATATGGCACAAATCTCAGCTCTTGGAGGTCTTCACGTAGGTCTCTCTAACCACGACTAAAGCTGCCATCTATTTATAGTTGAGTTTGGGAGGCTAACTTCCCTCAATCACTCTCCAATCAATTAGTGATTGATTTGATTCTCTATCTACCACAAATCACAAATTCGTGGCTCCTCTTTTCCTTTTTGATCAAGTGGACTCAACCACTTAAGATTCTTTCACTTTTACATTAAGTAAAGTCTTCAAAAGTTAGAAGAGGTAGGTCACAAGTGAACTTTACATAGTCTTCATTTCAAATCTTCTTCTATGACTTTGTGGGACTTAAGCCAATACTTAGGCTTGTCATAGACTTGCTCCAACAAAATTCTCATGGCAATTTTCTCCTTTAACAATCTCATTAGTTCAGGTAGATGAGCCTTTGGGACTATACCAGTCAAAGATTCCATGGAATGTGGGGTACAATAAATATAATCATTGGAGCCACAAGCTTTAGATCACTGCATCCTATTCTGTGTAGATATAAAGAAAATGCCTTTCCATGATGTATGATCATCTTTTAAATTGATCTCTTTCTATCTCTAAAAGAAATTCTTCTCCAAACTTTATATATTTCACAGTGTCTCCTGTAAAAGTGTGTCCTATCCTAGATCGATCTCTAAGAATAGGATCCTTCAACATTCGTCTAATTATATCATGACTATCTTTAGGCAATGGATGAGCTACAGGGTTAATTTTCTTTTCAATTGTTTTATATTTAGAATTAATTTAAACTTCATGTTCTAGAAAGAAATTTGCAATTAGCTCATATTCCTTAATAGAGTTAAGAATGATAAACTTTGATTCTATTTCTTCTCGGAAAGCAGTCTCAAGTTCTTCCATCAAAGTAGTGTTTTTTGCAAGGTCAATCATACATTCAATATTTTCTTCAGATGAAATTAATCCTTAGTTTCTAAAATATTCTTCATTTCCTTTTCTTAATTTTTTTTGTAAGTTTTTCTTTTTTAACAAGATGCAAACTAGCAGTAGGAGTGCAATCTAAAAAAATTTCAAATTTAAATACATCATCAGGTGAGAAATCAACCATTTTTCACTATTGTCTCACTCAATAGTGGAATCTAATAGAAATTTTGATCATAATAAGCCCGAAATTCTCTAACAAGTAGTGAAACTTCATACACATGGTTGTACGAGTCAATGGTGTTTCTTCGTAGATTTTTCCTATTTCTTGAATGATTAGGATAGACTGTCATTACTTTCAAAGAATCCATCCTAGATTTAGAACGAATTCTTGCATATGCCGATCCATCATTCATAGCTTTCATTTCCATCCTCATTTTGTCTATGAATGGTTGTCCAAGATTTACTTCATAAGAAAAACTGTCTTGTGCAAACAAATGAAATGCTTCTCGAACACCTCCTATCATAATAGGCACATGTGCACATGGTTCTACTAAGATCTCTGACCCATTATCAATTGTTCTCATTCTCCATCCATGTCCTTTATCAATAGGCCATCTAAATTTATCGAACAATTCTGTGATATTACATTGATCTCTAAGCCAAAATCAGTCAGGGCCAGAGATAAACACGAATTTTTTTCATCACCAATCCGAATTTTTACCTCTAGAGCTCCTCATGCCTAGAAGGTTATACTAAATTGTCTTTCACCTTTCATCATTTCATCGTCAGGTTTAATTGGACCTAAAAAGTTCTTATTTACACTTACTGTCATAAAATCCTCTTCTTGGTCATAGTCACTATCACTAAATGTCACAACCTCATTCATTGCTAAGGTTTCCTCTACAACATCTTGTGCATCCTCATCCTGTGGCAATGGAAATCATCTTCTTTTAATAATTCTTATAAAGCTATCCTTGAACTCACGCTTTGCGATCGAAAACACTCGCTCAAGGGACATAGTGACTTGGATTTTTAGTAATATATCATTAAGGATATCTCTTTCATCATTCTTTATCGCAAGCTCCGCGATCATAATTCCTCTTGGAGTCCTCCTTCCTTTCTTCTTTTCTTTTTCCTTACCTGGTTTCTGATTATCTTTTTGCTCATTTTTAATATTTTGACTTTAATTATTTTCAATTATAGTTTCTTTCTTTTCTTCTTTAGTTGGGGCATTTTGATTTTCCTATGATTGAGTAGTTTCTTCTAATGTTTTCTTCCCTTCTCTGATTAATCTTCCTTTTTCTTCCTAGAATAAGTTTGCATTATCCTAATAGTGTACTCTTTTTTCGTTATTAGTATTTCTTTTCTCATTTTCTCTAGTTTGTCTTTTTTTCACTCTTCTATCTCCCTCTATTACATCATCTTGCATGTCATCTCGTCTTCGTTTCTCATCAACATTGGCAATGTGAGAATATACAGAGGCTTGGTCAACAAGAGATTACCATGTAGTTTTGCACATGATTTCATCTCTAGCTCTCACCAATGCCTCAATAGAATAATGATTTTGGCTTGCAGTAGAAGGAGTCCTCTCATTTGATGGCTCCAATCTAGCAGCCAAGGTACTAGCAGTTGCATTAGAAATACTTAAATTTTCATATAATTGCTTCATGCCTCCTTTGCCCCAATTAGCGACTGAAGGAAGTCTTGTTCTAAAGTCATATAATCTTCTATGAATTTCAACTACCAAATAATTATCTTTCGCATTCTTTAACTCATCATAAGCATACATCGCATGATCTTGACTATCACACCAAACACACCTTTTACCGCAAATCCCTCTTCTATCAATATTTCTTTAAGTAGTGTACTGAGTACGAGGAGCTAGCTAAGAAACTGATTGAGGAGGAGTAAATTGTGGCATAGCAGGTTGTATGGGTGTTGCCATATAAGTGGCTTGGCCCAAGCCACTATTGCTAGCTCTAGGCTCACACAAACTCATGGAAAATACTTTATTGTGTAATTGAGCAACCACTTTGGAAAGAGATGCCTGCATACTCATTAATTTTCCATTTGTTTGCACAAAATATCTAATTGAAAATCAATTGGTGTCATAGGAGCAACTCCAACATTAGCCGTATCCACAACTATAGGTATTGTCATATAAGATTGCCCAATCGTAGGTAAATTCCTAGGCTAAGTAGAAATAAGGTTTTGCATAAAGAAGAGATTGTCATTGTTTCATTTGAGCTACAACCTCTATTTCACGTTTTATATTTTCCCAATCATCAGTCAACCCATACCTTTTACTAGGCTCTTGTGTTCCTCGCTCTACTTCATCTCTATCCTCTGGACTCAATATCTTGTGGAAGTGAATAATAGGGTCAGAATTCAATGCATTCCTATCTTCCTTAGAAAGTTGTGCAAATCATCTCATAAAATCACCATGAAGATGAGTTAGAGACTCATTAATCGTAGGGGAATTCACCCATCTCAAAAATCCCTCTCGGTTGTGCATATTAAAATCCTTCAGAAAAAACATTTTATGAAGTTCTTTCCTAAATTCAGCCCAACATTTACTAGCATGCACATGGATGCTTTCAAGTATGGATCTAGAGACAACATGGCCAAATTACTTTACCAGTACATCATCATGCAATCCATGGATCTGTGCTTTCTCTTCAAACACATCTAGGTATTTAGTGATATTCAACCCTATGAATTTACCCTTTTCACATAGGATTGCTTGCATAGTCGGTGCCCCTTGTTTTTCTTTCGTTGTATTTTTAAACACTTCCTCCATCTTGCACTCTTGATATCACCTAGAATGGAGTAGTGATTCTATAATAACGGGCTCTAATAGCTCTCTACATTGTCTAAAACTATCACTAGATGATATAGCCAGTAATTTTGCCTTTACTAAAACCTAGGCTTTTCTACTTCTATTTTCATTTATCAATATATTTAAAATATGCAACTTTTTGACTTTGGTCTTGAGATTATAATTACTCTAGTCTGAATTGATATTTTGTTTTTGTATTTTTCTTTCTAACCATTGAGTTCTTTATCCCAAATTCTACTCTAATGGAAATTGCATTTTTATAATTGTTTTTATAAGTTTTCTTAGTTTGTTTTGGAAATTTTATGTAGTACTAAAAAATAGGAAAAGACAAGAAATAACAGTAAATAACTAAATGAGGATAGTAACACTAACTTTCTAGAACGGAAATCCTTTCTTGTAGTAATAAGGTAAGTTTTAACGCAAGTTATAAAGCTTTCCTTTGTTTTTCAAAAAATCTAAAAAGAGACCTATGATATAACATGCAGTTGCTATCATTCTTAATGCAATGCTAAACAAAAATAGTCTTTTTTATGATATTTTAATGATTAGAAAATGCAAGTAAAATGACTCTTTCCTAATGCAATGTGAAATGAAAACAATTCCTTTACAAGAGCAAGTGATGTATATCATTTTTTTGTGCAAATATAAGTGAACCTTAATAAGCATTACCTTTAAGTTTGTTGTAGGAGAAGTTTAATCGTTTAAAAGTAAGGACTAATACAAACTTTCTTCTTCTCGATTGGGGGGAGGGGGAGTGTCAAGGTTCCTTTGTCTTGAATGCCAGTGTTCCCAAGGAGGTGCTCAGTTCCTTAAGGATAAGCCCTCAACAACTCTACCAGTTAGGTCTTGACTTGTTTTTTGAGGTTGACTAGGCCCCTTTCTCCATTCACTTGCAAACAAGAAGAATGTAAAGGTTAATTGTTTTTATCAATATGGAAACACACCCAATAATCCTTAGCACATAATTTTCATGTTTCACGTCGAGTTCACCAAATGTCAAGGGGTGTGATTGGAGACCAACATGCAGATCATAACTGAATTCGCTATGGCCTCATTGTGTGACTACATGCAGTGTGTATTTTAGGAAGTGTGTAATTTAGGAAGTGTTTCACTGCTATATGAAGTGTTTGTGTATGTTCTAGTGGCCTAATCTAAACTATGGTCATAAGGTTGTGCAGCTAGATACCTAGACAGAGCATACACAGATGATTGAGAGACTAAGGTTTCACTAGTAATGTGATCTTTGATAAATTCTTCTTCTTCTAGTTCTACATTAGCTACGTTCTACTTAAGTTGAGTAGTATTATTTATGGGTGAAGTTAACAAAAGCTCAAAAATAAAAGATGAAGAAATAGTATTCTCATTCACATACTCATTACTCACAAACTCATTCGTAGATTCATTAATTATTGACATCAGAAACAAATATAAAACAATATAAATTGATGATTGAGCAAGTGATTCACTAATTGTGTAATCTTTAATGTGGATTAAGTAAAATTGTTTTCTTGATAATTATAATGAATGTAAACTACATCAATAACCTTATATAAATATAAGTAAAAATGCTAGAATAATTCTCCAAAAACCTAATACAAGATTAAGCGAAAAGAAATTTAGATAAGTAAAGTGGAAGGTGGGAGAAGTAGTGCGTATGCAACTCGAATCTCTTGATCTCAACCGTTGTAAATGCTTGTCAATGCTCTTTGCAAAAAAACCCTTTAGAAAACATAAGTTCTTTGTATGAAAAATAAAGTGCTTTTAAATTACATTCAATCTTTATTATATATATATCCATTCAGTTTTCCCATGCATATATCCATGCTTTTTCATTCTTACATACACATGTACACACTCTTCATGCATATGCATACATGCAAACATGCATTCTTGCATACAACTCATTTATACCTGTTTCTATTTCGTACGTGCACATGCGTCCTCATTCATTCTCATGCATATCTACATCATGCATATATCACCTATATTCATGCTCATGCATGCTCACATATGCATACACACTCACATATATGTACATGCATCTAACACCATGCATACTAACACACATTCACATGCATGCTAACACATATTCACACATGCATGTTAACACACACTCACATGCATGCTAACACAGAGTCACATGCACACATGTACATGCATGTTCTTACTCATACATGCATATACATTCTCACATCATACTTTATCATACACATGCTAACTTACTTATGCACATGCATTTATGCATTCTTATATGCTCATAAACATGCATAGAATTATATGTTTATGTATTCAGCCTACACACTCTCATATACGTGCATATACCTTATGCATACATACATGCACTCTTATATACATTTCCATACACTTATATATACATGCATGATTTCATACATACATACCTACTCTCACATGCACGCTATCACACTCTCATATGCATGCTAACACACTCTCACATGCATGTCAACACATTCTCACATGCTCTCATGATTTTATGTACTCTCATCACTCTCATGCATGCATTCATTCACTCACGCCTGCATACATGCATTTATGCTATCATTCATTCATGCATGCATACTCTTCATATGCATACAGTTTACATACATGCACATGCATGCTCACATTATATTTATCATGCACATCCTTGTGTTCATTCACACATATGTACATACTATAAATACATATGCATTCATATATATTCTCATATACACTCAAGTGAGCACATGTATAGTCTCTATAAATAGGCACATGCATATATTCTCATGTATGTGTAAAATCCATATTTATGTAAATGAATATACTACCTTTTGTTACACATACATGCGTAGGCATATAAACACCCACTTAAGTACATGCACATACTCATAAATGAAAAATGCATAGTCATATAACTATAAGTATATGCATAGTTACTAACTATAAAATAAATTACATAACTATAAAATAAATTAGTTAACTCTAAAATAAATTAGTTAACTCTAAAATAAATTTATTAACTATAAGAAAATCAATAAGAATTGAATTAAGTTAGTTACTAAAGTTATTAATTACTTAACTATAAAATCAATCTTCATTAACTAATTAATTAAGAAAAATGGCTTGAATCTCTATCTCTCTCTCTCTCGTTCTCTCTCTCTCTCTGTCTCTCTTTCTTTCCCTCTCTCTCTCTGTCTCTCTCTCTCTCCCTCTCCCTCTCTCCGTCCCTCTCTCTCTCTCAGCATCTACATTTTTAGCACGTTCAGTTCTGCATGAATTTCAAATCTCTCTCTCTCTGTCTCTCTCTCTCTCTCTCTCTCTCTCCCTCTCTCTCGATATGCCTATGCTCAAATCTTCAAATCTGTGATCAGGTTTCAATGTCTCTCTCGCTCTCTCTCTCTCTCTCTCTCTCTCTCTCTCTCTCTCTCTCTCTCTCTCCCTCTCTATTGATATGCCTATGCTCAATTCTTCAACTTTGGGATTAGGTGTCAATGTCTCTCTCTCTCTCTCTCTTGATATGCCTATGCTTAATTCTTCAACTCTATGATCAAGTCTCAATGTCTCTCTCTCTCTCTCCCTCCCTATCTCTCTCTCTCTCTCTCTCTGTCTCTCTGTCTCTCTCTCCCTCTCTCTCTCTCTCTCTCTCCCCATCTCTCTCGATATGCCTATGCTCAAATCTTCAAATCTGTGATCAGGTTTCAATGTCTCTCTCTCTCTCTCTCTCTCTCTCTCTCTCTCTCTCTTTCTCTCTCTCTCCCTCTCTATTGATATGCCTATGCTCAATTCTTCAACTCTGGGATTAGGTGTCAATGTCTCTCTCTCTCTCTCTTGATATGCCTATGCTTAATTCTTCAACTCTATGATCAGGTGTTAATGTCTCTCTCTCTCTCTCTCCCTCCCTATCTCTCTCTCTCTCTCTCTCTCTCTCTCTCTCTCTCTCTCTCTCTCTCTCTCTCTCTCTCTCTCTCTCTCTCTCTCGTAGTCGATCCCTCTAACTGTGCGTCAGGTCTATAGTAATGCCATGTCTGATATGGCTCTCTCTCTCTCTCTCTCTCTCTCTCTCTCTCTCTCTCTCTCTCTCTCTCTCTCGTAGTCGATCCCTCTAACTGTGCGTCAGGTCTATAGTAATGCCATGTCTGATATGGCTCTCTCTCTCTCTCTCTCTCTCTCTCTCTTTCTCTCTCTCTCTCTCTCTCTCTCTCTCTCTCTCTTTCTCTCTCTCTCTCTATCTCTCTCTCTGTCTCTCTTTCTCTCTCTTTGTCTTAGGACTATGGCCCCCGAAACTCTACCTTGCCATGGGTCCTATGAACAACCCTCTTTCTCTCTCTCTCTCTCTCTCTCTCTCTCTCTCTCTCTCTTTCTCTCTCTCTCTCTCTCTCTCTCTCTTTCTTTCTCTCTGTGATGTGCAGCAAGCAGCCTCCTGTATCTCTCTCTCTCTCTCTCCATGTGTCGGAAACCCCCATCTTTCCTTCTCTCTCTCTCTGTGTATGTACTAGTCGGAGGAGGGTAGGCAACAGAATCTCTCTCTCTCTCTCTCTCTGGGTGCATATGTAGCAGTCAGATTGGTGTGGTTCTATCTCTCTTGCATAAGCAAGAGTGGAAGAGAAAGGAGAAGAAAGAGACAAAGAGGAACAAAAGTACCGGTGAAAAAAGCATTAGAAAAATAGAATTATGCGCACATATATACAGACTCATACATACATGTGCACACATTTACTGACCACACAAAATGCTTTTTCATACTTACCACACTTTAATCACACACTTATACAACACACTTTTAACCCACAACTCACACACACACCTCACTTTTAATTCTTACTTTTAGCACATAACTCACACACTCCACTCTTTAACTTACACCCACACACCACACTTTTAATTCTCACTTTAAACACATACTCACACAATCCACTCTTTCACTTACAATCACAAAAACCACACATTATTCACACTTTTTTTTTTAATTCATTTCATTTACTTTTATTATTTATAATTCCTTTTGATTTGAGCTTACTAAAGTATAAACAATCAAATAATTATTAAATACTTTAATATTCTCATATATTAGGATAGATATATTAACCATATATATATATATATATATATATATATATATATATATATATATATATATATATATATATATATATATATATATATATATATATATATATATATATATATTTATTTATTGGCGTTTACACACATACACACCTATACATACATATACACACTTAAACCCTCAAACACATTCACATAACATAAACATATTTACTTAAATACTCATATAGGTTTATACCCATACCCCCACATATACACTTAGAAGAACATCTATCAATATACTCATAAGGTTCCTCATATATAAGATGACCACAACTAGTCATACATACTCTTACAAATGTTCTCCTATTAATACACATACATGGAAGCAAACACAAATGGTTTCATGTAATTAAGGATTCATGCACTTTCACACATATAGATATGTAGACATTCTCATCCATATTTATAAACACAAGAATTCATATGATAAGGTCTGATCAGTTTACATCTTCATAATTTTGCTGCCTACAAGTACTAGAGAGAGATTAGTCAAATAAAAGAAGCTTATAAAAAATTCTTTATCAGAGTTTAGAGATAAGTACCCTTTCAAAAGTTCCTTCTTCAACCTATTGACTTCTACCATGAGATTGATCACCTATTCATATTCTTCTCCACTTACATCTATCTCATTGCTTTGAGCAACAATTGTTTCTTTACCTCTACTATAAGCTTGGCTTGAATACAAAGAATAAATTCCAAGTCTCACACACCATGTTAAACATTCATCATTTTATGTAGATGCCTCTAGATGTGAAATTTTTGTGCTTCATTATTGAATTAGTCTTTGATTAGTTTGTGCATGATGAACAAAGTCTTCCTCAACAAACCTTTCCTTTATTTTCTCTTTATACCAAGGTCTTAGTTCATCAAGTAGCACATCTCCTAAGACTATTACTTCCTTTGTTGTAGAATTGTTACACTTATATCCTTCTTTCTCCATCAAGTAGGCCATAAAAATGCATGTTTTGATCTTGGATCCATCTTTTTTTCTAACTTTTCATCGAATCTAAACAAAGAAATTACATTGAAAATCTTTGAGGTATTTAAGATCACTATTCTGACTGAAGTATATCTCCTTTGGTGTCAAGTTACCTATTCATCATGTTGTGCACCTATTGATCATGTAAATGGGGTCATGGTACCTTCCTCCCAATAGTATAATGGTACCCTTACCTCTTATTCACTAACTTGCCTATTTTTTCTCTCAGTTACTCCATTTTATGGAGGAGTATACCTACAAGTAAGCTACCTATTGATCCCATTATCTTGTAGAAAATAAAAAAAATCTTTTGAGAAGTACTCCCCTTCACTATTAGGCATTATGATTTTCATAAGAACGCCTCTTTCTTTCTGAAATTGAGTTTTGAATCCCTTCAATATAGAGACTATATTTGATTTTCCCATCATACAAAACAACCATATCCATCTTGAGTAATCAAAAAACAAGGTGACAAAAAGTCTTTTACTAGCTAGTGATGAATCTTTGGGAAGGTCTGCATACATGCATACGTATCAATTTCAAGACATTTGGGAACACATAATAGTTCCTCTTGAATGATTGCCTTGTTTTCCTTCCAAAGTGGAAAGCTTCACAAAATGCATGTAGCCCAACACTATTGAATTTTGGAAGTAGTGTTACCAACTAATGTTTTCTCATGTCCTTTAGCTTTGGAATGTGAAGATTTTGAACCAATTTCCCTTTGATAGTAATAGTGGAGAACGACTACTTCTATGCACAATAAGAAGCATCTAGTGAGCCCTTGTATGTCTAGCACTTGGAATGACACCTATGCCTTGGATTGCTTGTTAATGTCAATTAAAAATGTAAATGGAATGATAGGCTTGTTAAAGCAAACTCAGCAAAGAGCTCTTTGTAACAAGCTATAAATCACTCAAATTGAATACGTTTTGGTCCAGAAAATGAAACTCAAAAAAAAAAAATAGACTACATGTCCACACAAGTAGGCTGAAGCATTGGACTTTGCTCTCATGGTGATAACCCACAAAGTATAAGAACCTTTGAAAGGGATATTTGACATCCAAGAATTACACATTGTAGCCTTCCAACAAGATATAAATCATATAATTTTGATATGTTTTGGTGAGGAAACTCAATTGATGACAATAGACGAACTATCCACATGGGTATACTAAATAACTAGACCACTCTCTGATAGATAGCTCATAGAATGTACCAGTTTTGAACGAGCTATTTTTTTAAAGAAAAAATAGATAAGATACGATTTTCAAGGATTATTTAAATGCAAGAAATGAGTACATGTGCACTGAGATATGAATCTCTCAACGTATATCATTACAAGGTGATGTGCGGTTTGCAACAATCTTATTACCACTATTAGCAAGTTATCTTTCATGATGATTAGTTTTCGATTTCGATACAGTATAATAGATTTATACGTAGAAGGTAGTGAGTGCTAGTATCATATATTGGTAGCTGTTAAGTTCAATTTGGAAATATACTTGTTACTTTTGATTATCCTCTTTTCTTAAAAAAGATATGGAAGATATAAGTTTCAATTCATCTGTATAAGGCTATGATCAGACTTTCTACTGGGTAAACATGGCAAGCAAAGAGTGCCCTATGTTTTAAAGTTTCGTCACAAGCTCGTGAAGGGACCAAGTCATATGCTTCTTTGGCCCATCAATAGTCTACCTCAAGAAACATAAAGAAACCTACTTGCTGTTCATTTTTTATTGAAATCCCGAGAAAAATCCACGAGATCTCCTACTTTAATTCAGTTGTATGAAATCAATGAAAATAAACTTCCAATTCAAATCTGTTTTCTATGTTATATTCATTTGATAATACTCTCAAGAGTCTCGTCTTACGGAAAATTACATTTTTCAGACAACAATACTATGAATCTTCCTCCTAAAAAACTTGCTTCTAGTTTCAACCTCTCTTTAACAGTGAACAGAGCAGTTATCTTCAATAATTTGGATATGCATGGCAAGCAAACAGGGTCCTATATTAAAATCTGTTTTCTATGTTATATTCTATATTCTAAATTTTGTTCATCACCAAAAACTAGCCGTTCGTTTAACACTCTAAAGACGAAACTCGTAATGAAACCAAATCATCTGTGGTACTTCACTGTACATTAGTACTCCCATTGGTTAGATTCGGTTGTACTTCTTTGTCCTCCAGTTGCTTTTCTCCATTACTCCACATGACGAAATATGAAGAAATTTACCTAGAATTCATTTATTCAAACTTCTTGAAAGTCAGTGTACTTAAGTGCATGTCACTGCATGACGCAAGGCTATGATCATACTTGATAATGGGAAACGGTGGATATACTCATTAATGGGAGACATGGCAATCATGTCAACTTCGGTCTCTAATTAATTCGGATGTAGATGGCAAAAGAAGGTTGCAGACTATGGTACAAAGCTCTTGTTCATAACAATGGGATGAATCCAAGGATCAAAGGGAGCATTCAAGTGTCCATGGAAAGTAGAGGCTAGAATCGCGTTTTGGATATCCTTGCAATTAGTTGTCGGCTTCGAGGTTCCAAGAAAAGCGCAGGAGAAGTTTCAACGGCAACTTGAAAACCCGTTTTTGAGAAATATCTTCACTTTTGGGCTCACTACAGAGTTTGTGTCGAGAAATGTGCATAGAAGGCTCAAAGACGTCTCCTGAATTACTTGTAGAATTCCAATCCCAAAGCAATACGCAATCAAACAATAGCGTCCAAGAAAGTTGGCATATGAAGTGAAGAAAGTTGCGCATGTGAGGAAGAAAGTTGGCTGTCGAAGATCCGCTTCTTACATAGCCAACAAATGATTAGTACATAACCTAATAAAAGAGATGAGTTCAACAAATGATTAGTACATAACCTAATAAAAGTCAATAAAAGTATCATGAAGAACGTATTGAATCCACACTCGCATCATGCATCACATTTGTAGGAAGCATCTCGTCATTCAACTACCCCTCAATCTCCATGTCTTCTTCTTAAATATTTTGAGAGTGAGAAGATGACATTAGGTAGATGATGTATATCTATGTATTCCGAAAGATACCTTCTAATCTGCTAATACCAAATGTAAGAGAATCGATGTGCCACATGTTTACATACTCCCATCCTTCAAAACAAAAATCCTATTAACCGTTTATAGACCCTACAGATTTCTCAAACCATTCATGTGGCCGTTCACGTACCATCGTTTCTCCCATATATGATCTAAGATGGAAAGTTGCGAAAACACAGCATAAAGCTTTCTCACGGTCGAGGAAGAAATATGAAATCCATATCTTCCTGGACATGAACAAATATAAAACGAACGTGCGCCCAAGCAAAAGAAAACTGAAAAAAAAAAAAGGAAAACCACTACATTAGGCAGGTATGAGCAAGAACGCTTAATCCTAGTAAGGAGTCTTAAGCAAGAGGATCTGGAGACTCTCTGAAAGTCATGAAGCAAGATTAAAATCAATAAAAACCTTGTACAAGCAAGAGAAGAACTATCCTAGAGGAGACCTAGCAAAGGAATTGAAAACCTTTATGCCAAGAATCAAGCCCATACATATGATTTATATGCTCCCACGTTGGGTTAGCTTGTTGATTCTGTAAAGTTTTGGAGCCACTTGACCATTCAAAGAGTGAGCCACTTGAGCCCCTTTAGCCATAGAAAAAGTAGATCTTCTAGGGAGGCGGACTAAATCCACAGGCCGAACAAACATGTGAATGGACGAAGTTTTGTGACGTTTTCTGTATGCCGATAAAATGTAGAAAGTGTAAGTCAGAGTGAAGCTGAGGGAACTTCAACAGATCCAATGAATGATTATGAATCAAGAAGTAGAGACTTGACAAGAGGTTGCACAAACTTTAGGAAAAAGGAATGCGAAACCGCTCCAATAGCTAGCTAAAGCTAGCCATCAAAAAGCAATCCTTCTCTTCTATTCTTTACAAGCCGTTTACATATAATCTGTGAGATACACGTACCTCCACTTCTGCATGGAGCCACCTCATTTGCGCATACATAATATCTCTCATGGAATTAATTTCAAGCTCACAGGCTAGCTCATAGGCAGTGCAGAGTTTCCATTTTTAACTTTAAATGGTATTTCCGTCCGCACCAGTCTTTGATATTTTTCATACATTTCTCAAATTTACTTCCTTCAAACAACAACCATTAATCCATGGTTTTATAGTTATATCTTCTAAGATTTTGGAGTGGAAGAAACTATGCACTTTAGCTCATAATTTTCATCATGTTGACAATATTTTTGTTTGTAGAGGAAAAGCTTAATCCCTAATCAAATAAGAGGATCATGAGGAATGCAAAAGAAACAACAAGGTCTTCAACTAGAAATGCCTATCATACAAAATCATGCTCCCATTTCTATTAAAAGAAAACCACATTCTTTGAATGCAAATGAGCTTCATTTATAAACAAAACCGATAATTAGATAAATTCCCATATATGTCATAGTTTTCATGTTTCTTATTTAAAATCATGTTTTTCCAAGTTCTGAAAATTCAATAAATCTAATACATAAATTTCAAGTGCAATTATTAAAAAACAAACAATAAAGATATTAAAATCACTTTATCAAATCGCATCATCTTCAAACATACCTTTACTCATCAAATACTCAAGTTCACTTCCTCTTTACAAAACATAGCTCTTTTTTTCTACAGAATTAACTTTTTTGGTTTACATTTTAAGCGATTTGAAGGTCTGTGAGGTTTCTGTTTCATTTTTCCTATTTTTCTAAATTTTTCTTATAACATCCTAAACTATTTCTTTTTTCTTTTCTCTAAGTTTATGTTTATTGTTTTCAATATCATACGGACTAACTTCTTGCTTGCTGTTCGTATGTCTAGTTTCATTTTTTTGTTGTTTTCTTTTCTTCGTTTCTTTTCTTTTTGAGTCAATCCAGCTTTGAAATTTTTTACCTTCTCATGAGCAAATAATTGGAGTTTATCTGACCTCTTCATTTTCCCATTGAGCCTTCTCTTGATTTCCTTCCTTTTACCTCACCTTGCATACTACATTTGGTTGCAGTTTCCCTTTTCTTTGCAGCCACCAAAGCTAAGCTCATATGTGACAAGATGAAGGATTAGTAGTTCAAAAAATAGATATGCATCTTTCGAGTTACAAAGTTATAAAAGGCTTTCATATTTCATCTTTTGTCAATCCAATGACATTAAAACACACAAGATCTTCATCTTCAAATATTGTATTAATAAAAGCTAATGCATCACTTAGTTTCTTAATTTGCAATTGTTGCATGAACAAAACCATTGAAGGCTATCAAAATCTTTGCAAGTTTCCTTGAATAGTTATATAGTCCTTTGATCTTGAGTTTGTGAAGCACCCCCTTGCTTTGTACATCTTCTTTTTCTTTTTTCAGCTCTATCCTTGTTCATAAAGCTTTTGGTCCAATTTTTGTTCAATACCAATAGTGGAGAATGACTACTCCTATGCACAACAAGAAGCATGTAGTGAGCCCTTGTCTACCTAGCACTTGGAATGACACCTATGCCTTGGATTGCTTGTTAATGTCCATTCGAAACTAAAATGGAATGGTATATTTGTTCAAGCACACTCAACAAAGATCGCTTTGCAACAAGCTATGAATCACTCAAATTGAATACATTTTGGTCCAAAAACGCATCTAAGAAAAATACACGACATGTCCACACAAGTATGCTAAAACATTCGACTTCAATATCAGGGTGGTAACTTACAAATAGAACCTTTGAAAGGGACATTTGACATCCAAAAACTACACAAGATAGCCTTCCAACAAGGCATAAATCATATAATCTTAATATGTTTTGATGAAGAAAATCAACTGAGGAAAATAGACTAGTTCTCCACATGGGTATGCTAAATAACTCAACTTCACTCTCTGATAGATAACTCATAGAATGTACCATTTTTGAAGGAGCTACTTTTGACACAAAAAGCAAAGAAGATAAGATTGCCAATGAATATTTAAATGTAAGAAGTGATTACATGTGC
This sequence comes from Ceratopteris richardii, assembly GCA_020310875.1. Lineage (NCBI taxonomy): Eukaryota > Viridiplantae > Streptophyta > Polypodiopsida > Polypodiales > Pteridaceae > Ceratopteris > Ceratopteris richardii. The sequence goes on from CM035421.1 coordinate 108,410,085, forward strand.
ACTGAGATATGAATCTCACAATGTGCATCTGTACAAGGTGATGTGCAGTTTGAAAAAATGTATGAGAGGAAAAAATGAGAAAATAGCTTCTATGATTGAATCTGACTACTAGGGGCTCTTTAATCTTTCTCTTCTCATTGTTTTTAGTTTCACACATCCTTTATTAGTGAAGAGATCAGTTATGTTTAAGAATGACATTGATTTGCTAGAGGTTCATGTAATCTATCTCTCTCTAATTCAAGAGTCAACGAAGGTCTCTAGTTAATATGCATATGCATTGCGAAAGAACATTGTAGACTATGGTACAAAGCCCTTGTTCGTAACAATGGGATGAATTTGAAGATGAACAATAGCATTCAAGTGTGCATGGAAAGTAGACGCTAGAGTCGTGTTTTAGATATCCTTGCAATTAGTTGTCAGCATCGATCTTCCAACCAAAGCACAAGAGAAATTTTAAGAGTAGCTTCAAAACCCCTTTTTGAGAAATATCTCCAATTTCAGGCTCATCATGGAGTTTGTGGTCTGGAGAAACACTCGTACATAAGTTTTAAATGTGTATATAAGTCTCAAAGATGTATCCTTATTTATTTCTAGATGAAGTATAGAAACATGTTGTCAAGTTTATCCAAGCATAGTTAATGAGAAAATGAGCTTGTACATTTATCATCAACACTCCCATCAAGATCATTTGGGACTTATTTTCTACCATGTCCTGCAAAATTATCATATCCTTGAAATGTTTGAGTTTAGAAGCATCAAAGATCTTTGTAAACATTTTTGAAACCTACATTTTGGTTTTGGTGTACTTTATCTCCACATTTTTCCTAAGTACCTTTTCCATTACATAATGAACTGGACCTCTATGTGCTTACTCCTAGCATGAAAAAGGGCTTCTCTTGCCAAGTATATACTTGAAATGTTATTCCCATATGTAGGAATGGTTCCAACATGTAGTTTAAGATCATCCAAAGGTTTTTCTTAATCTAGGTTGCTTGAAATGTGGAAAATGCCAATCCTATACATTTAGAATCCATGGATGAAAGTTCAACAATAGGTTGTTTCTTTGAGCTTCATGTGATAGGTTTGCTTGCTATCATGAACATATAACCTTATGTTGATCTCCTATCTTCTTCAAAACTTCCCAATTAGCATCATCAAATCCCTTGACTTGCAAATCTTCACCAAAATCTCAAACCAAGGCATGATTAGTTGGATGCTTCATGTATCAAAAAACTCTCTTGGCTCATATTAAATGTTCGCTTTTGGATCTTGCATTAGCTAAGAAAGTATACAAACAAAATAAGATAGATCAGGTCTTGTAATGTTTGCATATATTCATGATCCTATGATGCTTCTTTATTTCATTGAATCTTTGAAAAGTTTTCCATCATTTGAACAAATCTTTCTATTTGTTTCCATGGAGTGAGTGAGTGGTTTTTTTTTATTGCATTCAATCATTCAGGATCTAAAAAAGACAATCAACATGTTCTTTATTTTCATTAACAAAATTCCACCTTTCCAATAAAGAACTTCAGTTTATAAAACATATTTCAGCTCTCGGAGATCTAAAATTTTAAACTCCTTACCAAGCTTTCGTTTGGTATCTTTAATCCATTTAACATCATTACCTATATCCCTCTACGTTTTTCTTGTTCATGTACAATGAAAAATCTACAATACTTGGGTTGTAGCCACAAGTAGCTAGATACTCTACCAATCTTTGATTCCATGCTCATGATGCTTGCTTCAACATATAAAGTGCCTTCTTCAGCCTCGTGATAAAGTTGTATGTTTTGCATCTTTAAATCAACTAAGTTGACTCATATATATCACTTCTTGTAGTTCCTAGTTGAGAAAAACATTTTTTATATCAAGTTTGTATAATGACGACCACCTTGAAGCACCAATTGCGATTAAATCTCTAAATCTTTCCATCCTTGTAATGCCACGAAAACGTTTATGATGATATATTCCTTGTGACCTTTTAAATCCTTTAGCAACCAACGTAGCTTTATGAGAAGCTAGTGAACCATCAACATTCCTCTTTAATTTGAACAACCGTTTGTTTCGAATAATCTTCATACGTTGTTTCTTTGGAACTAGCTTGTATGTTTGTTTATCTATGAGAGCTTTGAAATCCTCTTCAATAGCTTGGTTGCATTCCTTTTTGTGCAAGCTTCTTCATATGTCTCAAGATCTTTTTCTTTGATGATGTGCATCATGTATGCAAACATTTTTGCCATGAAACTATCATAACTCATAATTTGACTTGGATATCATATCCTTGAAGATCTTCTTTCATTTCCTTTCAAAATTTTTTTCTTCAATCTATTCAACTTAATCGTGAGAGTGATCACCTCCTTATATCCTTCTTCAGTTGCATCTATCTCACTGTCTCGAGCAACAATTCCTTCTATAGCTCTACTATAAGCTTGTTTTGAATACAAAAAGTGAATTCGAAGTCTTAGCTACCATGTTAAACATTCTTCATTTTATGAAGATGCCTCTAGATGTGAAACTTTTGTGCTTCTTGCTGAAGTAGTCTTTGACTAGTTTGTGCATGATGAACAAAATCTTCGTCAAGAACCTTTTCCTTTCCTTTTTCTTTATACCATCGTCTTAGTTCATGAAAAATTACATCTCATGAGACTTAACTAAAAGAAAACTAAAATGTAATGATAGAGTTGTTAAAGCACACTTAACAAAGAACTCTTTGCAACAAGCTATCAATCACTGAAATTGAATACGTTTTGGTCCAAAAATGAAAGTGAAAGAAATACACTACCTATTCACACAAGTATGTTGAAGCATTGGACTTCTCTCTTGGGGTGATAACTTACAAAGTAAAGAGGCTTTGAAAGCGATATTTGAGATACAAAAATTACACAACATGGCCTTCTAAGAAGGTATAAATCATCTAATTTTGATATGTTTTGGTGAGGCAACTCAATTGAAGAAAATAGACTAACTGTCCACATGGGTATACTAAATAACTCGACTTAACTCTCTGATAGATGACTCATAGACTGCACCATTTTTGAGGCATCTATTTTTTAAAGAAAAAGTAAATAAGATAAGATTTTCAAGGAGTATTTAAATGAAAGAAATGAGCACATGTGCAGTGAGATATGAATCTCACAATGTGCATCTGTACAAGGTGATGTGCAGTTTGAAATAGTCTTATTACCACTATTATAGTTTATAGGTAGAAGGTACTGAGTGCTAGTATCAAATATCGGTAGCTGACTGCTAGTATCAAATATCGGTTGAGGGAAAAGAGATGAGTTCAAAAATGATTAGTACATAACCTAATAAAAGACAATAAAAGTATTATGAAAAACTTATTGAATCCACACTCGCATCATGCATCACATTTGTAGGAAGCATCTCCTCATTCAACTACCCCTCAAACTCCATGTCTACTTCTTAAAGGTTTGGAGAGTGAGAAGATGATATTTGGTAGATGATGTATATGTACGTATTCCGAAAGATAGCTTCTAATCTGTTAATACCAAATGCCGCATGTTTACATACTCCCATTCTTCATAAAAAAATTCCTATTAACCGTTTATTAACCCTACAGATTTCTCAAACCATTCATGTGGCCGTTCACGTACCATCGTTTCTCCCATATATGATCTAAGATGGAAAGTTGCGAAAACACAGCATAAACCTTTCTCACGGTCGAGAAAAAATATGAAATACATATCTTCCTCGACATGAACACATATAAAACGAATGTGCACCCAAGTAAGAGAAAACTGAGGAAAAAGAAAAGGAAAACCGCTACATTAGTCAGGTATGAGCAAGAACGATTAATCCTACTAAATCTTAAGCAAGATGATCTGGAGGCTCTCTGAAAGTCATGAAGCCTTATATAAACAAGAGAAGAACAACCTTAGAGGAGGCCTAGAAAAGAAATTGAAAACCTTTATGCAAAGAATCAAGCCCATACTTATGACTCAAAGAGGAGTAGAACTCAAAGGGTTTATCTTCTCCCACATTGGGTTAGCTTGTTGTTTCTGTAACATTTTGGAGCGACTTGAGCCATTTGACCATTCAAAGAGTCAGCCACTTGAGCCACTTGCGTCCATGCGAAACAGATGCTTTACTCATAGAAAAAGTAGATCTTCTAGAACTTGAAAACATAAGATGCTTTAGCCACTTGAGCCGAACAAACATGTGAGTGGACGAAGTTTTGTTACGTTTTCTGTATGCCTGTAAAATGTAGCAAGTGTAAGTCGAGAGTGAAGCTGAGGAAACTTCAAGAGATCCAATGACTGATTATGATACTCCACAAAACGAGACAGAAGTAAAGACTTGACAAGAGGTTGCTTCAATGATACTGGAGAACTTTGTTCAGAGACTTTAGCAAAAAGGAATGCAAAACCGCTCCAATAGCTAGCTAAAACTAGCCATCAAAAAGCAATCCTTCTCTTCTATTATCTACAAGCCGTTACACAGAATATTTGGGATACACGTAACTCCACGTATGCATGGATCCACCTCGTTTGCCCATACTTAATATCTCTCATGGAAGTAATTTCAAACTCATAGGCTAGCTCAAAGGCAGTGCAAAGTTTTGTTTTTTAACTTTATATGTTATTTCCTTCCGCACCAACCTTTGATATTTCTCATACATTTCTCAAATTTACTTCCTTCAAACAACAACCATTAATCCATGGTTTTATAGTTATATCTTCTAAGATTTTAGAGTGGAAGAAAGTATGCACTTTGGCTCATAATTTTCATCATGTTGACAATATTTTTGTTTGTCGAAGAAAGGCTTAATTACCAATCAAATAAGAGGTTCATGAAGAATGCAAAAGATACAACAAGGTCTTCAACTAGAAATGCCTATCATACAAATCATACTCCCATTTCTATATAAAAAAAAGCTACATTCCTCTAATTGTGAATGCAAATTCCCATATATGTCCCAGGTTTCATGTTCCTTATTTGAAATCATGTTTTGGCGAGTTCTGCAAATTCAATGAATCTAATACATGAATTTCAAGGGAAATTATTAAAAAAACAAACAATAAAGAAATTAAAATCACTTTATCAAATCGCATCATCTTCGAAAATGCCTTTATCCATCAAATAATCAACTTCACTTTCTCTTTTACACAGCATAACTCTTTTTTTCTGCGAGATTCAGTTTCATGGTTTTCATTTTAAACGATTTAAAGGTCTTTGAGGTTTTTGTTTAATGTTTCCTATTTTTCTCGATTTTTCGTATAACATCCTCAACTATTTCTTTTTTCTTTTCTCTAACTTTATGTTTATTGTTTTCAATATCATACGGACTAACTTCTTGCTTGCTATTCGTATGTCTAGTTTGATTTTTTTGTTGAAATTCTTTTCTTCGTTTCTTTTCTTTTTGAGCCAATCGAGCTTTGAAATTATCTACCTTCTCTTCAGCAAACAAATTATCATTATCTAAGAACTTTCGATGGATTCACACACATAATGCTCCATACTTCTTATGATTCAATTCAATTTCCTTGTCACTTTTTATTTTGGTACTTTTTCTATATATTTTTGAAAATTTGTTCAAGGGTGTATTTGTAAAGCTTCAATTATTCACTGTTCCTTTTTTCTATACATTTTCTTGAATCTCAATTCGTATGTCTGCATGTTCATGATTAACATTCTTATATTCACATCTCTTAACCCACCATTGTTGTCCAAGCCTATTATATCTTCTTAGCTTAGTTATTGATTGGTCAAAATATTTCTTCGTTCCTCTCGTTCACATAAACAAGTGCAAAGGTTTAAGGTCCTAATGGTTAAAAGTCTTTCTTTCAACTTATACAATCGATTAATATCTACATGCACCTCTATATGCAAAACAGTTCAAAATATATATGACCAAATTGAAGTCACCAAAATCAACGTATTGGTTTGTTTTAGACTCGAGTTTTTTTTCTATATGTAGCTCTATTTGCGAATCTCTAACATGTTGAGAATGAGCTCTCCTATGCACAAAAAGAAGCATCAAGTGTTCCCTTATAGGTCTAACACTTGGACAAACACCCACAACTTAGATTGCTTGGTACTCTCAATTCCAACCGCAAATGGTCTTGTGCCTTTCATAATCATACCAGACAAAGAAATCTTTACAAAAAGATATAGATCACTTAAAATGGCTATTTTTTCATCTAGAAATGCAATTCATGAAAAATGATATGGTATTCACACTAGTATGTTGAAGAAGTGAGCTTCACACTCAAATTGATAACTCATAGAATATAGAACCCTTGAAGATGATATTTGCAACACACAACTTAGAAAAGATAATATGTTGAGCAAGCTATAAGTTAGGTAATTCAAATAATTTTTGGTTAGAAAACACAATAGAAAAAGATAGCCTATCCACATAGGTATTCCAAATACTATAATATACTCTCATATTGATAACACACAAAATATGGAGCCTTTGAATGTGATATTCAAAAAAAATAAGTACTTTGTATGAAGTGACATGCGGCTAGAAATAGTTTATGAGAGGACAAATGGAAAAAAATGGCTTCTAAGATGAAATCGAACTATTCAAGGTACTTGCATCTTTCTCTCCTTGTTTGATAACGTGATTCTACTCGACTTTTAGAGCCAATGAGCATGTGAAGAAGTTTGAAAAAAATTCTTAAATCACCACTTTCAGTTGTTTGCCCTCTAAATGAAACTCAATATAAGAAACATATTGTATCTTTTATTCACCATGAAATTTGATGATATTTTCTTTTCATTCTTATTATTATATTCACATTTACATTTACATTTGGTAAGTTTATCCAAGCATAGTTAATGAGAAAATGGGCTTTCACATTTATCCTCAACACTCCCCCTTAAGCTCATTTGGGAGTTATCTTCTACCATGTCCTCGAAAATTATGATATCCTTGAAACCTTTTCATTTGAAAGCATCAAAGGGATTTGTAAACATTTTTGCAACCTCCTCTTTGGTTTTGATGAACTTTATCATCACATTTTTTTCTTAGTACCTTTTCCATTACATAATGAGAGTGGACGTCTATGTGCTTACTCCTAACTTGAAACATGGGTTCTGTTGCCAAGTACATACTTTACATGTTATTACCATATATAGGAATGGCTCCAACATGCACTCTAAGATCATCCAAGATAATTTTTTTTTATCCATGTTGCTTCAAATGTGGAAAATGCCAATCCTGTATATTAAGATTCCATGGATAAGAGTGCAATGGTAGGTTGTTTCTTTGAGATCCATGTAATAGGTTTTCTTTCTATCATGAACATATAACCTTAGTTTGATCTCCTATCTTCCTCCAAAACTTCCCAATAAGCATCATCGAAACATTTTAACCATGATGAAAACATGGCTAAACATGTCCTTGACTGCCTCCACACTTTCTTTATGGCTAGTGGGTCCCACATCAACCACTCCAAAACCGCCTTTAGATCTTCTAATAACCTCATCCCTGACTGCATTACCTCTCTAGGGTCTGAGATTATCAAGGATGGTGAAATCTTCAGGCTTTTGGGTATATCTGTGGGTTTTCACGTTTTTTTCAACCAAAGATGGGATTGGATAGTTCGAAAATTCAAGAATAGATTGTTTTATTGGTATGGCTGTCAATCCACTTTGTCTCATCACATTTTGTTCTGAATCACTACCTTCTGCCTTGTCTCACTTATTTGCTGGCCTACTGGTGTCCCAGTAAGAAACATTTTAACCAGATCATTGGTCCGGCTAGAAGATTCATGTGGGGAGGAAACCTCCATCACACTAAAGTCCCAAAAGTCTCTTGGGAGACATGTTGTCTGCCCAAAAAATAGCGAGGTCTCCACATCTTATGTCCTAAAAAGATGGCGGCAAATCTTGCTTCCAAGTGGATAATGAGATCCATAGAGACCAATGACATTTGGGCCTACTTGATAGAAAGGAGAATGGGGGATTTCTACCTCAATGATTACAAAACCTGGAAAAAACACAGCTTATGGGACCTCATTCTCTCCCTCCAAAATTTCACTCCAAATTCAACAGAATGAGAGGCTCTATCACCAAAATCTTGCCTAGAATCAACAACAAGTGGCACGCATCAACTAGAGCCCTAACAAGTGGATACATAGATTCCTTTGTAACTTGCACCTCCCCATTAATATTAAGCAATCTTGCCTACTGTGGTTGATTATGCACAAGAGTGTCTGGACAGGTGCCAAGGCTAGGAGATTTGGTATAAGTGATGGTAGATGTGTGTTGTGTGGTACTATGGAAGATACCCCACATTTATTTTTTAGCTGCCAGCATGCTCAGTTCTTTTGGAAATACTTGAAACCTTACTGTTTAAAAAAGAGTTTTAATCTCTGCTGGCAAGATGCTCTCATTGGCAGCTGCAGTAGATTTGATGTGCTGCTATGGAACTTGTGGAGGGGCCCTACCTCATGGGCCATCTAGAAGTCTAGGAATGTTGGAGTCTTCAATGGACAAGTTCATGCTACCAACCTACCTCTGCTAAGAGAGATAGCTACTCTAGGAGAAAGAAGTATGAAGTTCATTGATGATGCTCCTGATAGTACTTCTTCCCTTTCCAAACACTTGGCTTGTAATCCTCTCGCTAAATGGAGAGATTCTCTTATGAAGTTGTACTTTAAGCCTAGATTTGAGATGAGTGATCTTCTGTAATTTTCCCACTGTGCTTTTGATCCTAGAACCTGCTTTTTGTACCAACTTGATACGGCCATCTACCGTGAGACCTTGACTCTATAATCTTATTGTTTTTGGGCTCCTTTTGGGGAGTGGGGTATCTTGCTCTGTGTACAATCATACTTACCATCTCTAAATAAATCTTCTTGTTTTTTCATTAAAATAAAAAATTGTACATATTCTATGAGGTATCTCTGCGAGAGTGAATTCCAATTCATTAGCATACCCATGGAGACTAATAGTCTTTTTGCAGTTGCGTTTCTTCACCAAAACAAATACAAATGAGATTATTTATACCTTGTTGGAAGGCTATCTTGTGGAATTTGTGGATCTTAAATATCCCTTTCAAAGATTCTATACTTTGTGAGTTATCACCTTGAGAGTGAAGGCCAGTGCATCAACATACTTGTGTGGATAGATAGTCTATTTTTTCTTCAATTTCATTTCTAGACCAAAACCTATCCAATTTGAGTGATTTACAACTTCTTTGAAACAACTCTTTGTCTAGCATGCTTTAACAAATTTACCATTCCATTTGATTTTCGAATTGATATCATTAAGCAATCCAAGACATAGGTGTTGGTCCAAGTGCTAGACATACAAGGGCTCACCACATGCTTCTTATCGTGCATAGTAGTACTCCTTCTCCATAGTTGACATAAGAAAAAAGTTTTTTCAAAAGCTTCATCAACAAGGGTAGAGCTGAAACAAAGAAAAAACAAGCTAAATAGCAAGAGGGAGCTTCACCAACTCAAGAGCAATGGAGTATATACGTACTCAACGTAAATTTCAAAGTTGTTTATAGGCTTCAATTGTTGTGTTGGTTCAACAATGGAGAATTAAGGAACTGAGTAATGCTTTAGCTTCTATCAACACAATAGGTGAAAATGAAGACCTTGTGTTTTTTAGTCTAAATGGGTTGATAGAAGATGAAAGAAGAAATCCTTTTATAACCTCGTAACTTGAAAGATGCATATCTAGTTTTTGAAAAACTAATCCCTCATCTTTTCACATAAGAGCTTATCTTTGGTGGCTCCAAACGAAGGTACAACCAAAACCGAATTTTGTATGCAAGGTGACGCAAAGGAAGGAACTCAAGAGGAGGCTCAATAGGAGAAGGAAGAGGTTACAAAAACTCGAATTATAATAAAATAAAATTTTAAGATAACAAGGATGGATCAAATGACAACACACACGGAAGAGGTCGAGGAACAGGAAGAGGAAGAGGCCAAGGCTCTTTTAACTCTTACAAAGGTATATTAAGATAGGACACTATGATAGTGATTGTTGGTTAAAAAATGGAAGACCAATTGGAGGCAATCAAAGGATTCAAAGCAACTATGCAAGCACCTCACGTGAAGGAAGCAAGGACACATTAATATCAATGACACATGAGCATGGAGTACCAAATGGAAAAGGATGTGTTGAAATAGGTGATTTTACTCAATACATGATCAAAGATGCTAGAGATATAAGGCTTGGAGATACTAGTAGAGAAAAAAAACTATCTTATGTTCCTCATGGTCCTACAATTTGAAAGAACTAGATTTCTGTAAGAAAATTGGTAGAGGAGGAATATCATGTCATATATTATTGTGAATTAATGCTTTATAAAGAATCCAAAAGAAGGTTTCAAGTTCATTGATCAAGATATACAAGATGGAAGGATGTTCACTTCGGACATCCAACATCCATGTGGAAATTTCATGTCCATTCAATTTGGAAACAAGAATATTGTTTAGCTAGAATTATGTCCCAGAAGGATAGTTCTCATGAACATTCAAAACCTAAAGGACATGAGAAAACTTGAAGTGGTAAGTGGTCTTCCAGAATTAAATACTCTTGAACTACATGTGTTCTCTCAACCTTTCAAACTAGGAAAGAAAACAAGCCAACCATTCAAGAGGAGCAATTATGTGGTCCCAATTGTCTTGGAACTAATTCATACCAATGTATGAGGATGCACCCAGGATTCATCATTGGTTGGTAATGGATCTTTTTTCTCCTTCATTAATGATCACTCAAGAAACATATAGTTCTTTTGTATGATTCCAAAATCATATATGTTTTGTACATTCAAGGAATTGAAAAATCAAGTTGATAACAAAACAGGAGTTTCTATCAAAACCATAACAGCTAATGGTGGAGGGGAGTACTTCTCAAAATATTTTTTAAATTTTCTACAAGAAAATAGGATCATAAGGTAGCTTACTTGTAGGTATAACCCTTAGCAAAATGGACTAGCTAAGAGAAAAAAATAGGCAAATCATTGAAATTGAGATGAACATACCTTTATAGCATTGGGTTGAAGCTACGACAATCACCATTTACTTGATGAATAGGTGCACAACATTGGGAGTACATAACTTGATACCAAAGGAGATATTTTTTGGGACAAAACCTTCTCTTACATACCTCAAAGTTTGATGTGTTTTGTTTGTTCATGTTCCATGGGAATTCAAAAGAAGAGGGAACAAAGGTCAAAAAAAGCATTTTTATCAACCACTTGATGGAGGGAAAAGGATATAAGTGTTACAACCCTAGAACAAAGGAAGTAAGATTCTCAGGAGATGTGGTGTTTGATGTCTTAAGACCATCGTATGAAGATAAATGAAAGGAAAAGGTTCTTGAGGAAGATTGTTGCAAGAGAATGACTATAACAACCACCACCTACTAGAGAGATGACTCTCCTCCCAACCAAATGCCTCTATATATAGCTCTCTCCATGGGACTACCTTCTTGGGTAGGTGGATACTAGCCACCCTTGCGTTGACCATGTAACTGCATGTGCGCCAAGTGTCCTAGTGAACTCGAGTTAACTCAAGTGGATGCTCCCCATATGGATTGAACCCAAGACCTCATCCTTCACATCCTTGAGACCTAACCACTAAGCTAAGTGGATCACTTATTCACAAGAGCACAAGACCTCCTAGTAAGTCTAAACTCGAGATCTTTGGTCATACACATGGATGACCAAATGGTGTCCGATTTCAGATCTGTCTAAATTGGCGAAGCCCTTCGATCATAGACTTACTTTATTATATTCTTCCTCCCTTGGAAAATATTTTCATCAAAATAGAGCTATATACATACTATAGGCAACCCCCGAGCCTCATGTTATAAAACAGGAAGAACATGGTCATGTTCTAAAACTGGAAGAACATGTCTCATCTCTGTGGTGGAGTCCTTGCCCAAATGATTCGAAACACTATCTCATTTGGTACTTTGATGAGCTGGACAAAGTACAAACTAGTTGAAGAATAATAAGGGTGGATCTAAACACATCCATGGCCAATTCATAGTTTCTGGATGTGCGATCTAGGCACAAACATGTGAACTAGGTGGATTCAAATTACTAGTCCATTTCTAGGCATAACTGTTGCATGGACTTAGTAATGAAGGTGAAATTCTTATCCCTTGCAAGACTTTGAGAACTCTTGATTCACTTGAATTTATTTTGGAGAACTTGAAGTTTGGTTGTCTTAAACATTTAACTTAGATGTTTGTACAATGGTTTACTTTGATCTAACAGTTACTTGATTTTTTCAGCCGACTAGAGGACTACTTTGTCCTAATGATTTTTAAAATCCTATGTAAAGTGTAAGAGAAAGTAACCATTTTCTTTCAGTCAACCATTCTATAACTTGCCCAATACAAATTGGCAATGAAATTTATCCAACTTAGGACACTTTTCTCAAAGACTAGTTTTTAGCTAAAAGTTCTTGGGAATTGTCAATCTATTGAGCAATTCCTAACTTCTCTATTCTAGAGTATACTAGACTCTAGGAAATCATTTATGCTATAACTTGAAGCAAAATCAAATAAATAAGTCCACTTAGACTTATTATCTTTTGAAGATTGAAAAGGTTCTTGTACATAACATCTATCTAGGACGCTTTAATTTAGTTATCTAGTTCTAACCATCTAACCCTAGTCTTTTGCAAAAGAAATCACATACCATATCTGAGCCAATTACAAAAGATTTGAAAAGTGGAAAGCAATAACTTCAACTTAGTACAACCAATTCAAACATCGAAGATATGTAACCTCGCTATGACTCAAAATCTAGATGACTCAGGACTTTAACTTCTCAAAGATCTGTTTCAATAGGGTATTGAAGCATTTTTTCTATTTTTAAGAGAAATAAGTTGGATTCTCAAAAAGACTCAAAGCAAATCCAAAAACATCATCCAACCACAAGATACTAATGTGGTAACCAACATCACTGTGTTCACCCATTGAGGTTCTGTTGATGAGTTTTGTATTCAAATAATGCTTCACTTGAGACTAAGTTTAGGTCATATTCAGTCTTTCTGACTCCTTACTCGGAATGCAGTTCTTGTGCATTTCTTTGAGTCAAAAGAGTGAATTTACCAAGTTACACTATGAACTTGGTGCTTGACTTTGTCAATCAAATCCTTGGTTGAAAAAATCAACTCAAAGTCAAAGTCCAAACTTTTTTAGAAATTTTTCAAATATTTCTGATCGACAACACTTAAGCTTGAAATGTTCTAAGAAGATCTTAGAAGTTACTTACTTCATATCTTCAATTTCGTTGATCTTGAAGTTATCTCTAAGTATCTTGAGATGCTACTTTCATCATTCTTGAATTAAACTCCTTCTTTGAAGTTTTGATTTCCTTGAGTAACTAGGACTAAAAGATAATCATGAACTCACGGTGCAATGTCCCATACCATCTTTCCTACATCAATCTAAGTATAAAATCTAGTGTCCCATACCACCCTATTTTATATTCACATTGACGTGTGAGTGAATATTATCCTAAAGTCTAAAGATCTCTTGATAGAGCACGTTCTTGCTTCAATTGTTTAATAGAATTTTGAAGTTTCTGGCATTACCTCTAACTAGACTTTCTAGGTTTTTGATCCCTTCTCATGATCCTGTCACGATCTTGTGCTTTCCTTGAGGAATTTAAAAAACCTTTTGATGGAGCATCCATCCTTCTTTTCTAGGGTTTTCAAATCAAAACCAATTTGAATTCGAAGTACTTGAATTTTCATAGATTCAAGTTCAATTGGTTTATCCTTGACCAATTTGTAGTGACAAGAGCATTTGACTTCTGTCTTTAGATTCCTTTCTTACTGATACTTTAGGTACCTACCCTGGCCGCAACTTTTACAGGAATATCTCTATTGCCTAAGTCTAAGCATCCGCTCTGCATGCTCTCTGGATTTGTACCAAAATCCCTTTAAGGATAGGCAAACACTTATGTTTTACCTTCCACAAACTTAAGTGCCATCTTCACAGTTGCAGACTACATTCTTGGAATTGCTTCACTCTGTTCAGACTTGGAATAGCTTAGTCTTTTCACAATTTTCCATTGGATAAATGGAACTTGAGTGAATAATTCCCAAGAGGAATCTACAAAGTAGTTCCAATCGCAAGTTCTTGGACAATCATGGCCAAGCTTGATCAAGTCTGGTTGACCTTGCGACTAGAATAAAGACTTAGTCTTTATTTTTAAGATGTCCAGAATTATCAACAAGCTTCTTTGCTTACCCCCGGGAGTTTTTTTTTAGAGATCTTTTCCCAAGTTAAGTCCAAGCATATACTAATGCTTCGCAAATTCCAAAGCTAAGAATATTTGATATACCTTTAGGTTATATCACTATTTGGACTTAATTACCAATACTAGTGTTCTAGGAAATACAGGGAACTACTTGCTATTAGACTTTTCTTGAAAGATTCTAGTCTCACATCTTAGGAGATTTTTATTTCAAGAACTTTAGATTCTTGTCAAGGAATCAATAATACTAAGCCAATGATTCATCTTGGGATCTTTGCTTTACTAGAATAATCTCTCTAAAAGAAATCTTGACTATTTGAACAATAAGAAGACTGAAGGCTTTATCCCTTGTCGAAAAGATATTCCTTTTTAACCAAGGAAATAGTTAACTAGTTTATTTCCTTTATTGATTTAACTTTTAGGAAGTAGCTTAATTCCTAAAGATATCTTGATTCCCAAAAATTAATTTGACTTGGATTTCTTTTTTAAGATTGAATTAGCTTAAACAAAACCAAGCATACTTTCTATCTTGTCAAAACATCTTTATCTTAAAGAGGTTTTGCCTTCTTCATCTTTTGGCAAAATATCCATAAGTAGTAGTTGTTTTGCTCTTATCTATCCAATCCATCAATTTCTATCCCAATTGATGGTTATGTCTGTTTTTGGAAAGATGTCCAAAGCACAATTGCACTTTGATTGGCTGCCTGAGAGACTAAAGAAAATCATCACCAAATTAAGAAAACCAGCAACATCATAGGTGAGTAGCACACGAAGTGAGGGGAGAGACCTATCCCCAAGGAAGCCTATGCTCTGAATTCTACTGATCTTGGAATCCATTCTTGGGTGCATCAGTACTCAGTAGATTTCCATTGAGATATTCAAGAGTAAAAATGGGCCAAACAGAGTGAGAATCCTCCTCCAATTGAGTTAATAAATGATCTTCATGATCGATTCCCACAAAAAATTCCTTCTATCTATGTAAAACAAGAAGATTTCCATTCTAGTGAATAATTAGACTTTGAGTCTAATTCCTTACAAGAATGGCCTCATTTGAGGGGTCATGGGAGTCCAAGTCTATCATATGACAGCACCCATGGTCTTGGTAAGAAACAAAACTTCAATTATACCTAGAAACATGAAGGTAGTGATGAACACAAAAGTGCAATGTCATCTTACTTTGGAGGAGCTACTCAAAATTGTTGATATATTTAGGTAGTGATGTGTGTGAACACTCTAGGACCGTTGGGGCACTTTTTTCCCTCTTTAGGAGGTTTTTTCCCTTGGCTTGTATATAAGCCTATTGCCCTAACGCGCTTATTATCTTTGTACATTCTAGTGGTAATACATTCAATATTGTGTGTTGTGCTCCAAGATTCTTCTTCTTCCCTGTGTTGTTTGCATGCTTCTACAGATGTCTAACTCCAACAGTTGGTATCAGACAAGGTTGCCGCTTCATCTAAGGCATTGTTTACACCTCTTTGGTTGCAGTCTTAGAATCGCACGAAAGTTGGTAAGATCATTTTGACTACTGCTCATGGTAGTTCTTTCACTTTGTCAGATGCTTTGTTTGTGCCAATGATCAAGAAAAATCTGCTATCAGTTTCTCCATTAGCCAAGATTGGCTTGATTGTGAATTTTGTTGATGACAAATGTACAGTTCATTCAAATGATGACATCATTATTGCTTCTGGCATTTAATGTTGTGGGCTGTATAAGCTCATAGACTATGAAAATGTGTAAATGATTTTGCATCTATAGTACATGATTGTCAGAGTATGTCAGATGCAAAGCTTTGGCATGCATGCTTTGGTCATGTGAATTTTGCTAGTTTGCTACGCCTATAGAAATTTGAAATGGTGTCCTCTTTGCCCAATCTTAGAATTCTCTTAGCATGTAAAATGGGCACCCTCCATTCTGATCGAGGGGGGAATATATGTCTTTTGACTTTAATGCACTTCAAGCTAAACGTGGGATAAAACATCAGTGTACAGTGCCATATACACCTCAAGAGAATGGAGTTGTTGAATGAAAGAACAGGTCACTCATGGAGATGTCAAGGTGTACGGTCAAGACTTAGGCTTTACCACATACTTTCTAGCTTGAGGCTATTATGTGTGTAGCATATGTATTGAATAGGTGTCCCACTAAAGCGCTACAGTCTATCACTCCATATTGGGCTTGGCATGGTCACAATCCATCTATTGCTCATGTGTATGTTTATGGTTGTCTGGCATATGCATTAGTGCCTGAACAACATCATAGAATATTGGATAATAAAGCAATAAAATGTATTTTTGTTGCGTACACTTTTGAAAGTAAAGGCCGTCATCTGTATCATCCACAGACTAAACGCATTTTGGTTCGCCGCGATGTTGTTTTTGTGGAATATGCTATTCAGCCATTGCTTTCATGTACTAAGGAGACATCTATTAGCTCAAAAGACATGTATGATACTTTGCTGCCTCTTTTTACAAGTGGACAGTCTAGTGCTCATCCTAATGAGGCAACTTTTGAGCCTTTGCAGGTTTCATGTGATGATGTGGATCATTCCATTTCTCATGCAAATCTACAAGATGCACTTGTTGATGAGAGAGCTGATATTTAGGAGGCAAAAACTATGCCAAAATGGCTAGTGTAGACCTTGTGCGAC
>CM035421.1:108429449-108626949 GCA_020310875.1 Ceratopteris richardii
GGACTTTGAGCATACTTTCGGCATATGTGAATTTGGAAAGAATGATACATATGAGATTATTTTAGGTAGACCGTTTTTGAGACAATTTTAGATAATGCAAGATTCGGGAACCAATTCTTTGTACTTGTTGCATTTAGGAGGCACGACTAAAGACAACCCCATGGTTACTCTCATTTAGACATGTCCTCGATACAATATAATACTATCCATAGAGAATTGGATGACATGGGACCTATGCACTCCATAGGTCAGGGGCTTCATGGATTCATGAAGATACTCACTTATGGATGTGCAAGGTTGCAGTTGAAGAAGAAAAAATATTCTCCGAGTGGAAAGTAGGTACAAAGAAACACTCTAGATCAATTGAAGATGCATCCTATGCATCCATAGTATTCCCAATTGAGGAATTCCAACCCCAGAGTTGGACAAAAATTATAGCCACCATGGACATAGTAGTCAATGAGAAACACTTGACACCACACTATGATAAACATGGCTATGACATTTTAGTCTTCCCAATACAACCAGTCATGTATTATTCAATTATTGAAGAGTGCAAACCTCATATGAGTGAACCCAACCCATATAGTGACAACAATGAAGAGTCTATCATCATGGAGCCTTTTTGTGCTTCAAAGGAAGATTACCTCTATTTAATTGGAAATAAGAGCTCAAGAGGAGAAAAGATTAAAGCTAGAAAAAATGATAATAGTAACTAGACAGAAGAAAAAAATAAACCAATCCCTAAGACAATACAAGAAGAGACCCTCTTTGAAGTCCCAAAGAACTTCAAGAAATATGAAATAGAAGATCTAAAGTTCATGAACAAGATGTCTAATAGGAAGCACTTACAAGAGTGGCTTCTAACAACAACGAAAAGTCCGGGAAGATTGTTGTGACCAAAGAGAATGAAGAATGATGTGTGTACATAGGACACAACTTGATAGAAGGAGAAAGAGAAAGAGTTGATAGAATTGTTAAGAACATATAGAGATGTGTTTGCAGGTTTGGTCACGCAACATTCCCATTGAAATAATTCATTTTGAACTTTCTGAATTTCATTGTGGGGATAATTCTTAGAATGAACAATGAGGTCATTTTATGAATGTAGGTCAAATTTTGGGATGACAGGTTTTATATTCCCTCTCTAAACCTTATATGCATCATGTTTTCTTGTTAAAAATTGAATGTGAAGATGAAAGAATTAGGAAAACTTTTATATGAGATAAAGGTAGAGCATGCATAAGAGAATAAAAGTGTCTCTCTAGAATTTTTGTGGATCATGTTTTAAGTACGTTATTTAGGGTTGTACATTTAGTACACTATAAGAAAATGCCTTGATTCTACTCTCTCTCTAGAATTTCAAAATTTGTAGGACTCAAAAGTGATATTTGAATGTAGATTTGGACCTAGGTCATCTCTAATGCTATTGTGTAGATTAAGAGATTTAATAAAAGTATCTCTTACATGCTTACACTAATTCCTCACTATTTTTCAGTTATACGGCTTCAAACATTGCCATTTTTTAGGTACTTAGCCTTGAGAAACTTGAACTACACACTTTGAGTCATTCATAAATTTTGCATATTCTATCAGCTTACACAACCCAAGATATAGAATGTGAGAAGAAATGATGATGTCACCATTTGATTGATCATGAATTGCACATCTATCATCTATAAATTTAATAACCAAGCCAATCTTCATAGAATGTGAAACTAATAAAAACTTTTCTTGATCCCTAGCACAAATAAAGCATCAGACAATGTAAACGAACTACCATCAGGAGTAGTCAAAATGATCTTCGCAGCTGACATGAAAAGATAACAGGAGTTATTAGTGCATGTGAATGTATTCCCTGTAGGGAAAGGCTCAAGTGAAGTTAAAAAACTATGTTGCAAGGTAATATGTTGGGTTTCCCTACTATCAAAGTACCAAACATCTGAGTCTATTGTAGACATACATTGTTCATGCAAGAATAGGTCATATCAACAAACAATAGTAAATTCCCATTGTTCATTGAGCACAAGATTAGCAAACTTTGTTTTGGGTGTAGATGCCTTTATGACAACCATTCCGACCTCTTTCTTCTTTGCCTCTTGTGCAACTAGTTTTAGGAAACTCTTTATCACATGATCATTGCCTTCATAGTATTCCCAAAACAATGTCCGCTTTTCTATTTCATCTTCCCTTTTTCATCCTTCTTTGATTGTGGAGAGTCAGTAGATTTCTCTTTACTAATAGTTGAGCTCAATTGACCTTTTCATTTCTAACTAACGATGAAAGCTTAATTCGCAACACACATAATGGACTTTTTCAGCCTACACTCATCTTCTTGCAATAGAGAGAAGACTAACTCCTCAACTGTTAAAGCAGTTGGATTTCCTTTATCATTAATCAAAGATTATTATTTGATATGATTCTAGAAAACCATTTAGAATTGTTTGTGCAAGTGAACTATCTGGCAAGACTTCATAAAAAAAAAGTAACTACTCCTTCAAATCTTGATCTTTCTCAAAACATTGTCCATGGAAACTCCTCCATTCATGTGCTCACTGTCAAACTCTTTTCGGACATAAGTAGCACAAGCCTCATTCCTTGCTGGGTATAAAGTGTAAAGTGTCGCATGAGCATCCTTTGTTCGTTTTCATACTTTGTTTTCTTCATCCTTTGTTGTTTTTCATGAGTGAAGGTGAGGAATAATGACATGTTTGTTAGACAACGATATCAATGCATGTGCCTAAGCATCCCTGCCATACCAAAAAAGTTACTTTGCAATAGGTGCAGTAGGAACCACAACACAAATAGGAACCTAGATATGATCATCTTCAACGCCATCTGCATCACCTTCAATAATTGTATTTACAGATGTAGCAAGATGTTTTTCAACATGTTGCACAATATTCCATAGTCCTTTTGCAGATCATACATGATGCATCATATATTCTGATAATGGGTAATTGGTACCATCCAACTTATACTCAACACCCAATATATGAAATAATCACCACTTTTAGTGATGGTCACGCAATAAAATACATTGATGGAGAAAAATAATTGTATCTCAAAAAATTGAATAGAGCCACTATAATATGCCTTTCGATAATGAAATAATTCATTTTGAACTTTTTGAATTACATTGTGGGGATAATTCTTAGAATGAACAATTAGGTCATTTTCTGCATGTAGGAAAAATATTGGGATGAGACGTTTTATATTCTCCTTGTAGACCTTATGTGCATCATGTTTTGTAGTTGATTAATTGAACGTGATGATGAAAGAATTAGGAAACATTCTATATGAGAGAAAGGTAGAGCTTGCATAAGAGAATCAAATTATCTCTATGGAAGCTTTTTGAAATCATGTTTTAAGTAACTTGTTTAGGGCTCTACATTTAGTTCACTGTAAGAAAGTGCTTTGATTTTATTCACTCTAGAATTTCTAAACTTGTAGGACTCCAAAGATATAAAATGCGAGAAGAAATAATGATGTTTTTATTTGACATATTAATGAGTGTATCTCAAAAACTTGAATAGAACTACTCTAATAGCCCTTTTGATAGTGAAATAATTCATTTTGAACTTTGAAAATTAAATTATGGGGATAATGTTTAGAATGAACCATTAGGTCATTTTATGCATGTAGGAAAAATTATTGGATGAGAAGTTTTATATTCTCTCTCTAAAGCTTTTTTGCAAATTTTTCTTAGTTTAAAATTTAACGTGAAAATGAGAGAATTAGGAAAAACTGTGTATGAGAGAAAGGTGGAGCATGCATAAGATAATGAAAGTTTCTTGTGGAATTTTTCGAGCCATGTTTTAAGCTCCTTATTTATGGCTCTACATTTAGTTCACTAGAAGAAAATGGCTTGATTTTATTCTCTCTCTAGAATTTCTAAACTTGTAGGGCTCAAAAGTGATATTTGGAGGCAGATTCCAACCTAAGTCATCTCTTAAACTTGTGTAGATCAAAAAAGTTACTAAGTGTGTCTCTCACAAGCTTAAGCCAATTCCTCACTGTTTTTGAGTTATATGACTTTGAAAACTACCCTTTTTTAGGTACTTAGGCATGAGAATATTGAACTGCAACAATCGTTCATAGATTTTGCATAATTTATCATCTTATATAGCCCATGACATAAAATGTGAGAAGCAATAATGATGCTTCTCTATTTCTATTCGAATCTGTGATTTTGATGCATATGTGTGGACATGCACAAACAGAGGTATCTTCGGATATAAGTTTTTTATTCTTTTCTTCTAGTTTTGACGAGTACTACTAAACAAGGCACCACTACAAGCACATGCTTTTGTGAAAGTTTTTTGGAGAATCAGGTTTTTCTGAATTTGGTGGATCACACACTTCTTTGGGCAGTGATCAACTCTCTTATAAGAAGACACACATCAAAGAAGAGTCCAAAAATCAGAGAACTACCTTGTGGTTTAGAGTGAGAATAAGAGTGAAAGCATGATTGAGAGCACAAGTGTCAATGAGATTGTGATAGCTTGGAAGTAGTCCAGAGGTAGAGGATTTCTTGAAGAAGCCATTTTTCAAACCTATTGTATTGATTGGTTCACATCTATAATATCAAGATTTCTCTTTCTCTGATTCATATCTTGTATACTCTTTTGTGTTAAATTTTCCTTTATCTCGTGCAAGTTTTGTTTTTCTCTCTTCCACTATTCTTGTGTGATTGAAAGTTTTTGATTAAGGACAGATTGTGATTGAGGAAACACTACAATTAACTTGAATGAGTTTAATGTAGCCACTATCAGAGATAAGTATCCACTTCCTATCACAGAACACTTATTCGAACATGTGGAAGGAAAGAAATTCTACATATTCCTTGATGGATTTTCAAGCTACAATCAAGTAGGTATTACCCATGAAGAAAAACATAAGATGGCCTTTGCAATAGAGTGGGGCTTATTTTCCTTTCATGTGATGATATTTGGGATCACTAATGCTCTTGTGACATTTGAAAAGCTGATGTACCACATGTTCAAAGAGTTCCTGTAAAAGAATTTTGAGTTCTATGTTGATGAATTATGTGCTCATTACAACATTAGACAAATGCACATCCTTGAGTGAAAGCAAATCTTTCAGAACTATAGAGAATATAAAGTATGCTTGAACCTAAAAGAAAATGCATTTTCATGGTCATGAAAGACAATATCTTAGGTCATATAGTATCATAGAATGGAATTTCAATGGATGAGGACAAAGTTAGAGCCATTGTAGAGTTATCTAGACCCAAGAACATTAAGGAAGTACAAGCTTTCACGGGGAATTTTGGTTATTACCAATGATTTATCCATATGTATGTGATCATTGCAAAGTTTCTATACAACCGTTTGACTAATTTTGAGTGTATAGACAAGTGTGAGATCTCTTTTCATGAGCTCAAATGAAGACTATGTTCAGCACCAACCTTGAGTATACCTAATTGGAGTAATGCTTTCCATGTCCATGTGGATGCATCCAATAATGTTGTTGGGTGTGTGCTATCACAACCTTGATCTTGCAATAGCTTATGGAAGTAGGAGGTGAATGTAGTAGAACAAAACTACACCACAACCAAAAGAGAAGGATTCGGCATGGTGTATTTGGTAAAAAGTTTTGGCACTATCTACATGCGAAAAAGTTTATATTTTTTATAGATGACCAAGCACTACTATATCTAATAAACAAACCTTGCAATATAGGAATATTAGTAAGATGGTTGCTATTACTAATGGAATATTACTTTAAAAGGGTTGTTGGGAAAGGTAAGACCCATGCTAGGGAGGATCACCTTTCTAGAATAACTTCAAGAGATTCCTCACAAAGAGTGTCAGTTGAACTTCGTGATGCTTACTTGTTGAACCTAGAAGTAGTGCCTAATTGGGCCAAAAAATATTGTTCCTATTCCAAAATTTGGAACTTAACATCCTATACTAAAATCCAAAGATAAAGAAGTAGCAGGTCTCAAAAATATCAAATATTGGCAATTAGTGTGTATAATCACACTAACCAAGGTATACTTGTTTGTTGTGTAGACGAAGATGAGCATGCGCCAACCATGAAATTAGATATCTACAGGATGTGCAAACAATGTCCCATCTATGGTGTTAGTCTAGTAGTGGAACATGCCACTCTATACCAAGTGTCTTTAGTGCCATGTTGGAGCGAACCTTTGGTAAACTTTGTGAGGACAAAGACATTCCCTCAAGAGATGACACTGGCTAAAAGAAAGAGCCTAGAGCAGGAAGCACTAGACTATACTCTTATGGGATATAACATATACATGCAAGGAAGGGATGGGTATGTAAGACTATGTTCATGAGAGTGAATATCTTAAAATCTTAGAATCTATCACCAAGGCATTGTCAAAAGGATTTTTCCACTCCGACTTACACTCAAAAAAATTAAAATCTTCTTTAAAAGATTGGCCATGTATAAGCTTCTCAAAATATGTACAATGTGATTATTTAATCTCTTTATTTAATACTTGTAGGTGAACAAAAAGAAGAATATCCATTTGACCCCTCCATATGAACACTCCTTATATCACCTTTGGTAATGAAATCTTTGAGCAATGTGAATGATTTTACATGTGAACCATATATGCATATGTATAAGTATATAGATATATGTGAACTATTGCATCAGATTACCCTAGTTTTATATGCATATGTGTGTTTATGTGCATCTAAATGTGTTGAGATATGTATGTGTGCATAGGTAAGCATTTATATGGCTAAATGGTTTTCATATGCGTGACTCTAAGGGTACTTGTGTGTTTATGTATGAATAGTTATCTGGATATGTTTGTGCATGTGCTTTTGCATGTTTTTATGAATGTGTTTATGCATTTATGTGGGTGAGTATGTCCTTGTCCTAATGACTAGATGTTTTCTTGTGTGTATAAGTGTACGTGAAAATGAGGGTAAATCTTAACCATGTATATATTTATGCATCCATTTAAATTAAACCTTAATCTAATAAAACTAACAATATTAAGTAAACAAAAAAATTATTAAAATAAAAACAAAATTATACGTGTGTATGTAAATATCTTATAGTGTGTGTGTGTGTGTGAGTAGAGAGTGAGTTCAGTGAATGAGTGAGCCGTTTGAGTGTGTGTCTAACTATGCATGGTTATGTATATATCAGTTTGTACATGGATCTTTAACTTAATTAAGAATGATTTGTGTGTTCGCATGCATGCGTGACTAAGTGTGCATATGTGTAACTATAAGTGTGTTTTATTTGTTTTTTTTTTCTCTCGAATGTTTTCTTGCATGTACAGACGTAGAGAGAGAGAGAGAAAGAGTGATATTCATGGCTGCTATAGGGGGAGTTTCTTTTGAGAACTTTCTTTGCAAAGATCCTCAATTCCGCATGAGGGACCACATGCGAATCTGATGATCAAATCTAGGCGCCATTCATCTCTGAGAGTCAACAACAAATGTTCTAGATTACATAGTGGAGGGACACAAAGTAGATAAGAGCGTCAAGGAGGTCATTCAGGATGCAATTACGGAGAAAAAGAGAGAAAAAAAGGCAGGTATGAAGGTGCTGAAGAGGGATCATAATCAGGTGCAATTGATGGTCGGCTGGGTCATTTTGCGGATCATCAAAGACGGATATGGAAAGCAAGTAGTTGTGGCGAATTGAAGGTCCAATTTAGAAGATATGGAATGAATGTTTCAGATTAGCAAGGTGATTCTCTGGCGTGAAGAAAGTGATGTTTTTATTTACCTAGGCCTATTGCATGAGCTTTCATCTAAGGAAAAAAAAAACATATTCTCCGATGCTTCTGCCTATCAATTTCAGCCATCTCTAGACTTTTGAGCTACAGAAGCTGAAGGAGTAGGATAGGTTTTGTTATGTGGGCAGGTGGTGAAAAGTTATGCATGTTATTTTAAATATTTGCAGAGCAACGATATCTGTTCGGAAGGTTCTTTTGAGATAGAATAAGAACATGCTTTGTTGTTTAGAGTCTTGACCATCCACTTTCTCTAAGAGAAACTTCATTTGCTCGTCTAAGTTGAGTGGGTAGGTAAATAAATGGTAAAACGTGCACTATCATGTGCTTAACTTTATGGTTTATCCTGGAAACAACTATATAGAAGGCCACGGGGAGCAGTGGGGTGCATGCGTGAGCAGGAACAAATAAAGGAACAAAACAGGTGTGGAAGCATTGAAGTTCTTTTGCTCACCATCGGTGTTCGACCAACCATAGGCTTATTTGTTGTGAGATATAAACAACACATTTGAACCTTATCTATGGCAAAAACGGGTAGCAGCCTGCAGTCCAAACCTCTTGAGGGAAGTCCAAAGTGGTGCACTTTGGAAGGAAGTTCTGACTACAACTTGATCATGACGGTTTTGCTATTGGCTTTCCAGTAGACAATTGACGTGTTTCTTCTATGTACATGTATTGGCATAGTATAATAGCTATATATCATTTGTCGTACATTGTTCCTACTCTTGCGCAATACATATAGTGTACGGAAGTATTTTGGCTGTTCATATAATAAATAGACAATATTCGAGCAAAAAAGAAAAAAGCAATGCTCGGTTTTCGCCATCTGACCTTTGCTTTAACGATTCAAAACTTTATATTCCATCTCAATCTTTGTTATCGGTTTTCATATCTTTGAAGATGAGGAGGTAGTTTATGCAATGCACAATTGATGTTGTAGGCACCGACACCCTCATTTGCATTCGGGAACCTTTGCTGTCACAAAGCTCTAACTAAATTGAAGCTTGGTGCTAAATTGTTATTCCAAGTGAATCTAGTACATGAGAATTAATCAGACTTTTTGAGTTCCATCTTCAGTGTCAAGTTGAGTTCCATCACTTACGCTCGCTAAAGCACCCCGCATGTGCCGCATGTGTGGAACATTGATGGTTGACAACTCCAATTGGCAATGGAAAGTAGAGCTATAACCACTATGATAAAACTCTTAGTTTGGTTAGACTGCATATGTTACCTCAAGGTTGTTATGCTTTATGGAATAATGAAATGTTATATATTGATTTTAATGTCATGAGGTTTTTAATGTGATTGTGTTTTGATTTAGCACGTGAAGACTCATGAGGGTATGAATGTACGTGGATTTATTAAGATATTTTTGAAGATACTTCAAAGACAATATTTTAGATATTCTTTGTGACAACATTAGATCACTTTAGAAAGCAACATCTTTGTAAAAATAGTAGGTCGCTTAGAACGCAATGATTTTATAAATACAATAGATTTTCATAAATACACACTTTTCAAAGTGCTACCCTCATGCATCTTCTATCAAGACATAATGAAAAATACCTATAAATACATAGCTTTGATAAACTCTTCCATTAGAGTATGCGGGGGGAGATTGTATCCAATCTTGTGTTTAGTCTTTTATCTCTCTATATTTTGTGAGCAATTTTGTGAGCTTTCATTTTTGTACTATCTCTCTTCATGTTTGCGAGGGTGTGCATATCAACATTGGGTCATGATTTGTGGCATCCACTCGTGATTTTGCATCTATTTTAGTCGCGTAGTTCAGGCCTTCATTTATCAAGTTCATTTTTTTCGTTTTCTAGTGTACTTTTTCAATTCTTTTTGAATTTGTTACAATGCACTATGCACTATACTCACTCTGCTCACTATGCTCACTCTTCTCATTATGCTCATTGTGCTCACTGTGCTAAGTGTACCCACTATGCTCATGCTGCTCTTTGTACTCACTATATTCCTTGTACTCCTTGTACTCTTTGTGCTCACTGTTCATGGTTTCGACTCGTTTATCAAGTTTGATTATCGATTCGTTTATCAAGGCATTGACTAAGACATAAAACTATGTCATAACTTTTACATGTTTGGCTTCTTTGGCATTCATGGTTCTCTTGGTTTGGTTCCGTTGGCATCCATTGGCTACATGCAAACCATCTTTAACTTATGAGTGGTAAGAGAGCTTCATAATTTCCCTATTTTTCTTACTTATTTCCCTAGTTGGGTAACTTAGTTTCTTATTTAGCATAAAGAGGATTTGAACCCACCACCTCTCATTTACAAGAGATATGCTTTGTCCACTACCCTATTTTCCCTTTTTGATACCCTATTCCTTTTCATTAATATTTTACACTAATTTTACCGCATCTTCCCCTTATTTATTTATTTGACACTCTCTTTTATTTAGTTATTATTATTATCATTACTATCTATATATATGGTCTCAAGAATAAACATTTCCTTAATTATTTTTACATCATTAGTCATATGTTTAGGTTCTATATAAGTCCATGGACCCTTCCCATAATACCGAGGATTTTGGTACATCACCCTGACCTAGGGTATCACTTGAGCAACAATTAGAGCTTTTGCAGCATAAACTCCAAGATGCTCAAAAGGAGATTAAAGAATGTGATGTTGTACTCCAACAAATACAGAGTGATGACAACAACCTCGTTAGGGTAGTGAAGTCCATTATCATTGCGCAAGAAGAAGGCACACATTCCAAGATTGGTGCCAAAAATTTCCAATTTTCTTGATTGAATGGGCAAAAGGATGGCAAATTTTTTCTTTCATGGCTATCCCAATTTGATGACTCTCATTCTGACGAATCATATTCTAAAAATGAGAAAGTGAAAGCTATTAATTATTTAGTGGCTAAGGCCGAGTTATTGTGGAATGTTTTGTAGCATAGCAGTGACTGCCCCATCACATGGATCACATTTCAAGAAAAGATCAATGCATCCCTTCTTCCTCCCCGGTTCCACTTAGATGCTCATCGACCATGGACAACATCTAGATAGAAGATGGCGATAATGTATCTATTGACACTGAATGTTTTTGGAAATAACTACTACTTATTTGCTGCCTTGAAACCATTGCTGAAGATACCTTGCAATGGAAGTATGAAGATGGTTTGGAGATGGCAATTCAAGCCAAGCTCAACAAACCACATCCTACAACCCTCTATGATGTGATTTCTTTTGCACATGTTGTCATGAAGGACTTTCAATCCATCACCAAGTCCATTCGCTTACAAGAAGCGCATCAACGACAATCACCAATCCAACCCAATTTTGATTTTAAGCATAATTTCACTACTTTTAAGCACCATCCTACTTTTCAGTATGCTCCTCAATCCAATTTCTCATCAGTACCCAAGAGAATCCCTTTACAACCTACCAAACCTCCAAGTCTTTAAACTACAATGATGGATGCTCAACAAAAGAGGCCCCCTATCACTTGATTGCATTGTGGTACATTTGTTCATACAAAAGATAATTGTAGGTTGCAAAGTAATGTATGAAACCTATCAGATCTCAAGTACATACCATGGAGGTGGTTCATGAAGACACTCAACTTGATTGGACCAAAGAAGCACAAAATCTAAGTACCTTGGGTAACGAAATTTTTATTCATTCTGTACTTTAAATGCAAGGTAGTATTAATGGTAAAATTGTTAATATTTTACTATATGATGGTAGTTCTCATTATTTTAGTTCATATAAACTACTACAAGATCTTCAATAAAACATACTTTCTTCTATGTATAAAGTTAAGGCTTCATTTCAAGGAAATAGATATCATGTTATAAGTAAAGAGCATAACATACAGATTTATATAGGTTCTTATAGATGAACGCACATTCTTAATTGGTGCTCTGCATTCCTATGATGTTATACTTGGCATGCCTTTTCATCTTTGTTATAATCCATCCATTGATTATCATACACACAGAATGAGTTTTAAGTTTAGCAATCCAGATACTTCTTTGTCTACAATGCATGACTTCCAGCCATTTCCATTAATTAGTCATACTCAAGTAAAATGTGCACTTAGAAAAAGCTACAATTCATGTATTGTTTTTGTCAATAACATGGTTGATTTCACACATACATTTCCTAATGCACATAAATCATTTTTTGATTCCTATAAGGATTGTTTTATGGCTGATTTTCCTTCTAAACTACCACCTTCTAGGGGATCTATTGACCATAGAAGATTTAATTCTTGGTAGTTGTCCTACCCATAAAAACACCTTATAGGCATGGAACTTTACATATAAAAGAAATCTCTAATCAAGTTGAGGGTTTATTCCACAAAGGACTTATAATGCCTAGTTTTTCTCCCTTTGGATCACTTGTTCTCTTAGTAGAGAAGAAGAACAAGACTTATAAGATATGCATTGACTATAGAGCACTCAATAAGATCACAATTAAAAATAGATATCCTATTCCTAGCATAGATGATTTTCTAGAAAAACTTCATGGAGCACATGTTTTTAGCAAAATTGATCTTAAATATGGGTATCATCAAATACAACTCAAAAAAATGACATCTATAAGACTCAAGTTGGTCACTTTGCATCCATGGTAATATCTTTTGGACTTACCAATGCACCTACTGCATTTGCACATATGATGAATAGCATTTTCCTTGATTACCAACCTTTTTTTTCTTGTTTTCCTTGATGAGATACTTGTCTATAGTGAGAATGATGATGAGCATGAAAAGCATTTAGCAACATCCTTTAATTTGTTATGCAAAATAAAAATTTATGCAAATCCTCTAAAGATTTATTTGTTCCAAAAATGAATTAGAGTACTTAGGACATATTATTTCTAGTAAAGGTGTTCATTTATATGCAAAGAAAATTCAAGTAATCGAAGAATGGATTGTACCTCAATTTGTGAATGATATATGCTCTTTTCTGTGGTTAGCTAGTTGTTATAGAAAGTTTGTTAAGCTTTTTCTGATTTAGCACTTCCACTCATATTATTATTAAAGAAAAGGTTAAAATTTGCATGGGGATATGCACAACAAAAATGTTTTGAAAACCTCAAACATTCATTTCTCATGCACCTCTTTTGCAATTACCAATTTTTTCACAACCATTGGAATTTCTATATGAAATAATTGTGAAGGTTTGAGATACATATTTGATTTCATCATTTCATTTTGATTGCATGTGGCAAGCGACGTATGTACACTCTTGTGGGTCCTTAAATGGACATTAATCACACGTAGTGAGATGAATGTATGCATTTTGCAAGTCCTTATTTGAACAACTCACGTGTCTTGTGAGGTTATATTACCCTGCTGAAAACCTTGAACTAAACAAAAACTAAGGGACATGGTGAGGTTTTTAACTAGGGTATTCTCATCTCATGGAGATACCTTGGTGATAGAGGTGGAAGAAAAAAGAGAACACAATCCAAAGACCTCCTATATCTATCACACCCCCCCTCGATTAGAATGGACGGTGCCCATTTTACATGCTAAGAGAATTATAAGCTTGGGCAAAGAGGACACCATTTTAAATTTCTGTAGGCGTAGCAAACTAGATAAATTCACATGACCAAAGCGTGCATGCCAAAGCTTTGCATCTAACATAGCCTGACAATCATGTACTGCATATGCCAAATCATTTATTGATTTTTCATAATCTATGAGCTTATATAGCCCATGACATAAAATGCCTGAAGCAATAATGATGTCGCCATTTGACAGATCATGAACTATACATCTTTCATCAACAAAATTCACAATCAAGCCAATCTTGGCTAATGGAGAAACTGATAATAGATTTTTCTTGATCCTTGGCACAAACAAAGCATTTGACAAAGTGAAAGAACTACCATGAGCAGGAGTCAAAATGATCTTACCAACTTTTGTGGGATTCTAAGACTGCAACAGTGTACAGAAGTCGATTACCTATAGACTTAGACTTGTACAAAAGCATTTCACAAAAGATCTAACACAGAAGGAGAAAACTCAGAAATATCGGGCACAACATATTCTTCATTTTTGAGAAAAATTACAACTGAGTGATGAGAGAGTCTTAACTCACTTCTAAGATGTCTAATGACACATACAACTTCTGATTACTCTATTCTCATGCTCTCTCATCCTTGCCCCGACATTTTCATAGTATATATATACAAAAAATTTACAACCTTATGACTTCTCAAAGATATAAGTGAACTATCTGTACATATATGTTCACATCTTCCTCTTCTGAATGTATTCTTCTTCCATGCTTCACAACTTGAATCTTTCCTTCAAACCTTGACTTCAACTCTTCATCAAAACATCAATTGTTGATTGTCCTGCACCAACAGCTATGCACTTGCAGCTCATCATGGTTGGAATGTACATCAGTTAGGAGCAACATTTCTAAATCGCAACTTGCATGAAGAAGTGTATGTTTCTCAGCCCCATTGCTTTGTGCAAAAAGAGCATGAAAACCAGGTGTGAAGCTTAGAGAAGGCATTATATATTTTAAAGCAAGCACCATGTCTTTGGCATATGTGCACACACAAGAGAACATTGACGACCTTTTTAGGAAGGCTCTGCCTAGGGAGAACTTTGAAGCTCTCTGCAAAGCTTTGGGCTTACTTTCTTTTTTGGATTGATTTGACATAGCTTGGCACTTCCTTATACATGAGTGCCAGCTGCTTGTTCACCGCATCACTCCGAGGGGGGCATTTGTCAATATATTTAGGTAGTGATGTGTGTGAACACTCTAGGACCACCAGGGCACTTTTTTCCCTCTTTAGGAGGCTTTCTCCCCCGGCTATGTGTATATAAATATATATATATATATATATATATATATATATATATATATATATATATATATATATATATATATATATATATATATATATATATATATATATATATATATATATATATATATATATATATATATATATTGCCCTAATGGGCTACTTATCTTTGTAGAGTCTAGTGGTAATACATTCAGTATTGTGTGTTGTGCTCCAAGCTTCTTCTTCTTCCTTGTGTTGTTTGCGTGCTTCCACAGACGTCTAACTCCAACAAAAGTTATACCCGATTTGTGGAAAAACATAACCAATCAAGTTCTAAAAGTAGATAAAACTCATTCTGTAGGGAGGATCAGATAAGACAATACAGAGATACCCTTTGATAAGGTAGGAGACATGAGTAAAGGAGGAGAAGGAAATACCAATCTTCCTATCACTTCTCATGTTTGTAGAACAAAATGCATTTAATAATTAGGAGCAGGTGTTGCCATAGCTACAACTATCCTATGGAAACACTAGGGCAAGCCCACACTCAGACAAACAAGAATGAAGTTGCAAATGGCAGATGGACACATCATGAAACCTCTAGGATTGCTGAAAGGAATACCTCTTACCACTTGTTGTGTGGACTTTGAGCATACTTTTGGCATATGTGAATTTGGAAAGAATGATGCATATGAGATGATTTTAGGTAGACTGTTTTTGAGACAATTTTAGATAGTGCAAACTTCAAGAACCAGTTCTTTGTACTTGGTGCATTTAGGAGGAACGACTAAAGACAACCCCATGATTACGCTCATTTGGACATGTGCTCTATACAATATAATACTATCCATAGAGAATTGGATGACATGGAACCTATGCACTCCATAGGTCAAGAGCTTCATGGATTCATGAAGATACTCACTTATGGATGTGCAAGGTTGCACTTGAAGAAGAAAAAATGTTCTCCGAATGGGAAGTAGGTACAAAGAAACACTCTAGATCAATTGAAGACGCAGCCTATGCATCCATTGTACTCCCGATTGAGGAATTCCAACCCCAGAGTTGGACCAAAATTCTAGGCACCATGGACATATTAGTCAATGAGAAACACTTGACACCACACTATGATAAACATGGCTATGACATTTTAGTCTTCATAATACAACTAGTCATGTATTATTCAATTATTGAAGAGTGCAAAACTCATATGAGTGAACCCAACCCTCATGGAGCCTTTTTGTGCTTCAAAGGAAGATTACCTCTAATTAATTGGAAAGAAGAGCTCAGGAGGAGAAAAGATTAAAGCTGGAAAAAATGATAATAGTAACTAGAAAGAAGAAAAAAATAAACCAATCCCTAAGACAATACAAGACGAGACCCTCTTTGAAGTCCCAAAGAACTTCAAGACATATGAAATAGAAGATCTAAAGTTCATGAACAAGATGCCTAATAGAAAGCACTTACAAGAGTGGCTTATGAAAACAAAGAAAAGTCCAGGAAGATTGTTGTGACCAGAGAGGAGAATGAAGAATGATGTGTGTACATAGGACACAACTTGATAGAAGGATAAAGAGAAGGAGTTGATATAATTATTAAGAAAATATAGAGCTGTGTTTGCATGGAGCTACAAAGAATTGAAAGGAGACGACCTAGATATTTGATCATGCAAAACTCCCATGCCTTTGGAAGCCAAGCCAACAAAGCACAAACCAAACACATATAATGATAACTATGCAGCCAAGCTTAGAGAAATAAACTATTGTGATAGAAGTTGGGTTTATCTATCAAGTTGAGCATAGCAAATGAGTACCGCCATTGTTTTAGTGCCCAAAAGGAGTGGAAAACTATGAGTGTCTGTTAATGTAATAGGCCTTTGGATAGTGAAATAATGCATTTTGAACTTTCTGAATTTCATTGTGGTGATAATACTTAGAATGAACAATGAGGTCATTTTATGAATGTAGGTCAAATTTTGGGATGAAAAGTTTTATATTCCCTCTCTACACCTTATCTGCATCATGTTTTCTTGTTAAAAATTGAATGTGAAGATGAAAGAATTAGGAAAACTTCTACATGAGATAAAGGTAGAGCATGCATAAGAGAATAAAAGTGTCTCTCTAGAATTTTTGTGGATCATGTTTTAAGTACATTATTTAGGGCTCTACATTTAGTTCACTGTAAGAAAATGCCTTGATTCTACTCTCTCTCTAGAATTTCAAAATTTGTAGGGCTCAAAATTGATATTTGAAGGAAGATTTGGACCTAGGTCATCTCTAATGCTATTGTGTAGATTAAGAGATTTAATAAAAGTGTCTCTCACATGCTTAAAATAATTCCTCACTATTTTTCAGTTATACGGCTTCAAATAGTGCCATTTTTTAGGTACTTTGCCTTGAGAATCTTGAACTACACATGTTGAGTCATTCATAAATTTTTCATATTCTATCAGCTTACACAACCCACGATATAAAATGTGTGAAGAAATGATGATGTCACCATTTGATTGATCATGAATTGCACATTTATCATCTAAAGCCAATCTTCATAGAATGTGAAACTAATAAAAAAAATTCTTGATCCCTAGCAAAAATAAAGCATCAGACAATGTAAATGAACTACCATGAGGAGTAGTCAAAATGATCTTACCAACTCATATGAAAAGATAACATGATTTATTAGTACATGTGAATGTATTCCCTGTAGGGGAAGGCTTAAGTGAAGTTAAGAAACTATGTTGCGAGGTAATATGTTTGGTTGCCCCACTATCAAAGAACCAAACATCTAAGTCTATTGCAGACATACATTGTTCATGCAAGAATAGGTCATATCAACAAACAATAGTAAATTCCCATTGTTCATTGAGCACAAGATTAGCAGACTTTTTCTTGGGTGTAGAGGCCTTTATGACAACCATTCTGACTTTTTTCTTCTTTGCCTCCTGTGCAACTAGTTTTGGGAAACTCTTTATCACATGATCATTTCCTTTATAGTATTCACAAAACAATAGTCGTTGTTCCATTTTCATCTTCCCTTTTTCATCATTCTTTGATTGTGGAGAATTAGCAGATTTCTCTTTAATAATAGTTGAGCTCAATTGACCTTTGCCTTTCTAACTAACGATGAAAGCTTGATCTGCAACACACGTAATGAACTTTTTCGGCCTGGACTTATCTTCTTGCAATTGAGAGAAGACTAACTCCTCAACTCTTAAGGCAGTTGGATTGCCTCATAAATCAAAGAGTATTATTTGATACAATTCTAGAAAACCATTTAGAATTGTTTGTGCAAGTGAATTATCTGGCAAGACTTCATAAAAAAAACATAACTACTCCAAATCTTGATCTTTGTCAAAAAACTGTCCCTGGAAAATCCTCCATTCATGTGCTCACTATCAAACTCTTTTCAGACATAAGTAGCACAAGCCTCATTCCTTGCTTGGTATAAAGTGTAAAGTGTCGCGTGAGCATCCTTTGTTGTTTTTCATCCTTTGTTGTTTTTCAAGAGCGAAGGTGAGAAATAATGCCACGTTTGATAGACAAGGCTATCAATGTGTGTGCCTAAGCATCCCTACCATACCAAAGAATTTACAATGCCATGTGCATCACCTTCAATAATTCTATTTACAGATGTAGCAAGATGTTTTTCAACATGTTGCACAATATTCCATAGTCCTTTTCCAAACCATACATGATGCATCATATATTCTGATAATGGGTGTCCAACTTATAGTCAACACCCAATATATGAAATAATCACCACTTTTAGCCATGGCCACATAATAAAGTACCTTGATGGAGAAAAGCAATTGTATCTCAAAAACTTGAATACAACTACTATAATAGGCCTTTCGATAGTGGAACAATTCATTTTGAACTTTTTGAATTACATTGTGGGGATAATTCTTAGAATGAACTATTAGGTCATTTTCTATATGTAGGAAAAATTTTGGGATGAGATGTTTTATATTCTCCTTGTAGACCTTATGTGCATCATGGTTTCTAGTTGAAAATTGAACGTGACGATGAAAGAATTAGGAAACATTCAATATGAGAGAAAGGTAGAGCTTGCATAAGAGAATAAAATTGTCTCTATGGAAGCTTTTTGAATCATGTTTTAAGTAACTTGTTTAGGGCTCTACATTTCGTTCATTGTAAGAAAGTTCTTTGATTTTATTCACTCCAGAATTACTAAACTTGTAGGGCTCCAAAGATATAAAATCCGAGAAGAAATAATGATGTTTTTATTTGACATATTAATGAGTGTATCTCAAAAACTTGAATAGAACTACTCTTATAGCCCTTTTGATAATGAAATATCTCATTTTGAACTTTGAAAATTTAAATTATGGGGATAATGCTTAGAATGAACCATTAGGTCAGTTTATGCATGTAGGAAAAATTGTTGGATGAGAATTTTTATATTCTCTCTCTAAACCTTTTTTGCAAATTTCTCTTAGTTTAAAATTTAATGTGAAAATGAAAGAATTAGGAAAAACTGTGTATGAGAGTGTAGCTTAGTGATGAGTAGCACCTCCTTTAATGTCAATTCGGGAAGACATGAGGATGGTATGAAGACCTCGAGCAAGCGAAGGCACAAATTTGTGGAATCACTTCTAGTACAATCAAGTTCTCATACAAGCTCAAAACTACAAGAAAACTCCCAAAAATGAGCTCTCTAGCTCTATTTATAGTTTTTTGACTAGCTTTGGTCCTGTCCAGACCTAGTGTGCGGCCTAGTTAAAAATTAGGTTCCAGGGCTTATTTGAGGGCTCAAACGAGATCTAAAAAATATCAAAATTGGCAGGCAACTACTTCTAAGGCTCCCCAAGCTCAAGGACTCCTCGGCTCGTAAAAATGGAGCTACCAAAAGGTGAAACGGTATTTACAAGGGTTTCTAGTGATGAGAATCACTTTTAAAATGATGTAAGGTTTGGAAAAATTTTAATGGGTTGCCTCAGTGCTAGATCTACATGTATGCCTGTACCTGCTTCTTCCCCTATGTGCTAGATCTGCATGTATGCCCATACCTACTTCTTCCCATATGATGCCAACACTCTCCCCCACCTAGCGTCTATCGTCTCTGACAGAC
Organism: Ceratopteris richardii; assembly: GCA_020310875.1. Taxonomy (NCBI): domain Eukaryota; kingdom Viridiplantae; phylum Streptophyta; class Polypodiopsida; order Polypodiales; family Pteridaceae; genus Ceratopteris; species Ceratopteris richardii. The sequence goes on from CM035421.1 coordinate 108,449,079, forward strand.
CTTTGCTCAGCAGTTTGATCAATGTAGTGCTGCAGTATGTCGGTTGCCAGCTCTTGTTCTCTGATCCATAGTCCCTTAACCAAGTCTCTTTGAAGGGCATCCCAATTAATTGTGCCAGGCATGTCAGGTTGTGGCGTGGTGTAGAGATCCGAATGCATTGTTTGTTTGCATGCGAATAAGTGTAGCAGATGAGTTGGGTGTGGCGCGAACACTTCTGAGTGTGATTCTGAGAACCCCGTGGTGAACATGTCATCAAACGTTTGCTTTTAGCAAGCAGGGAGATATCGTATTTGTGCATGCCATGCATAAGCCACTCGGATACTCGGGGTCGTGCTCATATCATAAAGTAAGTCATAATTACCATTAATGAAGCCCGGAATTGGTGGCTGGATGTGACGTACATTGTGGAAAGTCTTTAACACCACTTGCATCATGTCCAGTATCTTGAGCATCATCTGTGCAGTGACGTCAGGCATGGGGTGGAGGCATGGCATCCAATGTCTGATGGTAGCCATCATGTAAGCTACAGTAGGTGTGCCGGTTGGGGGTGCAATGGCGGGGTAATTGAGCCATTCTTTGCAATTGGCATTGTTCTTAACTTTTATGGAAAATACCTTCCATGATCTTCTTCGTTGCACTGGCCCGTAGCAATTGTTATACTTCAAGTGCATGGGCGCGTGATCCCATGTTTGTAGCATCTCGGGATAGGTCTCGAGTAACTTTTGCCTCCAGGTGGGTTGGTATATGTTCCCTTTGTGGGCGTCCTCTAGAATGTCCTCGGGTTCAAATTGGGTAGTGAAAGTAGGGTACTTGTTGGTTTTACGTTTGATCTCAGCATTGTAGTCTGCCAACAGTACAAACTATGGCTTATATTGTAACTCGAAGCTGGTTATCAGTCTTCTAGGATCAAAGTTAGTTAGAAGAGCATATAGAGGCTTTGCAATGACGGCATACATGTGAATGAACCGGTGTGGAGGTGATTGCAATCCGGGTGGATCGGGTCCGGTCGTGGCACACATAGGGTGTATGAAGCTAATGAATGTTGGATGGTTTAAGGACATGAAAGTGAAATTAATGTTGAGTATGGAGAAGAGAGAGAAGATGAAATGATTATGGGAATGGGAAAGTAGGAGTGCAAGTTAGATTTATGAACATGAATGATAAGAATGAAAGAGAACATACACACGAATCAAATTTGGAAGGAAGAATGGTCCATTGAAGGAGCTTCTTAAACACTTCCTAATTCTAATCCATATGCATAGTCTTCTTTGGATGATATGTATGCATGACGTGAATAGATGGAATCCTTACACATAAACTAGTTTCGAAAGGAAGAATGGTCCAATATTGGAGCTTTTTATACACTTTCAGAAACTAATCAATATGTATGGGTACGTATGGATTATAAGCATGCAAGTGAATTAAGATGATAGAGTTTACTCACAAGCTCAAAGAAACATCCTCACTGGTTCAACGCAATATTGCGGAGCCTTCTAACACATAGAAGAAATAGAAGACATGTAAAAATACTTAAGAGACTGAGAGAGGAGACAAGAGACAAGTGACAAGTGACATGAATTAAAAGGATTGGAATTAAGATACATGTATAAGATCGTCGTGGTACGTCAAGCTAGGCAGTCTACTGATCAAAGGTGGTTCCGACCCTCAAACCATGACAGTTCAGCCGAATGTCACACGTAAGAAGGTGAGTTCCACTTCAGTGACCCTATGTATGTCTAGGCTCGTAACGTCTAACTAAAGAAGTCTAAGACTCATTAAAACCAGCTCTAACTCACTCACACGCTCCACCGAGGGTGAGTCAAGATAGAGATGCTGGTTTCAAGAGCCTATCCTAGATTGGAGTTCTAACTTAAATTTGAAACTAGGTACTATACTCATACTAGCTCACCTTGGATCCTCACTTGCTCAACCGAGGATGATTGTCTCAAGGAAACCGTAAGCTAGCATGAGCCCTATGGATGCCTAACAATGATGCTCTAGGAGTTTGGAGGGGGGTTTATATAGTTTTTTGAATGAATTTGGGCCCTTGGATCTAGAGAAATCAACTCTCAACTCTAGGATCACTACTTTCGATTACAACCATTTGATTAATCAAATCAATGGCTTGGAATTGATCTTTCTATCAAATCTAGTGTAAAGGAGTGAAATTTAGGCACCCTCATTCTCCACCATTGGATCTGGGGATGATCTGGATCGTCGGATCAGTGGTGACATCAATTCGGATAAGATAAGCCACTATTTTTGGAGAAAAGCTGCATTATTGATCTTTGATTGTCAAAAAAATCTTCTTTTATGGAAAAACTCGTGGATCCTCCTTGCTTTAAGCATAAGTGCATCTCCACCCTTGAATATGAGCTCATCTTGATCGTACAACATGGCTCAATCAGCTTTCGCCATGTGGTGGCCCTTCAACCCTTCAATTTGCTTAAACTAGAAAACTGCGGTGATCCTGAAAACTGGACTTTGTACTCTTTGACCCTCCACATAGGCTTTGATGAGGGATAAAACTTTGTAGGACTATGTTTCCAAAGATCTCCTTCAGGAATATTAAAAACTCCCATCTGAATCTCCCTTGTACAAGTTTGACTACATTTGGAAACTTGCAAGGTGGCATTAAGGTGTCTAGGAAGCTGTGATAGCCTTGAAACTTTGTACAAATATGTAGCCACATATGATCTTTATACATGCCAAACCATATGGCTAACATAAATTTCTATACAAGAATTTGTAGGGTCAAACTAGAAAAATTACATTTTTACAAAATGAACATAGCATATCAATGTGCTACACAATCCATTTTCTGCTGAAATTTGAGCTATAGACTGCCTTTGACAATCTTTACAAGTATATGAATGTTCATCGAATTTGGTGACCATGAATTTTTTGCCCTAATTTCCCAACTTTGACCAGCTTTGACTGCTACCATGGACTTTCTTGATTTCTTTAAAACTTTGTATGTGAGCTTCCTTTGACATCCTTGATGCATCCTAGACTTCTCGGGGGATTTCGGCTACCTTCACCAAATATGTTTTTTGTAGGCCTTCACAAGTGAGAGAGGAGAGAAAATCTCGACGACATTCGCCTCCACTAAACCTACGATTCCTCCGGAAGCGCCACTCTAGCATCTGTGAAAAACAAAATGTTCCAGGCATCAAATTCTTTTATAGGCAACATAAGAAACATGGAAGGAAAATTGATTATATGCATGAATAGGTAGGTAACGTGACATGAAGCAAAATTTGCATGAAAGAAAGAATTGAAACAGGCAACATGAATATGCATTAACAAATAGGCAACATGTATGCAAATGAACAAGCAACATTGGCAACAAGAAAGAAAAAAAACAAGCATCAATATGAAGTGGAAGTGGATGTATTGAGTCGTTTTAAGCATCAGTTCCTCTCATCTTGAAGAAAATTTTGTACCTTTTTCATAAAGCAATCTACCTTAAATATGATTATAAACAAAGATTTAGGATTTTCAAGAGACATCTTTCATCTTTAGCTTATTTTAGATCAACTCCTTTTCTACATAAATATGAATATGCTCTTTCTCTAATAACATGCAAGGAAATCTAACTAAACTCCACTAATGCATAAATCTGCCTATATAGCCCGTGATTTATTCTACTATGCCTCTTTATCCTTCTTTGGCTTGCTCTTTTTTTTTTTTATGATGATGATGATGATGATTCGGAAACTTTATGGTTACGATCACTTTTTTGGGGTGGAAGAAAGTGTAAACTTCCTGGTAACATGTAGTTTTTTTTTTTGATGATGGGGAAAAATTAAACCCCGATACAAGGTACAACCATTTTTTATGACGGAGAACAGTCGTTTAAACTCCGATACAAGTGCTGTGAGATGGACTAAGGATGTAGAAACATGCAATAGCAGGAGCTAGGATTTCAATAATTATGCTTTCGATACTGGATACATATGCATGTTTATATATGAAAGTCATGTCACCAAAATAAACCTCCAAATCTACATGCCCTATCTTTCCACAATCCTAGATTATAATCAATTTCTTAGTAGATAAGTTACTACTTAAGATACAATTTTACACAAGTAGAGAAATCATCATTTGCCCTTTTTGACTCAAGTGATGTGGATATGCAATGCAATGCAAAGACTGAAAAAAAACATGCATGAAACAAGCATGGAAAAAAAAAATAGAATGAACTTGAAAAAAAACAAAGCAACATGAACTTGAAAAATCAATGATATTTTTATATGTTTTTTTTTATTTCTTTTCCTTTTTTTATTTATATTTTTATTTTTTTTATAACATGGATACTCCTGTTTATGAATCGGCCTCATTGTTGTCATCTTCTTCAATGTCCTCATCCAAAATGTACTCGTCATTATCACGCTTCTTGAATAACTTTATCCTTTTACCTGCAATCAAAGTTTTTAGTGCAACGCCATTTAATTCACAAAGAGCATACGTACCATTGTTGTTGACTTTTGATACAATGTATGGCCCAAACCACCGTTGAGTGAGCTTTTTGCGTGCATCATATTGAGAGTCAAATGTACTATCATAAATGAGCACCCAATCTCCTACTTCAATTGGCTTAGGATGCAATCGATGAGTTTTATCAAAATAATGCTTGTTCTTGATTCTAGATTCTCTTAATTTTTCAACGGCATCATCAAGTTTTAATTTACCTTGTTCTAACTGTTTAATGCGCAAACTCAAAAAATCATCAATAGACATGTTTTCAGACCAAGGCAAATTTGACCATGCAGAAATATGAGACTGAATTGGAAACAATGGTTTTTGATAGTACATGAGTTCAGCGGGCATATATCCAGTAGTACGTGTGCACGTCATTTTATCTGCCCAAAGTGCAAAAGGTAAGAATCTAGGCCATTGTTTGATGTCACCGTTACATGCTTTAGATATGGCTTTCACAATAGGTGGATGCCCTCTCTCTATTTTACCATTGGCCTCTGGATTATATGCAGTAGTAAGAGACAAACGAATACCGTGATGATCAAAGAACTCTTTAGCTTCTCTCACATTTAACTCTCCACGATCGGCAACTACTTCCTCTATGTACCCAAAGCGACTTATGACATCTTCAAGCAAGAATTTGCAAACATTGTAAGTGGTCTTAGATCGTAGTGCACGTCCCTCTACATGATTAGTTAAGTCTTCTCTTGCAATTACAATGTAACGCATTTTGTCAATACCTTTAGGCATAGTTACAAGATCTACTACCCACTTGTAATGAATAGAGGGTGGATAAGTAGGATGCAACGGATCTCTATGTTTGACTGATGAATGAAGTTGACAAGTAGAACATGTAGAAACATAGCTACTAATGTCGACATACATCCTAGGCCAATAATAGGTACTTCTAATTTTTTCATATGTTCCAAAAAATCCTTTATGACCTGCCCATAATGTCTCATGCATTTCCTTCATTACTTGCAATTGAAGACCTCTCTTTCCTAGGACTCGTTGTGGATTCTTAACCTTACCCTTAGCATGTCTCCAAAGATAACCATTACATAGGAAAAAGTTATAAGCTCGTTTCCTAATGTTACGGAATTTATTCGTAGTCTAGCTAGGTAATAGTTGTAGTGTACTTAGATACTTTCCTATGTCTCTCCATTCATCTTCGTACTCAGACTCATCAAATTTCCCATACTCATATATATGTGGAACATAGTCAACTAAATTCACATTCTTTATTAGATCACTTTCAAGCTCATCATCAAATCTAGCTCTCGATAACATATCAGCAACTGAGTTTGACTTACCTAAAATATGAACTAACTCAGGATTTATGAACTTAATATATGAGATCCATCTAAGCATGGCTATATCACGAGATGAACAATTGTCTATCATTCCAATGAGAGGAAAACAATCAGTCTCAACTTTGACATTTGCACCAATGAAATATTCTTTGTCTGTTTTCAAAGCTGTTACCATACCCCATAGTTCTCGTTTGATCTGTGGATATTTTCGTTGTGTTTCATGTAGAATTTTGGCACCAAACCTAATTGCATATCTATTCCCTTCACTATCATCTTGACTTATGACCCAACCTATACCAATAGGACTAGTATCAACAGTCAATATAATAGGTTTGTTAGCAGAATAGTCTACACGCTTAAGGATGGGAGCTTCAAGCAATAATTTCTTCAATTTACGCATAGCTTGAGTGTGTTTGTCAGTCCAAATAAATTTTCGTTTCTTCCTCAACAAGTCATAAAGACAATCAGCAACATGAGCAAAGTGTGGGATCCAAATAACATAAAAGATGCAAGCACCAAGAAATCTACGTACCTCACTCACGTTGTTACATGTTTCAGAAATCTTGCCAATGGCATCAACTTTTTGTGGGTATGGCTTTCGACCATAATGGCCACATAAATGTCCAACAATAAGCACCTCGTTGATACCAAAAACAGATTTCTCTATGGAAAATGTGAGACATACCTCTTCAAATCGTTGAAATATTCTTTCACAATCAGAGATATGGTCAAGAACAAATTTACGACATCCAGATGAATCTAAAGTAATGTCCTTTACACGTTCCTCACTCCCTTTAATTGGAATATCATCAATGAATGGCATAGTTATATGAGGGATAAAATCATGTAAGGCCATATTCATAGCACTCATCATATGAGCCACAGAATTGGTCGCTCCTTGAGGTAAAGTACACATTCGCACTAAGCCTAAAGGAGTTTTCATTGTGGTTATGTCACGACTGTCAATTGCTAACTGGAATTGGTCATATCCAAAATATAAATCACCCATTGCATAGATAGAATGTCCTGAAAATGATTCAGCAAACTCATCTACAATGGGTCCTACTCCTACATTCCTTATGGTGACTTTATTGACGGGCTGGAGATCTTGAATAAAATGTAGTTTCCCATTCTTTTTAGGCATAGTGAACCATCTATTTGAGAAAGGTGCAAAAGATGGCTCTAAAATTCTCATGTTTATCTTCTCCTTAAGTAGTTTCATTAGCTCAGGTAAGTGAGCCTTTGGAACTGGTATAGGACGAAGATTCCATGGAATATGTGGAATAGTAAAGATTATCATGGGTGCAACTAGCTTAGGATCTACACAACCAATCTCATGAGGATACATAGTAAAGGCTTTTCCATGGCTACGTATGACTACCTCAAATTTATCTCTCTCTGCTGGCAAAAGAAAGTCATCATCTCTACCAATTTTCACCTGTTTGATTGTCTCATCCGTGAATGTATGTCCTATGTTTTTCCTATCCCGAAGAATTGGATCATTTTTCACATCAATAATTTTTTCATTACTTCCTTGAGGTAATGGTTGAGCTATGGATTTGATTTTTTAGTCTACAGTTTTGTACTTTGTTTCAACTAAGGCATCATGTGTTTGGTTAAATTTTGAGCACTTGTCAACATTGAGAGCATACTCTTGGATTAGAGCTTACTCATCAAGGGAATAAAGAAGAATAATATAGGAATTAGAATTTTGTTGAAGACATAACTCTAACTCCTCAAGAGTAGAGAAACAATGAGATGTTTCAATCACATGCTCAATGTTCTCATCATGTTCCATGATTTTGTTGTTTTTATAAATTTTTTGGGTTTTTTGGATAAAAGACTTGGACAATTGACTCTTATGAAGAAAATCTAATCTAGAATGTGGAAAACAAAGTGACAAACTATTGTACATGTTGGTTGGATGCGAGATGTCAAACCAATATCCACTATTCTCCCACTTAACAATGGATTCTATCCAAAATTTTGATCATATGTAGCTCCAAACATGAATCGAGGTGCACAATCACTACAAGCATGCTCATGACTCTGAGTAATAATAGGTTTCTTTCTAATTGACAATCCATTCCTAGGATAATTCACTCCTACTGTCATGACTTGAAGTGATTGCATTCCATCCTTAGACTTAAATCTAGCATAGGTAGACCCATCATCCATGGCTTTAGTTTCCATACGACTCTCACAAATAAAGAGTTGACCTAAGAGAACTTCATAGGAGCAATTATCTTGAATAAAAAAGCTCTTCTGTGATTCCTCCTATGGATATAGGCACACTAGCACAAGCTGATACAGGGTACCTACACCATTATCTGCAGTTCTCATACGCCATCCACAATCTTTATCTATGGGCCATCTAAACTTATCATAAACTTCTCTTGAAATCACATTGATTTCGGAGCCGGAATCTACTAATGCATTTACAGTGATAGTGTTCTTATCATTTCCTATTTTAACATGCATCTCTGGTGTACCTCTAGACCAAAATGTTCTTTTAAAGTGACTTTCAGGATTTTTTTCATGATTTTCATGGTCAGGTTGAATAGGTCCTAAGAAATTTTTATTAACATTTACTTCATCATCAAATTCCTCTTCATCAGATTCATCAAAGTTTAAGGCTTCATTCATAGCTTGACCTTGATCTAGAGAATCTTGCATCTCAGTATCTAGATTAAGCGGAAACCTCTTCCTTTTAATTAGGCCGATAAAGTTATCTTTAAACACAGGCTTTGCAATACAGAAAACTTGTTCTAAAGACATAGTCACTTGACTCTTAAGCAAAATGTCATCTAAAATCTCCATAGGATCTATTTTTCTCTCAATTTCTGAAATCAAGATGGCTTTAGGTTTTCTCTTTGATTTCTTTTGTTTTTGCTCAGGGTCTTGTTTTTGTTCATGTTCTCGTGTTTGGTCTTCAGTTTGTTTTGATTGTTCTTCTTTATCTAAAGGCTTTGGTTCTGTTTTTCTTTGCTTTGTCTTCTTCCCTTTTTGTTTCTTCTCTTGTTTTTGTTCATTGGATTCCGATTCTTGTTTTTTATCTTTAAATTATGATGTTTCTCCTTGCTCTATGATTGTTTCTATTCCCTCTGAGGTTTGTTTTCGAGTCACTCTTCTTTCACTAGGCTCAGCTTCATCTCTTTTTCGTTTTTCTTCTACATTGGATATGTGAGAGATAAGAGATTGATCTTCTATTGGTGATTCCCAAGCAGTTATTCTCCTAATCTCATCTTGTGCTCTTACTAAAGCCTCTATGGAAAAATCACCTTCCTTTGTGGGTTTACTTGATTCCACTTGTTCATCAAGAGCTTCTAGTTTCACTCCTCTAGTTCCTACATCCGTTATAGTTATATTTTCATAGTGTTTTTTCATTCCTCCCTTACCATAATTTCCTTGCAAAGGTAGCCTAGATTGATAGTCACAGATTTTCTTGTCTATGTCTCTTACTAGTCGTTGCTCCTTAGCAGCCTTCAATAATTCACAATCTCTCAAAAAGTGCTCTAACGAATCACACCAAGGACACCTACGAGTGCCACGCACAAAACCATTTTGATTTTGAGGATTTTGATTAACTTGTGGTGGGAAATTTTGAAATTGAGGATTTTGTTGATAAGGTAATTGATGTATTTGAGGAGCTTGGGGAGCAACATGTGGTACTTGAGTTGCAAGAGGAGCTTCCATATTATACGGTTGATTATTTTGAAAATTTTGATTTTGAGGATTTTGAAAAGCTATTTGAGAAGCTTGAGGATACATGTTTTGATACATTTGAGGATTTTGCACATGAGGATGAGGATTTTGCATTGAAGGATTAAGCATTGGAGGAACTTGATATGCTTGAGTAGGAGCTACTTGTGGATTTTGATTGGTAGCTATAACATGTTGATTAAGCTCTTGAAAAGTCATTGGGTTCATCTGATTTTGGAAAGTTTTGGTGTAATTAGATAGTAAAGCATCTATAGTCTTGGCCAAATTGGATTGTGTAGCAATAAGACTTTCCATTTGCTTAGTGAGAATTTCCACTTGAGATTATTCAACTACACTTTTATTTGGCTCTACTTTAAAACCTTGAGTAGGCTCCATCATTTGAGAAATAGGAGTAGAGTCAAAAAGCATAGCATGGGATTGTTCTTTAACTTGCTCCTTAGTTTGTGGAAGGCTAGCTTGAGGAAGACTAGTTTGCTCATTAAGCATGGATTGTCTTTGATGTCTATGGGCTACAACCTCTACTACTTTACGCACTTTTTGCCAATTGTCAGTAAGACCATAGCGCTTATCCGGCTCTTCTAATCGCCATTCAACTTCCCTACGAGTTTGAGGATGAAGAAGCTTAAGAAAATTGATCACAAGATCAGGTTCCAAAGTTATCTTATCCTCATTAGGAAGTTGTTCATAGCGTCTAATATACTCATTTTGTAAGTGAGTAATAGAGCTACTAGGCTTTGGGGAAATGACCCCTCGTAAGAATCCATCCCGATTATGTTGGCTATAATCTTCAAGATAGAATTCTTTGAGCATCTCCTTTCTAAAATCACTCCAAGGAAGAGTATCATATTGAGTGACACGGTTTACGATAGAGCTGTCAACAATTCGTTCAAAGAATGATATCAAAAGATCTTCAGGAAGACCAAAAGTCATAGCTTGCTCTTCAAACAAATCTAAGTAGCTTGTGATGTTGATGTCATTGAATTTTCCCTTCTCTCTCAACATAGAAGAGACTATTCTTTGGCCTTGTTTCTCAACAATAAGGGATTTGAATCCTTCCTCCATCTTATGTGAATAAGCAAGTGATGCACGATGCTCTAGATCTCTCACAAATGTGTTTACTTCACGACGAAGATGTGCACGATACTGTGAGAAATCCAGTGCAACACTCAAGACTGATGAGGATGCTATGATGAGGATGAAAAATATGAAACAAAGGATATGGATCACAACCTCCCAACAAGATCAGAAGCAAATGCCACAAAGCGTTTCACGTCGGGTTCAAATGTGGAGGTGATCGCAATCCGGGTGGATCGGGTCCGGTCGTGGCACACACAGGGTTTATGAAGCTAATGAATGTTGGATGGTTTAAGGATATGAAAGTGAAATTAATGTTGAGTATGGAGAAGAGAGAGAAGTTGAAATGATTATGGGAATGGGAAAGTAGGAGTGCAAGTTAGATTTATGAACATGAATGATAAGAATGAAAGAGAACCATACACACGAATCAAATTTGGAAGGAAGAATGGTCCTTGAAGGAGCTTTTTAAACACTTCCTAATTCTAATCCATATGCATAGTCTTCTTTGGATGATATGTATGCATGACGTGAATAGATGGAATCCTTACACATAAACCAGTTTCGAATGGAAGAATGGTCCAATATTGGAGCTTCTTATACACTTTCAGAAACTAATCAATATGTATGGGTATGTATGGATTATATGCATGCAAGTGAATTAAGATGATAGAGTTTACTCACAAGCTCAAAGAAACATCCTCACTGGTTCAACGCAATACTGCGGAGCCTTCTCACACATAGAAGAAATAGAAGACATGTAAAAATACTTAAGAGACTGAGAGAGGAGACAAGAGACAAGTGACAAGTGACATGAATTAAAAGGATTGGAATTAAGATACACGTATAAGATCGTCATGGTACGTCAAGCTAGGCAGTCTACTGATCAAAGGTGGTTCCGACCCTCAAACCATGACAGTTCAACCAAATGTCACACGTAAGAAGGTGAGTTCCACTTCAGTGACCCTATGTATGTCTAGGCTCGTAACGTCTAACTAAAGAAGTCTAAGACTCATTAAAACCAGCTCTAACTCACTCACACGCTCCACCGAGGGTGAGTCAAGATAGAGATGCTGGTTTCAAGAGCCTATCCTAGATTGGAGTTCTAACTTAAATTTGAAACTAGGTACTATACTCATACTAGCTCACCTTGGATCCTCACTCGCTCAACCGAGGGTGATCGTCTCAAGGAAACCGTAAGCTAGCATGAGCCCTATGGATGCCTAACAATGATGCTCTAAGAGTTTAGAGGGGGGTTTATATAGTTTTTTGAATGAATTTGGGCCCTTGGATCTAGAGAAATCAACTCTCAACTCTAGGATCACTACTTTCGATTACAACCATTTGATTAATGAAATCAATGGCTTGGAATTGATCTTTCTATCAAATCTAGTGTAAAGGAGTGAAATTTAGGCGCGCTCATTCTCCACCATTGGATCTAGGGATGATCTCGACCGTCCGATCAGTGCTCACATCAATTCGGATAAGATAAGCCATTATTTTTGGAGAAAAGCTGCATTATTGATCTTTGATTGTCAAAAAAATCTTCTTTTATGGAAAAACTCATGGATCCTCCTTGCTTTAAGCATAAGTGCATCTCCACCCTTGAATATGAGCTCATCTTGATCGTACAACATGGCTCAATCAGCTTTCGCCATGTGGTGGCCCTTCAACCCTTCAATTTGCTTAAACTAGAAAACTGCGGTGATCATGAAAACTAGACTTTGTACTCTTTGACCCTCCAAATAGGGTTTGATGAAGATGAAACTTTGTAGGACTATGTTTCCAAAGATCTCCTTCAGGAATATGCAGAAAAAACTCCCATCTGAATCTCCCTTGTACAAGTTTGACTACATTTGGAAGCTTGCAAGGTGGCATTAAGGTGTCTAGGAAGCTCTGATAGCCTTGAATTATGTAGCCACATACTTATACATGCCAAACCATATGGCTAACATAAATTTCTATACAAGAATTTGTAGGGTCAAACTAGAAAAAATACATTTTTACAAAATGAACATAGCATATCAATGTGCTACAAAATCCATTTTCTGCTGAAATTTGAGCTATAGACTGCCTTTGACAATCTTTACAAGTATATGAATTTTCATGTAATTTGGTGACAATGAAATTTTTGCCCTAATTTCCTAACTTTGACCAGCTTTGACCGCTACCATGGACTTTCTTGATATCTTTAAAACTTTGTATGTGAGCTTCCTTTGACATCCTTGATGCATCTTGGACTTCTCGGGGAAATTCCGGCTACCTTCACCAAATATGTTTTTTGTAGGCCTTCACAAGTGAGAGAGGAGAGAAAATCTCGACGACACCGGCGGTAGTAACCACAATGCCCCATGAAGGCTTGTACCTCCTTAACATTCCTTGGCCTAGGTAGTTCTGCAATGGCTCTCACTTTCTCCTCATCTGTTGATATGCCATTCTTTGACACTATGTGCCCTAGGATCTTGCCTTGCCTGACCATGAAAACACACTTTTCTGGGTTCAAGCAGACTTGATATTCTCTACATTTGTCAAAGATTTGTCTGAGTTCAGGTATATGGGTCTGTCTAATGTTGGAATGAGTGCAAAGATCATCAACATAGACTTCCAAATTTTTCCTCAAGAACTCTTTAAACACGTGGCACATCAGCCTCTGGAAGGTTGCAGGTGCATTGGTAAGCCCGAATGGCATTACCCGAAAAGCAAATATGCCCCACTCTGTGGCAAAAGCAGTTTTATGCTGATCTTCTGGTGCAATGGCTACTTGATTGTAGCCAGAGAACCCGTCCAAGAAGTTGTACACTTCCTTGCCTGCTACCCTTTCTAATAGATGCTCAGCGATAGGAAGCGGATAACTATCCCTGATAGTGGCTGCGTTAACCTTCTTCAAGTTAATGCATACACATAATTTTCCATTCCTTTTGGGCACCACTACAATGGGGGATACCCATTCAGTGTGCTCAATTTCATAGATAAATCCAGCTTCAACCAAGCGATCTATTTCCTCTTTGATCTTGGCAGCATAGTTGTCATTGTATATGTATGGCTTTTGTTTAGAGGGTCTCGCATCTGTGGTCATGGGGATCGTGTGTGAGCATATGTCTGGGTCGACCCCTTTCAAGTCCTTATGACTCCAAGCGAATACATCTCTGTATTCTCTTAGCAGGGCTATCAACTCTTGCTCTTCTTCTCCCGTCAGGTCATGCCCTATGTAGGTGCATCTTTCTTCTCCCTCTTCTATGGCTACAACTATTTTCTTGGTAGTTTCCTTGTTATCATAGGCCTCTCTTGATTGTGCCTCACATTTAGGCATTCTTATCATGACTCTCCTATCGTCTATCTCATATTTTTTAAAGTTTTCAGGGACCTCAAACAAGGATTCTTCCTCTTCTGATGTGACTTCTTTGTTTTTCCTCTTCTTGCCTTCAATCTTGGTGGCCACTTGTGTGGTTAATCTCACATCATTGGTAAGCTCTTCGTGTCTCTGAGGATAAACTTCTACTTCATAGAAGTATTCTTCATCTGATGCAAATTGTGGGTCCATAATGATTGATTCTAGATCAGAGTCACTTGCATCCTCAAATGCATCAGGGCTAGGTTTGCATTCTTCTAAAATTGAGTCTCCCATGATTGGCTCTATGGAGAAGACTGAAATATCATAGCCATCCTCGTCACAGTGGGGTGTCCATTGTTATTCATCGATGGCTACATTCATTGTTGCTAAAATTTCAGCCCAACCATGAGGTTCAAAATCTTCGTCAGGGAAAACTACAGGTGCATAGGCTGGGTCTTGAATTGATCTATGGGTTTCTTTTGCACCTACCTCTCGGGCTTTTTCTCTCTTCTCTTCTTCTATTGCTACCTTGCACATCCAGAAGTGGGTGTCTTCATGCATCCATGAGGATCGAGATCCTATGGAATGCACTGACTCGGTATCATCTTTAGCTCTATGGATGGGATTCCATTGGACAGGGGGTACATCTCTATGAGAGTAATCCTTGAGATTGACTTTGGTTGTAACACCTAAGTGTTGCAAATACAAGGAATTGGTTCCCCAATCCTGTAGCACTTGCAACTGCTGCATAAATGGTCTCCCCAAAATCATCTCATAGGCCTGGCTTTTGTTAAAGTCACATATAGCAAATGTATGCTCAAACTCTACATCACATGTAGTGAGAGTTATTCCTTCTAGCAATCCCAAAGGTCTCTCAATATGACCATCGGCCATCTGCAGTTTCATTCTCGTCGGCCTGAGTGCTCGCTTGCCCCAACGCTTCCATAGGGAAGTGGTAGCAATTGCAACTCCTGCACCTGAGTCCAAAGATGCTTTGGTTTTGTATTCCTGATGGGTAACTGGGAGATAGGTATTTCCTTCTTCTCCTTCACTCATATCTCCTATCTTATCCAATGGTATATCTGGCACTGTTCTATGTGATCCTACCTGGGAACGCGATTTAGCTATGTCTGGCACTTGTTTGGCTACGTGTTTCCACACTTCTGGCTTAACGTTGAGTAGCTCTTCTAAAGTGAGATTGCACTGCACTTTAGTGTTCTTTACTACCTTAGTATTCCTAGGTATGATGGAATCTTTGTTTCTTATCATGACCGTGGGTGCTCTCATGCAAGTTGACTTGGTTTCCCATGGGCCTGTGAAATGGGGTAGTTCCTGTAAGGAATTAGACTCAAAGTCTAATCTCTCTTTAGATTGGGTGCTCTCCTGCTCTTCATAAATAGAAGGGATTTCTTGTGGGAATTGGTCATGTGGATCATCCACAAGTGCAATGGGAGGAGGGACTTCACTTTCCTTTGCCCATTTCTCTTCTTGAATCTCTCTCAGGAACTCTGGTGAATACCTATTCATAGAAGAAGAGGTCTCTAGTTTAGTGGAGTTAGGCACATAAGCTTCCTGGGGAGGAAAGATTATTCTATCTCTTGCACTCTCCTTAATCTGGGAGGTGATGTTACCGTTAGTGTCCATGTGAAAGGCCAAATGGCCACCGAACACTTCTTTGTATATGTTCTTTAATAAAACATATAGTGGCCTCATCAGTCACAGACCGTAAGTTTGACCGCATTTGTAAGACCTAAGAAGTCTGTCTTCGTGCTCCCTGTGTACTGCGGTTTCTGCGTATTCTACAACCTCTGTGCGGAGTACTGTGTGTGGCGTCAGGAGCTCGGTTTTCTACTCCGAACATATCGTCGTGGAGCTCTGAAGAAGGAGAGTGCAGTGTAGTGCATCGCCATCGAAATACTTCACTGGTATCAGAGCAGTTCGAGGCAAAAAGCTTTGTTCCTTTTGTGCGAGCGAAGCGAGCACTGCCCCCCCCAGGCTTTCGACTAAGGCGGCGACTAAGGCGGCGACCAAGGCATAGACCTTGGCATACCTTGTCATCCGAGTCACCGAAGTCACCGTTGGCACCGTTGGCTGCGCGCGAGGGAGAACCTCAACGATCAAGGAATATAGAGGTTCCTGGTACTTCCCGGGAGGTCACCCATCCCAGTACTGTTCCCCCCAGAGCTCGCTTAACCGTGGCAATCTCTTGCCACTAAGCTACACTTTTGTGGTGTTTGAAGAAGGGGAAAGACTAAGGTTGACATTACCTTGAACAAGTTTTGGTCCCTCAAAGCTTCATTTTTGCTTTTAAAGCCTATTTCTGAAGCAATTTTGGGGTGTTTTTTGGAGCCATTTCGGAGTACTTTCGCACGTAGTTCTCTTCACACAGGTCCAAGAACATCAAGAAGAGTGTTCCTTGTACTTCTCAGACAATAAATATCAACCGTTGGGGCTGTATTTTCAGCCACACTCGTAAAACTACAGGTTTCTCGAGGGGTTTTCAGTTTTGGTGGGAGCAGTCGCTGCAAATTTATGCAAATTTTTAAAGCCTAAAACATCAGAGTTGACAGACACTTGCAGGTGTTATTGGCTAGTTTTTTGGGCTGTGTATTCAGCCTTCTAGTGTCATTTTACTGCATATATTGAGCACATACACACCATGTACGCTTCTATGGATACTGCTTATGTACGTCCATGTGGGCATTGATATAGCGGTTACGTTCTTTGCATAAAGCCTTTTACGTTTGATAAAGAGGGTCGTGGTGAGGTTTTCTTAACTGAGAGACACCCAGATGTCGGGGTCTCTTCGGTGATGCAGGTGGAAGACTTACCCAGCCTCGCCATAGGAGATGTATGATAGTTGTTCATAGGTGCTCGATAAGCCTAGTTGGCTTCTATTGGGTAACTGATTATATGCACTGGAGTCAGTGATTCACTATGCAGGTAGACATGTTAGTACTTGCAGTTTTATGATACTTTGACACTAGTCATATGCTAATTTTGCAGAGGATACTCTGGCAAAATTTTTCCAGATTTCTGGTTTAGTCAACTATATAGTGGTCGATTTACTCCTTGATACACTTATTTGTTGGTGTTTGGACTCTTCTAGCTCCATTATCATTCTATTCAGTTCTCTACGATCATGGCATCAGAGGTCTCAGGCACATCCGGTGGATCAGGGTCTAGTGCTAGCGTTCCGAGGAGGAGCTATAACTTGCAGGGCAAAGACCATTTTGAGATCCGAAAATTTGATGGCACAAACTTTGCTCTATGGAAGAATCAGATTAAAGATGTGTTGATTCAAAGAAGGCAATGGAAGCCAGTAAATGGGATTTCAAAGAAGCCTGCTGACATGGATGAAGATGATTGGGATGAGTTAGATGAAATGGCCAGGTCTACCATTTGCTTGCACCTAGCAGATAATGTGTACTTTACAGTATTAGACTGTGAAAGTGCAGAGGATCTTTGGAAGAAGTTATGCAATACATATGAAAAAGAGACGGCATCAAATAAAGTATATCTGATGAGAAAATTATACGACCTTCGTATGAAGGACACAGATAGTGTTGCTGCTCATCTAAATGAGTTTGATGCTATATTCTCCCAGTTACAGGCTCAGAAAATGGATATGGATAATGAAATGAAAGCAGTATTGCTGTTATGCACCCTGCCATCATCATGGGATACATTTTGCACAGCTATTAGCAATAGTGCACCAGGTGGTAAACTCGTCTATGATGACATATGTGGAGCACTCTTGAGTGAGGAGATTCGTAGAAAATCTATGGTTGGCACTCAGAGTGGAGATGCATATAATGTTCGTGATTCTTACCAAGGAAAGAATCAACAACGTGGCAGGAGCAAGAACAAGGAAAAGAATGGTCAACGGAATAAGAGCAGAAGTAAATCAAGGAAGAGGGATATTGAATGCCATTATTGTCATAAGAAAGGACACATGAAGAAAGACTGTTATGCATTAAAGAATGCTAAAGGTAAAGGACAGAATGTTGATGGGCATGTTAAACAGTTACCTGCACCATCTACTTCGACTGTGAAGATTGAAGAAATTAATGCTATTTCTGATGATGCTGATGTGTTGACACTTGATAGTACTGTGCCATCTGAGGCACTTATGGCTGATTCTCTTTCCCACACCTGGCTGCTAGATTTTGGTGCTTCTTTCCATGTGACACCACATAGAGAATGGTTCTCTAATTATGCAGCAAAGTCTCTTGGTACCGTGAGACTTGGTGACTCTTACCAGTGTGATGTTGTGGGGATTGGAGATGTGGTTGTGCAGTTCATTGACGGTTCAAAATTTACTATGCATAATGTACGCCATGTACCTCAGTTATCACGCAGTTTGATGTCAGTTGGTCAACTTGATGACCTTGGTTACAAGGTGGTCTTCTATGCTCAGTCCTTTCGTATATCAAAGGGCAATATGGTTATTGCAAAAGGAAGGAAAGTTGGCTCACTTTACCCTTTATTTGTATCACAGAAAGAACACTTGTTAGCTGTTACTGAACAGCCTATGGCTTGTATTTGGCATGGTCGTTTGGGCCATATATCTCGTAGTGGAATGGAAAATCTTTCTCGTTCTGGCTACTTACCTGTGTTATCTTTCTCTGATTTTTCATTTTGTGAGCATTGTCAATATGGAAAGCAAACCAGAAATGTGCATAAAATGCACATTGACTCTTCAATTCAGCCTTTAGATCTTGTTCATAGAGATGTGTGTGGTCCTATGCCCACTAGGTCCTTAGGTGGTTCTCTTTACTTTGTCACTTTCATAGATGATGCTACTAGAAAAGTCTGGGTATATCCTATCAAATCGAAGGATGATGTATTCCCTACTTTCAAAAAATTGCTTGCTTCAGTTGAGACTGAAAAAGGAACTAAGCTTAAGGCTTTACGTTCAGATAATGGGGGTGAGTATACCTCACATGAATTCAGCCTTTTCTGTCAGTGTAGAGGGATTCGTAGAGAGTTTACAGCTCCTTATACCCCAGTACAGAATGGTGTAGCTGAGAGGATGAATAGAACTATTCAAGATAGAGTAGTCTCTATGTTGCATCATGCGAACCTCTCACAAGGTTTTTGGGCAGAAGCAGTATTGACTGCAGTTCATGTGATTAACCTTTCACCTAGTACTGCCAAAGGTCTGAAAGTGGCACAAGAGTTATGGACAGGGAAACCACCATATTATGATCATCTTCGAGTTTTTGGGTGTGAAGCATATGTTCATATACCCAAGAATCTTAGACAGAAGTTGGACCATAAGTCAAAGAAATGCATTTTTCTTGGATATGGTCGAGAAGGAAAATTTGGATATCGCTTATGGGATCCTGAAACACGGTCAGTGATCAGAAGTAGTGATGTCATTTTTAATGAGTCTAAGATGCATAAACAGCCGATTAAGGAGGTTGAAGTGAGAAGAGTGGTGTTTGAGGATACTAGTCCTCCGGTTAGCATGCATAAAAATGCTACACATAGGGGTGTTCAAGAGAATGTCCATTCAGATCAGTCTGCACATGTTCCTGTTCAGCAACCATTGAGACGTTCTGCACGTGTCCCATATCCACCTGATAGATATGTTCCAGGTTTAGATTTTGTTATGCTAATAGATGCCGGTGAGCCCTCTTGCTACAAAGAGGCTATGCAGACAGAGGATCATGTCAAGTGGGAGCGTGCCATGAAGAGTGAGTTGGATTCTATTCACAAGAATGGTACTTGGGACTTAGTACCTTTGCCAAAGGGCAGGAAAGCTTTACCATGTAAATGGGTATATAAGCTGAAATTCACATCAGATAGTGCTTCTCCAAAATATAAAGCACGACTTGTTGCAAAGGGTTTTAAGCAACAACATGGTGTTGATTTTGAGGAAATCTTCTCTCCAGTGGTCAAGATGACTACTTTGCGCATGTTGCTTGGATTCGTTGCAATGGAGGACTTAGAGCTAGTCCAAATGGATGTGAAAACAGCTTTCTTGCATGGAGATCTTACAGATGAGATCTATATGGAACAACCAGAGGGTTATGTAGTTCCTGGCAAGGAAAGTCTAGTTTGTAAGCTCAAGAAGAGCTTGTATGGACTTAAACAGTCTCCTAGACAATGGTACCAAAAGTTTGATGCTTTTATGAAGTCCCAAGGCTATTCTCGGAGCAATGAGGATCATTGTCTCTACACAAAGAGATGTTCTGATGGCAGCTTGATATGCTTGATACTTTATGTCGATGATATGTTGATTGCTGGGAAGTCCTCTTATGATTTGTCAATTCTCAAAAAGAAGTTGAGTCAGACATTTGATATGAAGGATTTGGGGGATGCCAAACATATTCTTGGCATGCGCATTACTCGTGATAGGAGTAAAAAATGCATATACTTGTCTCGAAGTGAGTACATATCCAAAGTACTTCATCGATTCAATATGCAGGGTGGAAAGGCATTGAGTACACCTTTACCCACATATGTGAAATTGAGCAAGGATGACTGCCCCAAATCAGATGAGGAAAAGGAATTCATGACCAAAATTCCCTATCAGTCTGTTGTTGGTAGTCTCATGTATGCTATGGTAGCTACGAGACCAGACATTGCATTTGCAGTGGGATTTGTGAGCAGATATATGTCTAATCCTGGCAAGAAACATTGGGAAGCGGTCAAAATGATTTTGAGATATCTGAGTGGCACTAAGGACAAGTGTCTATGCTTAGGTAGAGGGAAATCATCCATTATTGGTTACACAGATTCTGACTATGCTGGTTGTGTAGACAATCGTAAGTCTACATCAGGGTACATTTTTCATTTTGCTGGAGGTGCTATCTCTTGGAGATCTCGTCTTCAAGAATGTAGAGCTGTTTCCACCACAGAAGCAGAGTATGTTGCAGCAAGTGAGGCATGTAAGGAAGCATTGTGGCTTTCTCGTCTTGCTTGTGATATGGGTTTGCCTCAGCATGTACCTCACTTGCTCAGTGATAGTCAGAGTGCCATTGCTTTGGCTAAGAATCCGGTCTATCATGCAAAGACCAAGCACATTGAGGTGAGGTATCACTTCATTAGAGATTGCTTAGCCACTGAGAGCATTATTCTTGAGAAGGTTCACACTCGAGATAATGTTGCAGATGCTTTGACTAAAGCTCTACCACACGATAGCTTTCGACACTGTTGTCACTTGATGGGGGTTACTTGATTCTTGATCTTACGCAGTCACTTGTATACTGTGTAACATGCCCATCAGGTGGGAGGTATAGTTTGTATACTTACACTCAGGTATTCTTTATCATTCTTTCTTTTTTCTCCCATAGTTACTCTGGCCATATTGGCCTTTAGTGGGAGATTGTTACCGTTAGTGTCCATGTGAAAGGCCAAATGGCCACCGGACACTTCTTTGTATATGTTCTTTAATAAAACATATAGTGGCCTGGTCAGTCACAGACCGTAAGTTCGACCGCATTTGTAAGACCTAAGAAGTCTGTCTTCGTGCTCCCTGTGTACTGCGGTTTCTGCGTATTCTACAACCTCTGTGCGGAGTACTGTGTGTGGCGTCAGGAGCTCGGTTTTCTACTCCGAACATATCGTTGTGGAGCTCTCGAGAAGGAGAGTGCAGTGTAGTGCATCGCCATCGAAATACTTCAAGTGACTCCTTTCCCAGACTTTGTAAGTAACCTCTCCAATCTATCTAATAGACCATCAAAATGCAAGGGTGTTCTTGTGGAGCTAGAGCCATTGAACAAGCGACTGGCTTCAAACATGGCTTGCGCCGATTCGACCATCTTAGCACAAAGCTTTGTTCGCTCTATCTCTAGATCGGCTCCAGGGTAACATTTCTCATGATCTGTCACATTTGGCCCTTCCTGGATTCTGGTCTGATATGCTTTAAGCATCATGTCTAGATCCTCAGGAGTGGGATCGGCTAGGACTGATCCTACTCTGGGTGGTGGGTGGGCTACGCGTGGTGGATTAGAAAATTGGGGAATGGCAGGTGATCGGTTGGAAGGCGATGGAAAGGGGTGTGGTGGTGTAGTGTGAGAGTGGTTTTGAGATGCGAGTTCAGTTATCTTTGCTTTGGTTTCTCTCAAGCTTTCTTCAAGTTCGCTCATTTTTGTGACCATTGTCTTTTCATTCTCTCCCGGCTATCTCTCCAAGCTCTTGTCCTCTTCTTGGTTAGGCTCTCTGTCTCACTAACCTCAAAACTCTTTTCCTATCCTACTCCTTGGGTTTGCTGCAAGGCTTGAGCTCTAGTGACCACATGCACGGGGGTTGTGGATGTTATACTTCCCGTAGAGTCTACCACTAACCCAATGACATTGATGGGAGTGATTTTCGGTAGGTTATTGGGGTTCTTCGGGCAATCTCGTAAGAGATGCTCTTTCCCACAATCTTGACAAAAGCCCTGAATTGTCACTGGTTGGGGTTGTGTAGGGGCAGGTAGTGGACAATCACCTATGAGGTGATCTCCCTGACATCTGAAGCAAGGTCCTCTAGGAAATGGCGGTCGTACCTGCCTAGGTTGAGTTCTAGAGTTGGGGTTTGCGTACATGACATTAGCATACTCAGGCTCTCCACTATTTTCACTTGGGTCCTCATAATAGTAGGACTCGTTATGCTCGAGAGACTGCATGTAGTAAGCATGTGGCTGTCAATATGTGTGGAGTCAAAACTATGGTCACTTAGATCACTATCTGATAGCAACGGTGTGACAGGGACTATGGCTTTGTTCAGATTCTCTTCTGCAGTTGTGTACTTTACTAGAATCACATTGGTTGGAGTAGGGGGTTGTTGCACTAACACGGGTTGAGGTCTCTGCTGGGCCATATATTGTGGTTGGTAGTTTTGTTGAGGCCTAGCATACTGTTGTGGTGGGTACTAGTTCTGATATCTTCCCTGTTGTGGGTAGGGCTGAGGGTAGGTTTGCCTAACTGCTTGCTTATTATATGGGCAGTCTTGTGCTGTGTGATTTGTGTATCTCCATTCTATGGTGCAATACTGGCTACTAGGGTTCACCTGGGGTTGAGCCATAATGGGACATACGTTCGTCATATGGTCACCTCCACAAGTGTAGCACCTCTTTACTGGGGCAAATCTTGGGATTAGTTTGCTAGAGACTCCTAACTTCTGAGCTACTTTTTCTGTGAGTTCCTCAATAGATGTGGACTGCGAGGAAGAGAGGCTAGTAGAACTATCTGAATCTTTGTAGATTTTGGAAAGTTCTAATTCCTCCCCTAGGTTATCCTCGATGTCGATGCACATGCGTACACACTCTTCTATAGTTCTGGGGTCCTTCAGATACACATATGACCTGAGCTTGGTGCTCAACAATCCATCTAAGAACAAAGCCACTTGCTTGGGTAGTGTGGGTAACTCAGGCATTGGGCACCTCTCTAGGTATTGCCTAAACCATCTTCCTGCAAGCCTAATAGTCTCGTGCGGTGTTTGCTTGAAGCTATGAATTAGTGAGGAAGTGTTATGCCTTATGCCACTCTTAGAAAACTCCGTGATGAATGCCTCCAACAGTTGATCTATGCTCCTAAACTGCCTCTCATTCAGGGGTTGAAACCATGTAAGGGCAGTGTTCCTAAGGGTTAGACCAAAAGCATTGTATTGCGTGAATAGGTCCTCCACTTGTTCAGCTCTCAAGACTTGTCTAAATTGAGCTACATGATCATAAGGGTCTCGAGTACCATCGAAGTAGTTCTTCATGGACTTCACCAGTTGAGTTGGCCTCAGGGTCTTAGTGTGTTCTCTCAGCCTTGGCAAAGGGAAATCGTCAGCATTTCTTTGGTTCCTTGGGGCTCTAGGTTTCTCGGTTTCTTCTCTATCCGTCTCTGTTCTCATCCTTTCTGTTCCCAGGGGGTAGGCAAAGCTTACCTCAGCTCTGTCTCTACTTCTATCTCTTTGAGCTCCATGAGCTTGGGAGGTCCCAGCTCCTTGGTGGCTGTAGGACACATTGGACCGAGGGTGGGGAAAAACAAACTCACCCTTCCATGTGTAGGCATGTCTGCCATGCTAAGTGACCACGAAGACCCTCTCTGATGTATTGTCTAAGTAGGTTACTTTGCCTGGGCTATCAAGGTCTTTGAACTCATAGATTGTGAGAGCACCTACTTCATGAGGCTGAGCAGGCTTATATCTCCAAAAAGCCTCATCAGTTTCTTGGTTTAAAAGCAAATCTATGCTTTTATTATCCTGGGGAATCCATTCTGGAGTCATGATTCTGGTCAAGACTAATTTACCACGAGGAGTCCTCGCCTCTCTCTCTAAGTTCCCTTGCTCTATACCACCCATGTTGGTCTCTGCGATCACATTCCCAAACTCATCTGTTCTATCTTGAAGGGTGGTGACTACATAAATAGTCCCTTCTTTATCAAGGTATGCTCCATTCTCGAACTTGACTACCGGATGTTCTAGTCCATGGGATTGATCGGGGTTCTTAATCTGGACCAAAGATCTTCTCACGCCGTCTTCGTAGATGCGAGCACCTAGACGATTAGTCTTGATGTATTCCAATTGAGTCTTGTAAGGTCCTTCTAGCTTTTCTAGGTACGCCACCCCTGAACTACCTACTGGTCTATCCATGTTATAGGACATCTCAGAATCACTTGTTTCTAATCGGGAATTGTATGGGTAATCACTCAACTGCTGGGCCCAAGACCTAGCAGTGTGATTGACACTGGCTTCAGAAGATCTGAGGCTTTGTCGGTCTGGGCCTAAGTGTCTGCCTCACCTAAGGTTCATATGCCTAGTTTCTCTACCCCCTTGGTCCCAAGTACACTCTCGTTGCAGGTTAATTTGCACCAATCACTTTGTTCTTTTTACTTGAATACTATGTTAAGCTCTTGTTTGAAATCACGTCGTCAGGAGTACTTAAGTGAATTTCGTACTTGATATTTGCTCGATTCAAGTTTACTTTTGTTCCTTAGAATTTTTGCACTTAAGCTCTACTTAATGCTTGTACTTAGTTGATTAGTTCTCTTGGACTTGATTCATGCCTAGCAATGCTCCAATTAATCACCACACCTAAGTCGCACTTAGCCTAGACTAGGAATTGACAAAGGAGGTTTGAGAGAACTTCCAACCTCAATCCTCTGGTTGCTCAGACTGCTACACCAGCCCAGGAAGCCTTCCCCTAAGCTTGGTACTCACCCTTGCTAGCTGCCTTGGAATGCCTTGAGTGCACGCAATGTTCGTGCAAAAGCTCACAAGTTAATATAGCTCCTTTACCACAATGGATTGAAAGACACACATCAACAATTACAGGCCCCCCTTGGAGTAACTCATTGTACCCCCAAAATCTTATGACCACCTAGTCCCACCTAAAGTCCAACTTAAAAATACATGTTCTCAACAAGCTTTCCAACGAGACAAAAATCTCCTCAATCGGAGTTCGTATGTTGAAGTTATGCCCAATCAGGCAATTAGGGGTCAAAACAGGCTCTCAGGGTTCAGGAAATTCCTCCTTGCCTTTTAGGTATTTTGCCCACTTCTAAGGCTCTAATATCATCCCAATGTGTCCAAAATTTAATCCCAAAATTACCTCAATTCAATCCATTAATTCACCCTAAAAATTCATGCATTAAGCCGGTGTATCACGATAGGTCGGGTCGGAGTGTCGCAATAGGTGGAAGTGTCGTGATAGGTGGAAGTGTCGTGATAGGTGTGTCGCGATAGGTTGGTGTGTCGCGATAGGTCAAAGTGTCGCGATACTTGAGAGTGTCGCGATAGGTGGAAGTGTCGCAATACTTGGGAGTGTCGCGATAGGTCAATGTGTCGCGATACTTGAGAGTGTCGTGATAGGTGGAAGTGTCACGATAGGTCGGTGTTTCGCAATAGGTGGAAGTGTCACGATAGGTCGGTGTGTCGCGATAGGTGGAAGTGTGGCGATAGGTCGGTGTATCGCGATAGGTCGGGTTGGTGTGTCGCGATAGGTCGAAGTGTCTCGATACTTGGGAGTGTCACGATACTTCCGTGTGTCGCGATACCTCGGTGTGTCGCGATACCTCGGTGTGTCACGATACCTCGGTGTGTCGCGATACCTCGGTGTGTCGCGATAGGTCGGGATATGGTGAATTTTCTTGATTAGGCTAGTGATTCTAAGAGCTCTCAGCCTGCGCAGTGTCGTGGTGCACTCAGAATTGTGATTGGGTCAACTTTTCGGTGTGTCGCGATAGCTCAAGCTCGACGCCTCGGGGCTTGTGCAAAAAGATTCCGTACCTGCTGAGCTTGCTGGAGATGGTGATGCTGCTGAAACCTGCAAGAAACATGCAAAAACACACAAAAACAACACTACACACTCGCTCTCTCTCAAACTCGCACTAAGCAAATGAGGAGAATGACAAGGAAGAGGGAATATGAAGTGGAGAAGGAGGTGGAGGTGGAGGTGGAGATGGAGATGGAGATGGAGATGGAGATGGAGATGAAAACAAGAAAATTACCTACTTTTTACCATTCCAACGCGTCCTCTCTACGTCTTACCATCACACGCTCGTCCTCAAAGCTCGAATCCCCGGCAACGGCGCCAAAATTTGGTGTAGCTCAGTGATGAGTAGCACCTCCTTTGATGTCAATCCGGGAAGACATGAGGATGGTATGAAGACCTCGAGCAAGTGAAGGCACAAATGTGTGAGTGAGAAGCACACAAACATGCACACACATACACACACACGCACACACGGCAAGAACAAAGAGAGTAAGACAATGGAATCACTTTTATTACAACCAAGTTCTCATACAAGCTCAAAACTACAAGAAAACTCCCAAAAATGAGCTCTCTAGCTCTATTTATAGTTTTTTGACTAGCTTTGGCCCTGTCCAGACCTAGTGTCCGGCCTAGTTAAAAATTAGGTTCTAGGGCTTATTTGAGGGCTCAAACGAGATCTAAAAAATATGAAAATTGGCAGGCAACTACTTCTAAGGCTCACCAAGCTCGAGGACTCCTCAGCTCGTACAAAATGGAGCTACCAAAAGGTGAAACGGTATTTACAAGAGTTTCTAGTGATGAGAATCACTTTTAAAATGATGTAAGGTTTGGAAAAATTTTAATGGGTTGCCTCAGTGCTAGATCTGCATGTATGCCTGTACCTGCTTCTTCCCGTACGTGCTAGATCTGCATGTATGCCCCTACCTGCTTCTTCCCATATGATGCCAACAGAGAGAAAGGTGGAGCATGCATAGGATAATAAAAGTTTCTTGTGGACTTTTTTGAACCATGTTTTAAGTTCCTTAATTATGGCTCTACATTTAATTCACTAGAATAAAATGGCTTGATTTTATTCTCTCTCTAGAATTTCTAAACTTGTAGGGCTCAAAAGTGATATTTGGAGGCAAATTCCAACCCAAGTCATCTCTTAAACTTGTGTAGATCAAAAAAGTTACTAAAATGTGTCTCTCACAAGCTTAA
Source organism: Ceratopteris richardii (assembly GCA_020310875.1). Lineage (NCBI taxonomy): Eukaryota > Viridiplantae > Streptophyta > Polypodiopsida > Polypodiales > Pteridaceae > Ceratopteris > Ceratopteris richardii. The sequence goes on from CM035421.1 coordinate 108,476,398, forward strand.
GCCAATTCCTCACCGTTTTTGAGTTATATGACTTTGAAGACTACCCTTTTTTTAGGTACTTAGGCATGAGAATATTGAATTGCACATATTGAATCATTCATAGATTTTGCATAATTTATCATATTATATAGCACATGACATAAAATGTGTGAAGAAATAAGGATGCTTCTCTATTTCTATTCAAATATGTGATTTTGATGCATATGTGTGGACATGCACAAACACAGATATCTTTGGATATAATTTTCTGATTCTTTTCTTCAAATTTTGACGAGTACTACTAAAGAAGGCACAACTACAAGCACAGGCTTTTATGAAAGTTTTTTTGGAGAATCATCTTTTTCTAAATTTGGTGGATCACACACTTCTTTGGGCAGTGATCACCTCTCTTATAAGAAGACCCACGCTAGGGAGGATCACCTTTCTAGAATAGTGTCAAGAGATTCCTCATAAAGAGTATTAGTTGAGCTTCGTGATGCTTACTTATTGAACCTAGAAGTAGTGCCTAATTGGGCCAATCATATTGTTCCTATTCCACACTTTGGAACTAAACATCCTGTACTAAAATCCAAAGCTAAAGAAGTAGCAAGTTCTCAAAAATATCAAATATTGTCAATTAGTGTGTATAATCACACTTATCAAGGTATACTTGCTTGTTGTGTAGACGAAGATGATCATGTGAAGTGGTTGCAAATAGCAGATGTAGGTGCATTGTACCAAGACCACTCCAAAGTCCTAACTCTACAAGCACTATGAATACTAGGTGTATATTGGCCAACCATGAAATTAGATGTCTATAGGATGTGCAAACAATGTCCCATCTATGGTGTTAGACCAGCAGTGGAACATGCCACTCTATACCAAGTGTCTTTAGTGCATGTTGGAGCGAACCTTTGGTAAACTTTGTGAGGACAAAAACATTCCCTCAAAAGATGACACTGGCTAAAAGAAAGAGCCTAGACTAGGAAGCACTAGACTATACTCTTATCGGATATAACTTATACATGCAAGGAAGGGACGGGTATGTAAGACTATGCTCATGAGAGTGAATGTCTTAAAATCTTAGAATCTATCACCAAGGCATGACTTACACTCAAAAAAAATAAAATCTTCTTTAAAGATTGGTCATGTATAAGATTCTCAAAATATGTACAATGTGATTATTTAATTTCTTTATTTAATAGTTGTAGGTGAACAAAAAGAGGAATATCCATTTGACCCTCCATATGAACTATACTTATATCACCTTTCTTAATGAAATCTTTGAGCACTGTGAATGATTTTACATGTGAACCGTATATGCATATGTATAAGTATATAGATATATGTGAACTATTGCATCAGATTACCCTATTTGTCTATGCATATGTGTGTTTATGTGTATCTAAATGTGTTGAGATATGTATGTGTGCATAGGTAAGCATTTGCATGGCTAAATGGTTTTCATATGCGTGACTCTAAGGGTACTTCTGTGTTTATGTATGAATAGTTATCTAGATATGTTTGTGCATGTGCGTGTGCATGTTTTTATGAATGTATTTATGCATTTATGTGGGTGAGTATGTCCTTGTCCTAATGACTAGATGTTTTCTTGTGTGTATAAGTGTACGTGAAAATGAGGGTAAATCTTAACCATGTATATATTTATGCATCCATTTAAATTAAACCTTAATCTAATAAAACTAACAATATTAAGTAAACTCAGATTTCCCCTGTTGGCACTTCAAACATTCATTTACATATTTTCTAATATCCCGCTTCATACACGGCCAAAAGTAAGAATACTTTGTTTTAACATATGTCCTTGAATAACCTGGATGTGAAGAAAAAGGTGCATCATGACAATCATGCAGTATTTTAACTTTTAGTGGAGATTCAGAAGATAAGCATAGCCGATTGTTACAATACAGTGTTCCATTCTGCAAATGAAATTTTTCCTCATACGTCGATCCCCTCTTCGCATTCAAAGCATTCAAAATAGGTGCATAAAAAGGATCCTGTTTTATCTCTTCTTGAATTTGATTGAGAAAATCAGAATTTATTACAAAAACAAGATTACACAAAGGTCTCCGACTCAATGCATCAGCAACCTTATTTTCCGTACCAGCAAAATACTTAATGTCAAAATCATACTCGCTTAATAATTCAATCCAACGCTTCTGCCTGTTGTTAAGCAATGGTTGAGTGAAGATGTATTTTAGACTTTGATGATCTGTTTTCAATTCAAACTTAACCCCTAACAATAGATGTCTCCAATGCTTAAGTGCATGCACAATAGCAAGCATTTCTAAATCATGAGTAGGATAGTTAAGTTCATGCTTTCTTAGTTTTCTGGACTCATATGCAACCACCCTGCCATCCTGTGAAATAACACATCCTATCTAACTACCACTTGCATCACATGCAACCACAAAAGGCTTTCCCATTTCTGGTATTTTCAAAACACAATTCTCAAGGACTTTTTGTTTCAATGTTTCAAATGATTTTTGACACGCATCACTCCACGCAAATCCTACATTCTTTTTAGTTAATTTGGTGAGGGGAGTAGCTATCTTAGAGAAATCCTTAATATGTGCTCTTTCATATTGTGCCAACCCAAGAAAACTTCTAACATCCCTTACAGTCTTAGGAATTGGCCAATCAACTATTATTTTTACTTTATCTTCAACGATAAGGATTCCTTCTTTTGATATTACTCTTCCTAGATACACAAGTTTATCCTTAGCAAAGAAAGACTTACTCTTTTTCCCATACAGTTTGTGTTCTCTAAGAGTTTGCAAAGTCTTCTTGAGATGTACCGCATGCTCCGAATCATCTTTAGAGTACAGAAATATATCATCAAGGAAGACTAAGATGAATTCATCTAGGTAATCGTGAAAAATATTATTCATCGAGCACATAAACGTGGCAGGAGTGTTTGTTAAACCAAAAGGTAGAACCATAAACTCATAGTGACCATATCGTGTTCGAAAAGCCATCTTAGGAATATCCTCTGTTTTGATCCTAATTTGGTGATATCCAGATCTTAAGTCAATCTTTGTGAATACGGTCGCTCCACTTAATTGACCTAATAAGTCATCTATGTGAGGGAGTGGATACTTATTCTTAATTGTTCTTTTATTCAACCCCCTATAGTCAATGCATAATCTGTAAGAGCCGTCTTTCTTCTTCTAAAATAAAACACGCCCACCCCAAGGTGAGACACTCAGTTTTATTAAGCCTTTCTTCAAAAGATCATCTAATTGAATCTTAAGCTCCTTTAGTTCATCAATGTTAAATCCATAGGGTGCTCTAGAATATGGTTCACTCCCTGGATATAGGTCAATGGCGTGGTCAATCTGCCTAGGTGGGGGAATACCAGGCAAGTCTTCTGGAAATACATCGGCATATTCTTTCAAGAGATTTCCTACGTCATCAAGAATATCTTCGTCTATTAGAAAAAAGTCTATTAGAAAGAGTAAATTCAAGGTCTTCAACATATCCTTTCATGTAGTGTAATAGTCCATTGGCCATCTCTACAGGTCTGGTTATCTGCATATTTAGGGCTATCCCTAGATTCTGTACCAATTTGAAAGATAGAAAACAATGGGTACTACCTGAATCGATCAAAAATCTGGTTTTATGTGCATAAATCATACCCAGAATCGTGATTATAGAAACCTTTGGGAAAGAACTAACCACCATGCAACGTAAAGTAGAGTCAGTGCACTTACCCCCATCATCTGCTTCCTCAATAATTGTACCCTCCTCGATGATGTTTATCGCTTTTGATTGTGTGGGTCGAAAGACTGCCTTGTTCGGGCACTCATATGTCCGATGCCCTTGCTCCCCGCAACGAAAACATAGACCAAGTCTTTTTGCCCTCTCAATAAAAGTGCATATATGACTTCCACCATAGCTTCGCGATCCCATGCAGATGCAGGATCCCAACTTTTGACTTGGACTCTTCACTAAATTGTCGAAGGTCAAAGAAATCCTCTAGTTCTTCAATCCATGCCTGAAGATCTTCGCCACTCTCTTCTCGCCATCAAAATCATTTAACTTTGCCTTCTTGAAGACTTGGTTAAGGGCAAACTCACCTGTTTCCATATCTTTAGAATTGCATTTTTGTTTTTCGGGAGGTACACTAGATGTTCCCCCACCTTCATCTATTTCATCGTTCAGCTCCACAAACAAATTTTTTGCTCCTTCCGGTTGCTTTCCCCCTCGTTCTTTGCGCAATTCACTAAGAAGCTTCTGAATAAGCTCCTCTTGTTCACGAACCTTTTGTGTTAGACCTTCCATCGTTCCCGCGGATTGATTCTGCTCTGATACCACTTGTAGTGTTTCCTCAATGACAATCTATCCCCAATCACAATCTTTCGATTACTCATAAATAACAGTGGAGAGAAGAACGCAGAGATTGCACAAGGTAAAAGAAAATCTGATGCGGAAGAGTAGAACAAATATGATGCAGAGAAGGAGAAATTCTCATATTATAGATGTGAATCAATAGTTACAGTAGCTTTGGACAATAGTTTCTTGACGAAGCCTCTACCTCCCGACCACCCCCGAGCTATCACAATCGCATTCTCACTCGCACTCTCAATCACACTCTCACTCTCACTCTCACTCTCAATCACACTCTCAATCACAAGGTAATTCTCAGATTTTTGTGTGTCCTCCATGTTGATGCGCAGGCCTCCTTATCTTTTTCCGTTTGATCGCAGCCGTGCTCCCCAAAGAAGTTTGCAATGCACCAAATTTATAAAAACACGAGTTTCTCCATGTTGATGCGCAGGCCTTCTTATCTTTTTCCGTTTGATCGCAGCCGTGCTCCCCAAAGAAGTTTGCAATGCACCAAATTTATAAAAAGCCATGCGATCGTAGTGTACTTCCTTTCTTTAGCATACCTGTCAAAAATAGCAGAAAAAACCAAGAAGACATATCCGAAAACATACATAATTAGACATGGTGACATGTGAGCATGAGAATCACGGATTCGAATAGAATTAGACAAGCCCTCGTTTTTTTTTTTGTGTTGGAAAAAACGGCACTTTTCAAAGCCCTGTAACTCAAAAACAATGAGGAATTAGGTTAAGCTTGTGCGAGACACTTTTATTCAATTTTTCAATCTGCACAATAGTGTTAGAGACGTCCGAGTCCAAATCCACCTCCAAATACCACTTTTGAGCCCTGCAAGGTTTAAAATTCTAGAGAGAGAGTAAAATCAAGGCATTTTCTTACAATGAACTAAACGTAGGACCCGTAACGAGGTACTTAAAACATGATTCACAAAAATCTCACACAGGCACTTTTATTCTCTTCTACTTGCTCTACCTTTCCCTCACACAGAGTTTTCCTTAATTCTTTCATCTTCACCTTCAAAATCCCACTAGAAAACATGATGCAATTCAATTAAGGTCTAGAGAGAGAATATGAAACTTGTCAACCCAAAATTTTTCCTACATGCATAAAATGACCTAATTATTCGTTCTAAGCATTATCCCCACAATGAAATTCAGAAAGTTCAAAATGAATTATTTCAATAGAAAAGAGGCCTATTACAATTCTTCCCCCCTTTAAGAACTCTGTCCCCAGAGTTGGAAAGAAGGATAATGTGTTAGAAAGTCATCTAAATTCACCCAACTTGAATCTTCTACTGTGTATGAATGCCATTTCACCAAAATTTCTATTATAAATCTATTTCTAAGAAATCTTTCCTTCCTATCTAATATTAATTCCGGTTGAAGCTCGAAAGAGCCATAGTCTTTCAGCTTATAATTGTCCTGCAAAACATGAGCAACATTAGACACATATCTTTTAAGTAAGCTGACATGAAATACACGATGCACATTTAGATATTTAGGTAATTCCAGCAAATAAGCAAGAGATCCGATCTTTTTCAAAACTTTAAAAGGGCCTGCATATCGACGAGAAAGTCTATGATCCTTCCCTAGCAACAAGTTAGATCGGTGAGGATTAACTTTAAGAAATACCATATCATCAACTTGGAATTCAAGTGGTCTTCTCTTTAAATCATAGAACTTCTTTTGTCTTTTCTGAGCTTCTCTTATATGTTTCTTAATTTTTCCAAGTTCTTCATCCATCTTATCAAGCATTTCTTTGGATACTTCTACTTTATTTGGAAAACCCAAAAACGAAGGTGGAGTCAAACAATTATAACCATACATAGCTTCAAACGGAGTCATTTTTATAGATGCATGCCATGCACTATTGTATGCAAACTCAACCAAGGGTAAATATTCACTCCAATTATCTTGCTTTTCATTCACATACATACGCAACATATCCTCAACTACCCTATTAACACTCTCGGTTTCCCCATCAGTTTGTGGATGGAAAGCTGTACTCATACGAAGTTGAGTTCCAATGGATTCAAATGTCGCTTTCAAGAAGTTTTACGTAAATCTAGAATCTCTATCAGAAATTATGCTTTTAGGCATTCCATGCAATCGAAATATTTCTTTTACAAAGATTCTTGCAACATTCAAAGCAGTATCAGTCTTTTTCATAGGAAAGAAGTGTGCCATCTTGGTAAGCCGATCAACTACAACAAATATGGTATCATGCTTACTTCTGGTCATAGGTAGCTTAGTGATAAAGTCCATAGAAATAGACTCCCACTTCTGATTTGGAACATCCAAAGGTTGAAGCATTCCTGGCATCCTCTTAAACTCAGATTTCACCTGTCGGCACTTCAAACATTCATTTACATATTTTCTAATATCCCGCTTCATAAACGGCCAAAAGTAAGAATACTTTGTTTTAACATATGTTCTTGAATAACCTGGATGTGCAGAAAAAGGTGCATCATGACAATCATGCAGTATTTTAACTTTTAGTGGAGATTCAAAAGATAAGCATAGCCGATTTTTACAATACAGTGTTCCATTCTGCAAATGAAATTTTTCCTCATACGTCGATCCCTTGTTCGCATTCAAAGCATTCAAAATAGGTGCATAAAAAGGATCCTGTTTTATCTCTTCTTGAATTTGATTGAGAAAATCAGAATTTATTACAGAAACAAGATCACACAAAGGTCTCCGACTCAATGCATCATCAACCTTATTTTCCTTACCAGCAAGATACTTAATGTCAAAATCAGACTCGCTTAATAATTCAATCCAACGCTTCTGCCTGTTGTTAAGCAATGGTTGAGTGAAGATGTATTTTAGACTTTGATGATCTGTTTTAAATTCAAACTTAACCCCTAACAATAGATGTCTCCAATGCTTAAGTGCATGCACAACAGCAAGCATTTTTAAATCATGAGTAGGATAGTTAAGTTCATGCTTTCTTAGTTTTCTGGACTCATATGCGACCACTCTGCCATCCTGTGAAATAACACATCCTATCTGACTACCACTTGCATCACATGCAACCACAAAAGGCTTTCCCATTTCTGGTATTTTCAAAACACAATTCTCAACGACTTTTTGTTTCAATGTTTCAAATGATTTTTGATAGACATCACTCCACGCAAATCCTACATTCTTTTTAGTTAATTCGGTGAGGGGAGTAGCTATCTTAGAGAAATCCTTAATATGTGCTCTTTCATATTGTGCCAACCCAAGAAAACTTCTAACATCCCTTAGAGTCTTAGGAATCGGCCAATAAACTATTGTTTTTACTTTATCTTCATCTATAAGGATTCCTTCTTTTGATATTACTCTTCCTAGATACACAAGTTTATCCTTAGCAAAGAAACACTTACTCTTTTTCCCATACAATTTGTGTTCTCTAAGAGTTTGCAAAGTCTTCTTGAGATGTACCGCATGCTCCGAATCATCTTTAGAGTACACAAATACATCATCAAGGAAGACTAAGATGAATTCATCTAGGTAATCGTGAAAAATATTATTCATCAAGCAAATAAATGTGGGAGGAGCATTTGTTAAACCAAAAGGTAGAACCGCAAACTCATAGTGACCATATCGTGTTGGAAAAGCCGTCTTAGGAATATCCTCTTTTTTTATCCTAATTTGGTGATATCCAAGTCTTAAGTCAATCTTTGTGAATACGGTCGCTCCACTTAATTGACCTAATAAGTCATCTATGTGAGGGAGTGGATACTTATTCTTAATTGTTCTTTTATTCAACCCCCTATAGTCAATGCATAATCTGTAAGAGCCGTCTTTCTTCTTCTGAAATAAAACAGGCGCACCCCAAGGTGAGACACTCAGTTTTATTAAGCCTTTCTTCAAAAGATCATCTAATTGAATCTTAAGCTCCTTTAGTTCATCAATGTTAAATCTATAGGGTGCTCTAGAATATGGTTCACTCCCTGGATATAGGTCAATGGTGTGGTCAATCTGCCTAGGTGGGGGTATACCAAGTCTTCTGGAAATACATCGGCATATTTTTTCAAGAGATTTCCTACATAATCTGGAATATCTTCGTGTAGAGCCCTAACCGGTTGAAACTAAAGGTACAAAGTATTTTTCCTCTTAAGGTTTCAAAGGTTGAATCTAAATCTTAAGGTGCAAAAGTAAAAGAATTAAAAGGAAAGGTGAAGGTGGAAGGCCGCGTACGAAAAGGTGGAAATAGGCCGCCCCAATCAAAATTTTATTTTTAAAGTCACTCTTGTTCTAAAGTCACTACAAGACAAAGTAGCGAATCGTTGAGGACCAGTTCAAAAAGACAATCTTGGGACATTGAAAGGACACCAAGATTGTATTGCAGTTAGAGTGCGCGAACCGGCGGACTCTAAAACAAGAGGAAGGACAAAGGCTATTCTTGCACATTGGGAGTTGAGAGCAAGAGAGAGCTTCAGAGGAGCAAGAGAGGAAGCAAGAAGAGCCTCCAGTGTGCGATGACATTCAAGAGTGCAAGAGGTGCCAGGAGGAAAGTGTGCAGAGAAGAGAGAAGGCGGGCTGGATTCCAAGAGTTCCAAGGGCTATTGCGTGCGTGCGCAGTGATATCAATTCCTTAGCTTGGCGGAAGCTTAGTGCAAGGTGTGCACAAGAGAAGCGGGAAGCAAGTGAAGGATTGGTGCACGAGAGGCCGCTGTCTTCTTAATTGATACTCTCTGAAGTGATATTTAGTCATTGATTAGACTGTGCGCAGTCATTGTAATTGTTGAAGGATAATTAATATTCAAGGTTTTCAAGAGTATTCTTTTGCAGAAGTTTCCACTATTATTCCATTTTCATCATCTCTTTTTCTCCTACAAACCCTCAAACTCCTTCTTGTCCCCGAATCCCCAACAAATTTGGCACGCACGGTGGGACTTCCAAGGAGCTTTGAGCATAGGAGACTATATATTGCCATTGGAGGACAACATTCCAGTGTCGACAACATTACTCCAGTGGGCCAAAAGGTACATCCTTCTATCAAGGTCTCATTTTAAGTGAACTATGAATAGCTCATGACCGCGACCCGGTCACAAACCTTGAGAATCAAGTGCAAGCAGACAAGAAGAAAGACGAACCAAAGATCATCGAGTCCACTTTCATCGACTGCATCGGTAGGAAGCATGGCAGGACAGGTGGACCTAGAAATCTTGCTCTCCAGGTTAAACATAAAATTCCCCTCCTTCAGAGGATTAGCCCATGAGGACCCAGATGAGCACATTCGACGATTTCTTTCATTATGTAAGACTAGGGGACTAATGGGTAGGGAAGATGCTTTCTTGATACTCTTCCCCGCCACATTGGAAGGTCTGGCAGACAAGTGGTTTAGTCAGTTTGCCGAAAATCACTTTACCTCTTGGGATTTGATGAAAGAGGCCTTTAAGAATCAATTTCAACAGGGCAACACGGCTGAGATCATTATAGAAGAATTGGAAAACTTGAAGTTGGGTCCAGGAGAGAAGTTCCCCGAATTCGTGACCAGGGCAAAAGCATTAATGGCTAAATTACCGGATCCACCACACGACTTCTTTGTCAAGAAGTGGTTAGCCAAACCTTTACCTGTGGTCACCCAATGCAAAATAAAAGAGTTGGTGCTACCTACGGCCTCTGTTGAGGAATTCATCAACATGGCCACCCGCTTGGAACAAATAAGGCACCAGTATGGTACAACGTCTTCCCAACTATCATATGGTACAGAACTGGAGGACCCAGTGAGCCAGTTAAGAAGGGAATTGGAAGGCTTGAAGAGGAACAAGCCCTATACAGAGGAGGAGACTACTGTAGCTCAGCTGAGAAGAGAGATTGAAGCCCTCAAGCTCCAAAAGGAAGAGGAAGCCCAAGCAGAGGAACTAGCTCAGCTGAGGCAAGAGTTGCAAGAACTAAAAGGAGGCGGCATTAAGAACGGACTATGGTGCTCCATGTGCAGTAAGCAAGGACATATAGTAAGTGAATGTCCTTTGCTAAATGTGACTTATCAATTATGCAGAAAGATTGGGCATGAGGCCCATGATTGCCAATCAAGGGGAATACCGACAACGACATACTGGACACAAGGCGGGCTCTTGCCACCAGCAAATGTAATGGCAGCAGCAACAAACCAAGATAATAACTATAATCCTAGACCAAGAACTAACTTTGCAAATGGGCATAGAAGGCCAATTATTTGCTTCAGGTGTGGAGAATGTGGGCACTATCAAAGTAGGTGCACCCTACCAGAGAATGCACCTCCTTCTAGGAACTGCCCTGAGGCCAGAGACCATTATACAAATTGTTGTCCTAAGAATCAAGCCTCTTCATCAGGGCCCCATATCCAAATGATTTCTGTGCAGGAAGAAGAAATGGCAAATCAAGTTAAGGTGCCGTCACCATCTACCAGGGTGGTGCAGTTAGAGGAAATTGACTCTTTTACTGTGCAGACAAGAAGCAAGGGGAAGGCTCCAGTGGACATGGGTCAAGAATCATTGATTAATGGATTAAACAGAGACAAAGGTGTGTCCGAAGACCTAGCCACCACAATTGCAGACACAAGGAAAAAGGAAAATTGCACAGGTACCAGTGATGCCATTAGACAGGCATTCAGCAGGGCTCATGAGGAGTTGGATAAGTCAAATGGAGCCCAAGCTCTTAAGGAATCAGAAGCCTCCAGACTGCTCAAGTCCATGAAAAAGGAGGTTAGTATTCTTGATTTAATAAAGATGGATGGGAAATTCAGGTCAGAATTATTACAGATAATTGATGAAGCTTCTACGACAAGCTTAGTAGCTAAGACTGCTATCTTACATCAAGGGATAATCAGGGGGGAAGCACCCCTTACAGATTATAAAAGCCCTCGGCTCACAATATCAATCAAGGGCCATGAATTTCAAGGTGTTATTGTAGATGGTGGTTCTGGCATTAATTTGATGCCTGAACATACCATGAAAAGGATTGGACTCCACCCTTCAAGACCTGCAAATTTCACGGTCACTTTGGCAGATCAGAGCAAAGTAAGGCCCTTAGGGGTAATCCCAAAAGTTCCACTTGAAGTACAAGGTAATCTATTTATCCTGGATTTTGTGGTTTCAAGATTGCCCCAGGTTGAAGGAGGATTTCCTCTCTTAATTGGAAGACCTTGGCTGAGGCATGCCAGTGTCATTCATGATTGGGGTAAGGACACCATGTGGGTACAAAAGAAAGGGTAGGAGCTGACACAAATTCATTTAGAAGAAGGCCCAGATAATCAAGGAAACACGAGTATGATGCAAACAGTGAGCATTTGCATGGAAACAGAAGCGGAGGATCAGCCCCAAATAGATTTTGAGGAAGAAGAGGATATTTTAAGTTGGCTTCATGCCGGCAACTCTTCTTCTTGTTTTGGGATTTTTCTTGATAATCCTGGTACATTTGGAGGCTATGATGAAGACAAAGGAAAGGTCCAGGTTGATGGATTGGGAGAGCCCATCACTGACCACAGAAGGGGCAGGAAGATACCCCTCAAATACAAATTGGAGGAGGATGTGTCAACATCAGATAAGGAAGTTTCCCAAGCTAAAAGCAAGGTAAAAAATTCTGAGGTTGAATGTTCTTTCCCAATTCAAGAAATCCCTGCAGGATGGATACAGGACAAGGAGGAAAACATCGAAGTTCAAAATACACCTGCTTATGAAGCAATGCACGAAAAGCTAGTAGAAGAAGACAAGGAAGCAGATGCACAAGAAGATAATCTGGTAACAAGAAATCCGGTTCAAGAAGTACATTTATGCACCCAAAACAATAATCAACCAGTTCTAGTGGCCACTTGGTTGTGGAGCCACCCAAAGCTCCTGGAAAAGGTAAAATCATTCTTAACCGAGTATGCAGATGTTTTTGCCTGGCATTATAAAGACTTAGAAGGAGTGCCTGCATCTTATGGAGAGCACAGAATTCCTCTGGTTGAGGGAGCCAGACCCATCAGAGGAAGGAGTTATAGACTCAATCCAAAGTATGCCGAAGCTGTCTATGTGGAAATCCAAAAGATGGAAGATGCAGGAATCATCATTCCTGTGGAACACTCAGAGTGGCTCTCGCCTATGGTTATAGTACCAAAGAAGAATACTAATAAAATCAGGATTTGTGTGGATTTTAGAGCTCTCAACAAGGTGACCATTCCAGACGGGTTCCCTATGCCTTTCGCAGAACAGGTCATTGAAGAAGTGGCGGGGCATGCACTATATAGTTTTATGGATGGCTTCAGTGGCTATAATCAAATATCAATACACCCAGAGGATCGTGAAAAGACTGCTTTTATCACACCGTGGGGAACGTATGTGTATGTAAAAATGCCATTTGGGCTAAGAAATGCTCTAGCCACATTTAACAGAACGGTCAATCTCATTTTTGGCCCCTTATTGCTGGAATCACTTAGAATCTTCATGGATGATTTCTCTTCATTTTCAGGATCTCACAAAGAAACTCATTTAGATTGTTTGGACCAGCACCTGAGACAGCTGCAGAATATTTTCCAAAGATGCAGAGAAACCAAGTTAAAGCTCAATCCAAATAAATGTCACTTCCTTGTGACAGAAGCAACCCTCTTAGGACATGTGGTATCCGCTAAAGGTATGGCCACAGATCGTGACAAAATTCTCTCTATATTAAAGTTACCTAAACCCAAAACTCCTAAAGAGATCCAGAGTTTTTTGGGGCATACCGGTTATCATAGAAGGTTTATAAAAATGTATGCAGAGATAGCTAGACCTCTGACTAGACTCACAGGTAAAGAAGTACCTTTCAAATGGGAAGAAGAGGAGGAAAAAGCATATCAGACATTAAGGTCACGGCTAGTGTGTGCTCCTATCTTGGTCACCCCGGAGTGGTCAAAAATCTTTCATATACATGTCGATGCCAGTGCATATGCAGTGGGAGCAGTTCTGACTCAACCCAGTGAAGAATTTAAAATGGACAGGCCAATTCAATATGCCAGTAGAATCTTGACCAAGGCTGAAAGAAATTACAGTACTACCGAAAGGGAAGCACTAGCAATGGTCTTTGCAGTTCAAAAATTCCGCCATTACTTATTGGGGGTAAAATTTATTATTATATCAAATCACCAACCTCTCAAGTACTTACTCAACAAACCACATGCTACGGGTAGAATATGGAGGTGGTTACTGTTATTCCAAGAGTTCGATTTCTCGGTAATCCATAAGCCAGGAAGAGAAAATGTGATGGCGGATCACTTGTCCAGAATAAATAGGAAGGATCAAACCAGTGGTATCAATGATGATTTCCCGGATGCACACTTGTTTGCTATACAACCTAAAGGATGGTATGATGATATCAAGCAGTTCATTAATACTGGATTGTATCCAGAAAGTGCTAATGCTGTACTAAGAAAGAGGCTGCTTATCAAGAGTAGACCATATACTTTCATTCAGGGTAAACTCTACAGACAGGGCAAGGATGACAGGATGAGGAAATGCTTAGAGGAAGATGAAGTGAGGAAAATACTGCAATTCGCACATGAAGGAACAGGTGGTGGGCACCTTCCAGGGCATATCATGAGCCAGAGAATACTAGATGCTGGTCTATGGTGGCCTACACTCTTTAGGGATGCAGATAATTGGAGAAAAACATGTGATGTGTGCCAGAGGTGTGGACCTAAACCCACCAAGCAAAGACATCACCCTTTGGTAGTTTCCACTTCTTGGCAGCCCTTTGAGAAGTGGGGATTAGACTTTGTTGGGCCTATATACCCTCCGGCACTTCCAAAAAAGGAAAAGTACTTACTGATAGCCACGGACTACGCAACAAAATGGGCTGAAGCTATTGCATCAACGGATTGCTCTGCACAAACAGTGGCTGACTTTTTATATTGTAACATCATTTGCAGATTTGGATGCCCGCTGGAAATCTGTACCGATCAGGGTACTCATTTTGTTAACAAAATATTGCAGGAAATTTCCAACAGGTATCGCATTTTACACAGGACTTCTTGTGCATACTACCCACGAGCTAATGGACAAACCGAATCAACGAACAAAGTATTAATTTCAATGTTACGAAAAGAATGCATGTTGCAGCCGACCTCTTGGGGACGGGCCTATCTGGGTACATTATGGGCATACAGACTGGCCTATAAAGAGACTGGGTATTCCCCCTTTCAATTAGTTTATGGCTTGGTTCCTATTGAACCATTTGAATTTATCAGAGGCTCTATAAGAACGGAAAGACTAGAGAAAAATGGGATGGAAGTTTCAGCAAGACTGACTGCTTTGCATAAACTGGAAGAATCGAGAATTTTAGCATCCAAACAGTTAGAGAAGCTGCAATTACACAGGAAGGAGACTCATGACAAAAATCTATGGCAAAACAATTTGAAGCCTGGAGATTTAGCCCTGCTACACAGACCACAAATTTCTAATCAAAACAAAGGGAAATGGATCCCTCACTGGGAAGGCCCTTTTCGCATTACGAAGATGCTGCAGTGGGGTGCAGTGCAATTGGAAACACTCGATGGCAACACCCTACCTTTGGTTAACATTTCCAGACTCAAGGCTTATTATCAAGTATCATAACCATTGCATTTTCCTTTATCTTGTTGGTTTTGGATTGTTTTAATAAGTAGTAATAATCAGCTCACAGGATTGTTGGGCGTCGTTTTTTATGAAAATCAGAAATATGGGCGCACGTTTTTTTTCTTTTCTTTCTCAATAAAAATCAAAAAATGTTGGGCGCAAGTTTTCTTTTCCATCAATAAAAATCAAGAATTCATCACTTCATAAAAAGAAATTCATCACTTGAATGGCTCTTAGTTTTGCTAAGTAACTTTCAGTTTTGCCCTTTCCTTTGTTTGTCTCTCGGATGGATGAGATTAACATTGTCATCTCCTCTCTTTTTGATCACCTTTTTATGCTAGACCGCTCCTTCTTGAGAGGTGCTCCCTCATTCGAAATAGCTACATAATATGGCCTCTTTTTTCATTCTTGCTTCAACATCCTCAGGAATTCCATTCTTATTTTCAGTGCACACACCAAGTTGTACTAGGGAGGAAAGAAGAAGAGCATCTCACACCCCCCTCACCCTCAATCCCCCTCAACGATCCCCCCTCTCCAACCCTCTACAACCAACCCCCTGGCAGCACCCAACGATACCCCCTCTCCCACCCTATACGTTCAACCCCCCACCCTCTTCATCACCCTTCGGCACCCCAACCCCCCCTCTCCGACCCTCGACAACCAACCCCCTGGCGGCACCCGACGATCCCCCCTCTCCCACCCTCTGCGTTCAACCCCCCCCTCTTCTGCAACCTTCGTCACCCCAACCCCCCCTACCCGCCCGGCACCCAACGACCCTCCCTCAACTCAACCCCCTCACCCCAACCCCCCTACCCGCCCGGCACCCAACGACCCTCCCTCAACACAACCCCCCTCACCGCAACCCCCCTCACCACACCCCCCCTCAACACCCCTCCCCCCCCCTCCCCACCCCGCCCGCAGCCCCCCTCACCACACCTCAACCCCCCCCCCTCACCAAAGAAGCGCCCCCCCCTCGCCCCCCCTCACCGCACCGCACCCCCTCACCGCAGCCCCCCTCACCACACCCCCCCTCAACACCCTCTCCCCCCCCCCCCTCCCCAGCCCGCCCGCAGACCCCCTCACCACACCTCAACCCCCCCCCCTCACCAAAGAAGCGCCCCCCCCCCCCCTCGCTCCCCCTCACCGCACCACAACCCCCCTCACCGCACCCCCCCTCACCACACCCCCCCTCAACACCCTCCCCCCCCCCCTCCCCACCCCGCCCGTAGCCCCCCTCACCACACCTCAACCCCCCCTCTCACCAAAGAAGCGCCCCCCCCCCCTCGCTCCCCCTCACCGCACCACAACCCCCCTCACCGCACCCCCCCTCACCACACCCCCCCTCAACACCCCTCCCCCCCCTCCCCACCCCGCCCGCAGCCCCCCTCACCACACCTCAACCCCCCCCCTCACCAAAGAAGCGCCCCCCCCTCGCCCCCCCTCACCGCACCGCATCCCCTCACCGCACCCCCCCTCACCACAGCCCCCCTCAACACCCTCCCCCCCCCCCTCCCCACCCCGCCCGCAGCCCCCCTCGCACACCTCAACCCCCCTCCCTCACCAAAGAAGCGCCCCCCCCCCCTCGCTCCCCCTCACCGCACCACAACACCCCTCACCACACCCCCCCTCAACACCCCTCCCCCCCCCCTCCCCACCCCGCCCGCAGCCCCCCTCACCACACCTCAACCCCCCCCCTCACCAAAGAAGCGCCCCCCCCCCTCGCCCCCCCTCACCGCACCGCACGCCCTCACCGCACCCCCCCTCACCACACCCTCCCTCAACACCCCCCCCTCCCCACCCCGCCCGCAGCCCCCCTCACCACACCTCAACCCCCCCCCTCACCATAGAAGCGCCCCCCCCTCGCCCCCCCTCACCGCACCGACCCCCTCACCGCACCCCCCCTCACCACACCCCCCCTCAACACCCTCCCCCCCCCCTCCCCACCCCGCCCGCAGCCCCCCTCACCACACCTCAACCCCCCCCCTCACCAAAGAAGCGCCCCCCCCCCCCCCCCTCGCTCCCCCTCACCGCACCACAACCCCCCTCACCGCAACCCCCCTCACCACACCCCCCCTCAACACCCCTCCCCCCCCCTCCCCACCCCGCCCGCAGCCCCCCTCACCACACCTCAACCGCCCCCCTCACCAAAGAAGCGCCCCCCCCCTCGCCCCCCCTCACCGCACCGCACCCCCTCACCGCAGCCCCCCTCACCACACCCCCCCTCAACACCCTCCCCCCCCCCTCCCCACCCCGCCCGCAGCCCCCCTCACCACACCTCAACCCCCCCCCCCCACCAAAGAAGCGCCCCCCCCCTCGCTCCCCCTCACCGCACCACAACCCCCCTCACCGCACCCCCCCTCACCACACCCCCCCTCAACACCCTCCCCCCCCTCCCCACCCCGCCCGTAGCCCCCCTCACCACACCTCAACCCCCCCCCTCACCAAAGAAGCGCCCCCCCCCCTCGCTCCCCCTCACCGCACCACAACCCCCCTCACCGCACCCCCCCTCAACACACCCCCCCTCAACACCCCTCCCCCCCCCCTCCCCACCCCGCCCGCAGCCCCCCTCACCACACCTCAACCCCCCCCCTCACCAAAGAAGCGCCCCCCCCCCTCGCCCCCCCTCACCGCACCGCATCCCCTCACCGCACCCTCCCTCACCACACCCCCCCTCAACACCCTCCCCCCCCCCTCCCCACCCCGCCCGCAGCCCCCCTCGCACACCTCACCCCCCCTCCCTCACCAAAGAAGCGCCCCCCCCCCTCGCTCCCCCTCGCCGCACCACAACCCCCCTCACCGCACCCCCCCTCACCACACCCCCCCTCAACACCCCTCCCCCCCCCCTCCCCACCCCGCCCGCTGCCCCCCTCACCACACCTCAACCCCCCCCTCACCAAAGAAGCGCCCCCCCCCCCCTCGCCCCCCCTCACCGCACCGCACCCCCTCACCGCACCCCCCCCACCACACCCTCCCTCAACACCCCCCCTCCCCACCCCGCCCGCGGCCCCCCTCACCACCACTCGCCCCCCTCACCACACCGCAACCCCCCTCACCGCACCCCCCCTCACCACACCCTCCCTCAACACCCCCCCCTCCCCACCCCGCCCGCGGCCCCCCTCACCACCACTCGCCCCCCCTCACCGCACCGCGACCCCCCTCACCGCCCCCCTCACCCCACCCCCCCTCAACACAACCCCCTCCCCCCCTCTCCATCGCAGCGCCACCCCCCTCATCCTACACCCAAACCCCCCTCCGAACCTCATCCGACACCCAACCCTTCCCCCCCCTCTCCGTCGAGCAGCATAACCACCCCCTCATCCTACACCCAAACCCCCCTCCGACCCCGCCCGACACTCAACCCCCCCTCTCTTCCACCCCGCCTCCCAACCCTCCGCCTCCAACCCCCCCGCACCCCCTCCATCCTCCCCGACCGCCACCCTCTTTCTCCCATCACCCTACACCCCTCCACCCATCTGCCCCTATCCCCATTTCCATCAATGGCGGACCCCGCTCCGAATACTCGTTCTGATCCTCCCTCCACAATTCCCGCTGACCATCCCAATCCACCTCCTCCTTCCTCGGCAGAACAATCTGTTCAAGCGACTCCAACAGCAACTATGGCCCTGGATCTTCCCATTTATTCCATAGACTCTGATTCCAGCTACCTTTATTCCCCACCTCCCCTCCCGCATCCTCCTTCTCCTTCCCCATCTATGTCTCAGTCATCCCACCCATCTTCACCAACCGGGGATTATATGCGCCTGTTTCTTCCACCGGACATAAACCTACAAATCCGAATGCATCTATCCATTCCTACCATCGCCCTTCGTCAAATGTTTTCCATTGAAGATCTTCAGCAGGCGGGCTTGTGGGGCTTGGCTAATGTTTTCTTCAATAACCCCGCCAATTTTACCCAGGTTTATGAAGCTATCCGCCACTTCCCTCATTTTAGAACCGGCACTCTATTCATCCCAGACATTGCGGCCAGTATTGGGTCTCCCCTAATAGATTTTCGTGCTCCCCCTTTCCTATACTCTGGCCTGTCCGCCTCGGCTACTATTGCCTTTTGTACCACACACTTTCAAAGCACTGCTCGATTTTCGCTCCGCATGACCACCCTTCTCAATGCGTTCATCTTTTTCTTCTTACTACGCAGCCAAACCTCTTCCCTTCCCTGGTCAGATATTCGTATCGCCGATCCGCTTTTTTGCTTTCTCCATAGCCGCCCTTACCCTTACGCACATCTCATTTATAGTTCCTTGAATTTGCGCTCCCGTCGACTCCGCGAGTCTATATCTAGAGGATCTCATGCATTTTCCATCTATTCTGCACCCTTCGTAGCTTGGCTCTATCGAATTCCTGCACACTCGGCGCACAATGCTTCTTATCTACCTACCCACCCTGGACCTTCCATTGCTCCATCTCCCTCCCCCCCTCTAATCTCTATTGACTCAGCTTCCGCCTCGACACCCACATCCGCGCCACCTGATGTAACTTCCTGCCCTCCCCAAACTTCCTCACCCATCCCTCCTGCATCTACCACCTCTCCATTCATAACTAACCCCCCTGATGTAACCTCCATCCCTCCCCATTCCTCTTCACCTATCCCTCCTGCCTCTACCACTTCTCCATGCATAACTAATCCCCCTGAGGTGCCCTCCTTCCCTCCCCAATCTTCTTCACCTATACCTCCTACATCCACCACCTCTCCATTCATGACGTATCCCCCTGATGTAACCTCCTTCCCTGCTCAATCTTCTTCACCTCTCCCTCCTGCATCTACAATCTCTCCCTTCATGACTCCCCCACCTCACGTCCCCTACTACACTACCCAATATTCTTCCCCTTTCCCTACTGAATCGACGTATTCTCCATCCATGCCTACCCCTCCTATTATCCCTAGACCTCCCCTCTCTTCCGATTTCACCCCACTTATTCAAACACAGCTCAACCCTCAAAACCCCACCTGTATGCCACCAATTCACCCGGATTTCACCTCCCCCTCTATCAGTAACCTCCCTGTCAGTCGACCGCTCCCTTCCCCCAATCCTTCCCTTCCCACGCCATCTTCCACTCCAACCCTTCATCCTCCTCGGCAGAATATTCCCCCTTCCCCTCCCACTCCATCGGTCACCCCCACTCCGCATTTTGACCTACCATCAACCCCTTCATTTTTGCAATTACTCCAGGAGGCGAGTGTCGTCGCTATCGGCAATGCTCAAGCCTCTCAGATTTCCTTGGATTCGGTTTCCGCAGCAGCTTCGGTTCATCAACAGTATATCTCCACAATAGAAAACATCAATCGCATGGCAACCTCTCAATGGCACTCCCTCAACGAAACAGCCCGATTGCTCAAAGAAGAGCGGGATCATTATCGCGATATGGCCGACTCTGCGATGAAAGCCTTAGAAGATCTTCAGAATCGCTCCAACTTAGGGCTTTGTGCTAATGCTGCATGCCGACGCATCCGCAGGGAAAGGGACCACCTTAGACAATGCCTTAGTTCGCTACAGCTTACGATCGAACAAGCTTCTACTCCTTTGCCCCCTTCTCCATCAACATCGGCGGACGATATCAATCAACCCCCACAATAAATTGCCCTCCTCGGTCTAAATAAATTGCTCATCCACAGTCATAATAATTGCTCTTAGATTCCAGTCTCGTTTTGCCAATAATTATCTCATACTTTTGATTTCTTATCATTCTTGTAGGGTGCATTATATATTTTTTCTTCTTAACTCAATAAGATACACACCTTTCGTTTTTTTTTTTTTTCTTGCCTCAGTTATTTTCATCTCTGTGTCTTTGCAATCTCTCCGGGACGGAGAGATCTTTAGGTGGTGGGCATCTGTAGAGCCCTAACCGGTTGAAACTAAAGGTACAAAGTATTTTTCCTCTTAAGGTTTCAAAGGTTGAATCTAAATCTTAAGGTGCAAAAGTAAAAGAATCAAAAGGAAAGGTGAAGGTGGAAGGCCGCGTACGAAAAGGTGGAAATAGGCCGCCCCAATCAAAATTTTATTTTTAAAGTCACTCTTGTTCTAAAGTCACTACAAGACAAAGTAGCGAATCGTTGAGGACCAGTTCAAAAAGACAATCTTGGGACATTGAAAGGACACCAAGATTGTATTGCAGTTAGAGTGCGCGAACCGGCGGACTCTAAAACAAGAGGAAGGACAAAGGCTATTCTTGCACATTGGGAGTTGAGAGCAAGAGAGAGCTTCAGAGGAGCAAGAGAGGAAGCAAGAAGAGCCTCCAGTGTGCGACGACATTCAAGAGTGCAAGAGGTGCCAGGAGGAAAGTGTGCAGAGAAGAGAGAAGGCGGGCTGGATTCCAAGAGTTCCAAGGGCTATTGCGTGCGTGCGCAGTGATATCAATTCCTTAGCTTGGCGGAAGCTTAGTGCAAGGTGTGCACAAGAGAAGCGGGAAGCAAGTGAAGGATTGGTGCACGAGAGGCCGCTGTCTTCTTAATTGATACTCTCTGAAGTGATATTTAGTCATTGATTAGACTGTGCGCAGTCATTGTAATTGTTGAAGGATAATTAATATTCAAGGTTTTCAAGAGTATTCTTTTGCAGAAGTTTTCACTATTATTCCATTTTCATCATCTCTTTTTCTCCTACAAACCCTCAAACTCCTTCTTGTCCCCGAATCCCCAACACTTCGTCATTACCTTCCTGATGCAGATTGTTCACATACACTGCAAATGTTTTGCAGGCATCACGTATACCTCTAACTATCTACATAGCAGAAATAAGAGTAGGCTTAGGATTAAAGACATCACCTAGAATATGAATAGATTTATCATTTAGCTTCACAGTGATCTTTCTTTGTTCACAATTAATTGTTGTAGCATTCTTAAATAACCAATCCATGCCTATGATTACATCACTCTGTTTCATCTCAATTACGTGGAAGCTTCCAGAAAAGCATCTATTAGAAAGAGTAAATTCAAGGTTTTCAACATATCCTTTCGTGTAGTGTAATCGTCCATTCGCCATGTCTACAGGTCTGGTTATCTGCATATTTAGGGCTATCCCTAGATTCTGTACCAATTTGAAAGATAGAAAACAATGGGTTCTACCTGAATCAATCAAAAATCTGGTTTTATGCGTAGAAATCATACTCGGAATCGTGATTACAGAAACCTTTGGGAAAGAACTAACCACCATGCAACGTAAAGTAGAGTCAGTGCACTTACCTCCATCATCTGCTTCCTCAATAATTGTACCTTCCTCGATGATGTTTATCACTTTTGATTAGGCGGGTCGAAAGACTGCCTTGTTCGGGCACTAATATGTCCGATGCCCTTCCTCCCGGCAACGAAAACACAGACCAAGTCTCTTTGCCCTCTCAATAAAATTAGGGTCTTGTTGCCACTCAATTGGTTGACGCCTCCTTTGATTTTCCACCGGCCGAGTAGGGTTCTTACCTTGGTCGTTAGAAGATGGAGTTTTCTTTGAATTGTTCATGTTCATTGCAACAGGTCTTTGTGGCCTATGTCCCGTTGCAATGAATCTGCTTCTATTTGCCTTCTGCAAATTGAACTTCTCCATCTTCTCAAAGTTCTCAGCCATCGCAACAGCGTCAAGAAAATCAATGCATCCAGATCCCTTAACTTGATAGCGAAGTTCCTCACAAAGCCCTTGAATAAATTTACTCGTTAGAGCATTACCACTAACCTCTAATGCATATTTATGAAGACGTAGGAATTTCTCTTTGTACTCATCAACAGATAAGCTATGCTTGTCACTTTCGTGTTGTCGGAAATAGTAGAACTCCATCTTCTTCTCCATATGGTAGTGTGGAGAACAATAGCGTTTTTCAGCTTTTCTCTAAATTCCTTCCATAGAACAGGACTAGAACGTGTTGGAGTCTGCATATATGACTTCCACCATAGCTTCGCGATCCCACGCAGATGCAGGATCCCAACTTTTGCCTTGGACTCTTCACTAAATTGTCGAAGGTCAAAGAAATCCTCTAGTTCTTTAATCCATGCCTCAAGATCTTCGCCACTCTTCTTCTCGCCATCAAAATCATTAAACTTTGCCTTCTTGAAGACTTGGTTAAGGGCAAACTCACTTTGTTCCATATCTTCAGAATTGCGTTTTTGTTTTTCGCGAGGTACACTAGATGTTCCCGCACCTTTATCTATTTCATCGTTCAGCTCCACAAACAAATTTTTTGCTCCTTCTGGTTGCTTTCCCCCTCGTTCTTTGCTCTGATGCCACTTGTAGTGTTTCCTCAATCACAATCTATCCCCAATCACAATCTTTCGATTACTCAGAAATAACAGTGGAGAGAAGAACGCAAAGATTGCACAAGGTAAAAGAAAATCTGATGCGGAAGAGTAGAACAAATATGACATAGAGAAGAAGGAAGAATTCTGATATTATAGATGTGAATGAATGGTTACAGTAGCTTTGCACAACAGCTTCTTGATGAAGCCTCTACATCCCGACCACCCGCGAGCTATCACAATCGCATTCTCACTCACACTCTCAATCACACTCTCACTCTCACTCTCACTCTCAATCACACTCTCAATCACAAGGTAATTCTCACATTTCAGTGTGTCCTCCGTGTTGATGCGCAGGCCTTCTTATCTTTTTCCGTTTGATTGCAGCCGTGCTCCCCAAAGAAGTGTGCGATCCACCAAATTTAGAAAAAGTCGAGTTTCTCCAAAACTTTCGCAAAAAGCAATGCGATGGTAGTGTACTTCCTTTCTTTAGCATACCTGTCAAAAAAAGAAGAGCAACACCAAGAAGACATATCCGAAAACATACATAATTAGACATGGTGACACGTGAGCATGAGAATCACGGATTCGAATAGAATTAGACAAGCCCTCATTTTTTTTGTGTTGGAAAAAACGGCACTTTTCAAAGCCGTGTAACTCAAAAACAATGAGGAATTAGGTTAGGCTTATGAGAGACACTTGTATTCAATTTTTCGATCTGCACAATAGAGTTAGAGACATCCGAGGTCCAAATCCACCTCCAAATGCCACTTTTGAGCCCTGCAAGGTTTAAAATTCTAGAGAGAGAGTAAAATCATGGCATTTTCTTACAATGAACGAAATGTACGACCCTGAACGAGGTACTTAGAACATGATTCACAAAAATCTCACAGAGGCACTTTTATTCTCTTCTACTTGCTCTACCTTTCCCTCATACAGAGTTTTCCTTAATTCTTTCATCTTCACCTTCAAAATCCCACTGGAAAACATGATGCAATTAAGGTCTAGAGAGAGAATATGAAACTTGTCAACCCAAAATTCTTCCTACATGCATAAAATGACCTAATTATTCGTTCTAAGCATTATCCCCACAACGAAATTCAGAAAGTTCAAAATGAATTATTTCACTAGAAAAGAGGCCTATTACAATTCTTCCCCCCTTTAAGAACTATGTCCTCAGACTTGGAAAGAAGGATAATGTGTTAGAAAGTCATCTAAATTCACCCAACTAGAATCTTCTACTGGGTATGAATGCCATTTCATCAAAATTTCTACTATAGATCTATTTCTAAGAAATCTTTCCTTCCTATCTAATATTATTTCCGGTTGAAGCTCAAAAGAGCCATCGTCTTTCAGCTTATAATTGTCCTCCAAAACATGAGCAACATTAGACACATATCTTTTAAGTAAGCTGACATGAAATACAGGATGCACATTTAGATATTTAGGTAATTCCAGCAAATAAGCAAGAGATCCGATCTTTTTCAAAACTTTAAAAGGGCCCGCATATCGAGGAGAAAGTCTATGATCCTTCCCTAGCAACAAGTTAGATCGGTAAGGATTAAATTTAAGAAATACCATATCATCAACTTGGAATTCAAGTGGTCTTCTCTTTAAATCATAGAACTTCTTTTGTCTTTTGTGAGCTTCTCTTATATGTTTCTTAATTTTTCCAAGTTCTTCATCCATCTTATCAAGCATTTCTTTGGATACTTCTACTTTATTTGGAAAACCCAAAAACGAAGGTGGAGTCAAACAATTATAACCATACATAGCTTCAAACAGAGTCATTTTTATAGATGCATTCCATGCACTATTGTATGCAAACTCAACCAAGGGTAAATATTCACTCCAATTATCCTGCTTTTCATTCACATACATACGCAACATATCCTCAACTACCCTGTTAACCCTCTCGGTTTCCCCATCAGTTTGTGGATGGAAAGCTGTACTCATAGGAAGTTGAGTTCCAATGGATTGAAATGTTGCTTTCCAGAAGTTTGATGTAAATCTAGAATCTCTATCAGAAATTATGCTTTTAGGCATTCCATGCAATCGAAATATTTCTTTTACAAAGATTCTTGCAACATTCAAAGTAGTATCAGTCTTTTTCATAGGAAAAAAGTGTGCCATCTTGGTAAGCCGATCGACTACAACAAATATGGTATCATGCTTACTTCTGGTCATAGGTAGCTTAGTGATAAAGTCCATAGAAATAGACTCCCACTTCTGATTTGGAACATCCAAAGGTTGAAGCATTCCTGGCATCCTCTTAAACTCACATTTCACCTGTTGGCACTTCAAACAATCATTTACAGATTTTCTAATATCCCGCTTCATACACGGCCAAAAGTAAGAACACTTTGTTTTAACATATGTCCTTGAATAACCTGGATGTGCAGAAAAAGGTGCATAATGACAATCATGCAATATTTTAACTTTTAGTGTGGATTCAGAAGATAAGCATAGCCGATTGTTACAATATAGTGTTCCATTCTGCAAATGAAATTTTTCCTCATACGTCGATCCTCTGTTGGCATTCAAAGCATTCAAAATAGATGCATAAAATAGATCCTAATTTATCTCTTCTTGAATTTGATTGAGAAAATCAGAATTTATTACAGAAACAAGATTACACAAAGATCTCCGACTCAATGCATCAACAACCTTATTTTCCTTACCAGCAAGATACTTAATGTCAAAATCATACTCGCTTAATAATTCAATCCAACGCTTCTGCCTGTTGTTAAGCAATGGTTGATGTATTGTAGACTTTGATGATCTGTTTTCAATTCAAACTTAACACCTAACAATAGATGTCTCCAATGCTTAAGTGCATGAACAACAGCAAGCATTTCTAAATCATGAGTAGGATAGTTAAGTCATGCTTTCTTAGTTTTTTGGAGTCATATGCGACCACCCTCCCATCCTGTGAAATAACACATCCTATCTGACTACCACTTGCATCACATGCAACCACAAAAGGCTTTCCCATTTCTGGTATTTTCAAAACCCAATTCTCAACGAATTTTTGGTTCAATGTTTCAAATGATTTTTGACAGGCATCACTCCACGCAAATCCTACATTCTTTTTAGTTAATTCAGTAAGGGGAGTAGCTATCTTAGAGAAATCCTTAATATGTGCTCTTTCATATTGTGCCAACCCAAGAAAACTTCTAACATCCCTTACAGTCTTAGGAATCGTCCAATCAACTATTGTTTTTACTTTATCTTCATCTATAAGGATTCCTTCTTTTGATATTACTCTTCCTAGATACACAAGTTTATCCTTAGCAAAGAAACACTTACTCTTTTTCCCATACAATTTGTGTTCTCTAAGAGTTTGCAAACTCTTCTTGAGATGTACCGCATGCTCCGAATCATCTTTAGAGTACACAAATATATCATCAAGGAAGACTAAGATGAATTCATCTAGGTAATCGTGAAAAATATTATTCATCAAGCACATAAATGTGGCAGGAGCGTTTGTTAAACCAAAAGGTAGAACCGTAAACTCATAGTGACCATATCGTGTTGGAAAAGCCGTCTTAGGAATATCCTCTGTTTTGATCCTAATTTGGTGATATCCGGATCTTAAGTCAATCTTTGTGAATACGGTCGCTCTAGTTAATTGACATAATAAGTCATCTATGTGAGGGAGTGGATACTTATTCTTAATTGTTCTTTTATTCAACCCCCTATAGTCAATGCATAATCTGTAAGAGCCGTCTTTCTTCTTCTGAAATAAAACAGGCGCACCCCAAGGTGAGACACTCGGTTTTATTAAGCCTTTCTTCAAAAGATCATCTAATTGAATCTTAAGCTCCTTTAGTTCATCAATGTTAAATCTATAGGGTGCTCTAGAATATGGTTCACTCCCTGGATATAGGTCAATGGCGTGGTCAATCTGCCTAGGTGGGGGTATACCAGGTAAGTCTTCTGGAAATACATCGGCATATTCTTTCAAGAGATTTCCTACGTAATCTGGAATATCTTCGTCATTACCTTCCTGATGCAGATTGTTCACATACACTACAAATGTTTTGCA
Source organism: Ceratopteris richardii (assembly GCA_020310875.1). Taxonomy (NCBI): domain Eukaryota; kingdom Viridiplantae; phylum Streptophyta; class Polypodiopsida; order Polypodiales; family Pteridaceae; genus Ceratopteris; species Ceratopteris richardii. The sequence continues at coordinate 108,503,572 of CM035421.1, forward strand.
GCCATCACGTATACCTCTAACTATCTGCATAGCAGAAATAAGAGTAGGCTTAGGATTAAAGACATCACCTAGAATATGAATAGATTCATCATTTAGCTTCAGAGTGATCGTTCTTTGTTCACAATTAATTGTCGCAGCATTTTTAACTAACCAATCCATGCCTATGATTACATCACTCTGTTTCATCTCAATTACATGGAAGCTTCCAGAAAAGCTTCTATTAGAAAGAGTAAATTCAAGGTTTTCAACATATCCTTTCGTGTAGTGTAATCGTCCATTGGCCATCTCTACAGGTCAGGTTATCTGCATATTTAGGGCTATCCCTAGATTCTATACCAATTTGAGATAGAAAACAATGGGTACTACCTGAGTCGATCAAAAATCTGGTTTTATGCGCAGAAATCATATCCGAAATCCTGATTATAGAAACCTTTGGGAAAGAACTAACCACCATGCAACGTAAAGTAGAGTCAGGGCACTTACCCCCATCATCTGCTTCCTCAATAATTGTACCCTCCTCGATGATGTTTATCGCTTTTGATTGTGCGGGTCGAAAGACTGCCTTGTTCGGGCACTCATATGTCCGATGCCCTTGCTCCCCGCAACAAAAAGACAGACCAAGTCTTTTTGCCCTCTCAATAAAATTAGGGTCTTGTTGCCACTCAATTGGTTGAAGCCTCCTTTGATTTTCCACCAGCCGAGCAGGGTTCTTACTTTGGTCGTTAGAAGATGGAGTTTTCTTTGAATTGTTCATGTTCATTGCAACACGTCTTTGTGGCCTATGTCCCATTGCAATGAATCTTCTTCTATTTGCCTTCTGCAAATTGAACTTCTCCATCTTCTCAAAGTTCTCAGCCATCGCAACAGCATCAAGAAAATCAATGCATCCAAATCCCTTAACTTGATAGCGAAGTCCCTCAGGAAGCCCTTCAATAAATTTACTCTTTAGAGCATTACCACTAACCTCTAATGCATATTTATGAAGACGTAGGAACATCTCTTTGTACTCATCAACAGATAAGCTATGCTTGTCACTTTCGAGTTGTCGGAAATTGTAGAACTCCATCTTCTTCTCCATATGGTAGTGTGGAGAACAATAGTGTTTTCGAGCTTGTTCTCTAAATTCCTTCCATAGAACAGGACCAGAACGCGTTCGAGTCTGCATATATGACTTCCACCATAGCTTCGCAATCCCACGCAGATGCAGGATCCCAACTTTTGCCTTGGACTCTTCACTAAATTGTCGAAGGTTAAAGAAATCCTCTAGTTCTTCAATCCATGCCTCAAGATCTTCGCCACTCTTCTTCTGGCCATCAAAATCATTTAACTTTGCTTTCTTGAAGACTTGGTTAAGGGCAAACTCACCTGGTTCCATATCTTCAGAATTGCATTTTTGTTTTTCGTGAGGTACACTAGATGTTCCCGCACCTTCATCTATTTCATCGTTCAGCTCCACAAACAAATTTGTTGCTCCTTCTGGTTGCTTTGCCCCTCGTTCTTTGCACAATTCACCAAGAAGCTTCTGAATAAGCTCCTCTTGTTCACGAACCTTTTGTGTTAGACCTTCCATCGCTCCCGTGGATTGATTCTGCTCTAATACCACTTGTAGTGTTTCCTCAACCACAATCTATCCCCAATCACAATCTTTTGATTACTCAGAAATAACAGTGGAGAGAAGAACGCAGAGATTGCACAAGGTAGAAGAAAATCTGATGCGGAAGAGTAGAACAAATATGACGCAGAGAAGGAAGAATTTTGATATTATAGATGTGAATCAATGGTTACAGTAGCTTTGGACAATAGCTTCTTGAGGAAGCCTCTAGCTCCCGACCACCCCCGAGCTATCACAATCGCATTCTCACTCGCACTCTTAATCACACTCTCACTCTCACTCTCACTCTCAATCACACTCTCAATCACACTCTCAATCACAAGGTAATTCTCAGATTTCTGTGTGTCCTCCGTGTTGATGCGCAGGCCTTCTTATCTTTTTCCGTTTGATCGCAGTCGTGCTCCCCAAAGAAGTGTGCGATCCACCAAATTTAGAAAAAGTCGAGTTTCTCCAAAACTTTCGCAAAAAGCCATGCGATCGTAGTGTACTTCCTTTCTTTAGCATACTTGTCAAAAATAGCAGAAAAACACCAAGAAGACATATCCGAAAACATACATAATTAGACATGGTGACATGTGAGCATGAGAAACACGGATTCGAATAGAATTAGACAAGCCCTCAATTTTTTTTTGTGTTGGAAAAAATGGCACTTTTCGAAGCCCTGTAACTCAAAAACAATGAGGAATTAGGTTAAGCTTGTGAGAGACACTTTTATTCAATTTTTCGATTTGCACTATAGTTTTAGAGATGTCCGAGGTCCAAATGCACCTCCAAATGCCACTTTTGAGCCCTGCAAGGTTTAAAATTCTAGAGAGAGAGTAAAATCAAGCCATTTTCTTACAATGAACTAAACGTAGGACCCTGAACGAGGTACTTAGAACATGATTCACAAAAAATCTCACACAGGCACTTTCATTCTCTTCTACTTGCTCTACCTTTCCCTCATACAGAGTTTTCCTTAATTCTTTCATCTTCACCTTCAAAATCCCACTGGAAAACATGATGCAATTAAGGTCTAGAGAGAGAATATGAAACTTGTCAACCCAAAATTTTTCCTACATGCATAAAATGACCTAATTATTCGTTCTAAGCATTATCCCCACAATGAAATTCAGAAAGTTCAAAATGAATTATTTCACTAGAAAAGAGGCCTATTACAATTCTTCCCCCCTTTAAGAACTCTGTCCTCAGAGTTGGAAAGAAGGATAATGTGTTAGAAAGTCATCTAAATTCACCCAACTCGAATCTTCTACTGGGTATGAATGCCATTTCACCAAAATTTCTACTATAGATCTATCTCTAAGAAATCTTTCCTTCCTATCTAATATTATTTCTGATTGAAGCTCAAAAGAGCCATCATCTTTCAGCTTACAATTGTCCTGCAAAACATGAGCAACATTAGACACATATCTTTTAAGTAAGCTGACATGAAATACAGGATGCACATTTAGATATTTAGGTAATTCCAGCAAATAAGCAAGAGATTCGATCTGTTTCAAAACTTTAAAAGGGCCTGCATATTGAGGAGAAAGTCTATGATCCTTCCCTAGCAACAAGTTAGATCGGTGAGGATTAACTTTAAGAAATACCATATCATCAACTTGGAATTCAAGTGGCCTTCTCTTTAAATCATAGAACTTCTTTTGTCTTTTCTGAGCTTCTCTTATATGTTTCTTAATTTTTCCAAGTTCTTCATCCATCTTATCAAGCATTTCTTTGGATACTTCTACTTTATTTGGAAAACCCAAAAACGAAGGTGGATTCAAACAATTATAACCATACATAGCTTCAAACGAAGTCATTTTTATAGATGCATGCCATGCACTATTGTATGCAAACTCAACCAAGGGTAAATATTCACTCCAATTATCCTGCTTTTCATTCACATACATACGCAACATATCCTCAACTACCCTGTTAGCCCTCTCCGTTTCCCCATCAGTTTGTGGATGGAAAGCTGTACTCATACGAAGTTGAGTTCCAATGCTTTCAAATGTCGCTTTCTAGAAGTTTGACGTAAATCTAGAATCTCTATCAGAAATTATGCTTTTAGGCATTCCATGCAATCGAAATATTTCTTTTACAAAGATTCTTGCAACATTCAAAGCAGTATCAGTCTTTTTCACAGGAAAGAAGTGTGCCATCTTGGTAAGCCGATCGACTACAACAAATATGGTATCATGCTTACTTCTGGTCATAGGTAGCTTAGTGATAAAGTCCATAGAAATAGAGTCCCACTTCTGATTTGGAACATCCAAAGGTTGAAGCATTCCTGGTATCTTCTTAAACTCAGATTTCACTTGTTGGCACTTCAAACATTCATTTACATATTTCCTAATAGCCCGCTTCATACACGGCCAAAAGTAAGAATACTTTGTTTTAACATATGTCATTGAATAACGTGGATGTGCAGAAAAAGGTGCATCATGACAATCATGCAGTATTTTAACTTTTAGTGGAGATTCAGAAGATAAGCATAGCCGATTGTTACAATACACTGTTCCATTCTGCAAATGAAATTTTTCCTCATACGTCGATCCCCTGTTCGCATTCAAAGCATTCAAAATAGGTGCATAAAAAGGATCGTGTTTTATCTCTTCTTGAATTTGATTGAGAAAATCAGAATTTATTACAGAAACAAGATTACACAAAGGTCTCTGACTCAATGCATCAGCAATCTTATTTTCCTTACCAGCAAGATACTTAATGTCAAAATCATACTCGTTTAATAATTCAATCCAACGCTTTTGCTTGTTGTTAAGCAATGGTTGAGTGAAGATGTATTTTAGACTTTGATGATCTGTTTTCAATTCAAACTTAACCCCTAACAATAGATGTCTCCAATGCTCAAGTGCATGCACAACAGCAAGCATTTCTAAATCATGAGTAGGATAGTTAAGTTTGAAATAACACATCCTATCTGACTACCACTTGCATCACATGCAACCACAAAAGGCTTTCCCATTTCTCGTATTTCAAAATACAATTCTCAACGACTTTTTGTTTCAATGTTTCAAATGATTTTTGACAGGCATCACTCTCACGCAAACCCTACATTCTTTTTAATTAATTTGATGAGGGGAGTAGCTATCTTAGAGAAATCTATAAGGATTCCTTCTGTTGATATTACTCTTCCTAGATACACAAGTTTATCCTTAGCAAAGAAACACTTACTCTTTTTCCCATACAATTTGTGTTCTCTAAGAGTTTGCAAAGTCTTCTTGAGATGTACTGCATGCTTCGAATCATCTTTAGAGTACACAAATATATCATCAAGGAAGCCTAAGATGAATTCATCTAGGTAATCGTGAAAAATATTATTCATCAAGCACATAAATGTGGCACGAGCATTTGTTAAACCAAAAGGTGGAATCGTAAACTCATAGTGACCATATCGTGTTCGACAAGCCGTCTTAGAAATATCCTCTGTTTTGATCCTAATTTGGTGATATCCAAATCTTAAGTCAATCTTTGTGAATACGGTCGCTCCACTTAATTGACCTAATAAGTCATCTATGTGAGGGAGTGGATACTTATTCTTAATTGTTCTTTTATTCAACCCCCTATAGTGAATGCATAATCTGTAAGAGCCGTCTTTCTTCTTCTGAAATAAAACAGGCGCAGCCCAAGGTGAGACACTCGGTTTTTTTTTTTTTTTTTGAAGAAACAAGGGAAATTTAAATTAATGGTGGCCATATACAAAGTGCCTTGGGCAGGAGACACCTATCCCAGAGGACAATTTACAAGTAGTAGTACATGTCTAGCCTTTTACAAGAGTACTGTTCAGCTAACAGTTTTTTCCATCTAGAGGGAGAATTTTCAGACAAAATCTTGAAGACATCATAGTTATTACAAGAAGCATCTCTGATTCTCCTAATACAGGAAAGAGAAGCATTTTTCAGAATAACATCGGTTTTATTAAGCCTTTCTTCAAAAGATCATCTAATTGAATCTTAAGCTCCTTTAGTTCATCAATGTTAAATCTATAGGGTGCTCTAGAATATGGTTCACTCCCTAGATATAGGTCAATGGCGTGGTCAATCTGCCGAGGTGGGGGTATACCAGGCAAGTCTTCTGGAAATACATCGGCATATTCTTTCAAGAGATTTCCTACGTAATCTGGAATATCTTCGTCATTACCTTCCTGATGCTGATTGTTCACATACACTACAAATTTTTTGCAGCCATCACGTATACCTCTAACTATCTGCATAGCAGAAATAAGAGTAGGCTTAGGATTAAAGACATCACCTAGAATATGAATAGATTCATCATTTAGCTTCACAGTGATCGTTCTTTGTTCACAATTAATTGTTGCAGAATTTTTAACTAACCAATCCATGCCTATGATTACATCACTCTGTTTCATCTCAATTACATGGAAGCTTCCAGAAAAGCATCTATTAGAAGGAGTAAATTCAAGGTTTTCAACATATCCTTTTGTGTAGTGTAATCGTCCATTGGCCATCTCTATAGGTCTGGTTATCTGCATATTTAGCGCTATCCCTAGATTCTCTACCAATTGGAAAGATAGAAAACAATGGGTACTACTTGAATCGATCAAAAATCTGGTTTTATGCGCAGAAATCATACCCAGAATCGTGATTACAGACACCTTTGGGAAAGAACTAACCACCATGCAACATAAAGAAGAGTCAGCGCACTTACCCCCATCATTTGCTTCCTCAATAATTGTACCCTCCTCGATGATGTTTATCGCTTTTGATTGTGCGGGTCGAAAGAATGCCTTCTTCGGGCACTCATATGTCCGATGCCCTTGCTCCCGGCAATGAAAACACAGACCAAGTCTCTTTGCCCTCTCAATAAAATTAGGGTCTTGTTGCCACTCAATTGGTTGACACCTCCTTTGATTTTCCACCGGCCGAGGAGGGTTCTTACCTTGGTCGTTAGAAGATGGAGTTTTCTTTGAATTGTTCATGTTCATTGCAACAGGTCTTTGTGGCCTATGTCCCGTTGCAATGAATCTGCTTCTATTTGCCTTAGGCAAATTGAACTTCTCCATCTTCTCAAAGTTCTCAGCCATCGCAACTGCATCAAGAAAATAAACGCATCTAGATCCCTTAACTTGATAGCGAAGTTCCTCACGAAGCCCTTCAATAAATTTACTCTTTAGAGCATTACCACTAACCTCTAATGCATATTTATGAACACGTAGGAACTTCTCTTTGTACTCATCAACAGATAAGCTATGCTTGTCACTTTTGTGTTGTCGGAAATTGTAGAACTCCATCTTCTTCTCCATATGGTAGTGTGGAGAACAATAGCGTTTTTCAGCTTGTTCTCTAAATTCCTTCCATAGAATATGACCTGAACGCGTTCGAGTCTGCATATATGACTTCCACCATAGCTTCGCGATCCCACGCAGATGCAGGATCCCAACTTTTGCCTTGGACTCTTCACTAAATTGCCAAAGGTCAAAGAAATCCTCTAGTTCTTCAATCCATGCCTCAAGATCTTCGCCACTCTTCTTCTTGCCATCAAAATCATTTAACTTTTCCTTCTTGAAGACTTGGTTAAGGGAAAACTCACCTGGTTCCATATCTTCAGAATTGCGTTTCTGTTTTTCGTGAGGTACACTAGATGTTCCCGCACCTTCATCTATTTCATCGTTCAGCTCCACAAACGAATTTGTTGCTCCTTCTGGTTGCTTTCCCCCTCGTTCTTTGCGCAATTCATTAAGAAGCTTCTGAATAAGCTCCTCTTGTTCACGAACCTTTGGTGTTAGACCTTCCATCGTTCCCGCGGATTGATTCTGCTCTAATGCCACTTGTAGTGTTTCCTCAATCAGAATCTATCCCCAATCACAATCTTTCGATTACTCAAAAATAACAGTGGAGAGAAGAACGTAGAGATTGCACAAGGTAAAAGAAAATCTGATGCGGAACAGTAGAACAAATATGACACAGAGAAGGAAGAATTCTGATATTATGGATGTGAATCAATGGTTACAGTAGCTTTGGACAATAGCTTCTTGACGAAGCCTCTACCTCCCAACCACCCCCGAGCTATCACTATCGCATTCTCACTCGCACTCTCAATCACACTCTCACTCTCACTCTCACTCTGAATCACACTCTCAATCACAAGGTAATTTCTCAGATTTCTGTGTGTCCTCCGTGTTGATGCGCAGGCCTTCTTATCTTTTTCTGTTTGATAGTAGCCATGCTCCCCAAAGAAGTGTGCGATCCACCAAATTTAGAAAAAGTCGAGTTCTCCAAAACTTTCGCAAAAAGCCATGCGATCTTAGTGTACTTCCTTTCTTTAGCATACCTGTCAAAAATAGCAGAAAAACACCAAGAAGACATATCCGAAAACATACATAATTAGACATGGTGACACGTGAGCATGAGAATCACGGATTCGAATAGAATTAGACAAGCCCTCGTTTTTTTTTTTGTGTTGGAAAAAACGGCACTTTTCAAAGCCCTGTAACTCAAAAACAATGCGGAATTAGGTTAAGCTTGTGAGAGACACTTTTATTCAATTTTTCGATCTACACAATAGTGTTAGAGACATCCGAGGTCCAAATCCACCTCCAAATGTCACTTTTGAGCCCTGCAAGGTTTAAAATTCTAGAGAGAGTAAAATCAAGGCATTTTCTTTCAATGAACTAAACGTAGGACCCTGAACGAGGTACTTAGAACATGATTCACAAAAATCTCACATAGACACTTTTATTCTCTTCTACTTGCTCTACCTTTCCCTCATACAGAGTTTTCCTTAATTCTTTCATCTTCACCTTCAAAATCCCACTCGAAAACATGATGCAATTAAGGTCTAGAGAGAGAATATGAAACTTGTCAACCCAAAAATTTTCCTACATGCATAAAATGACCTAATTGTTTGTTATAAGCATTATCCCCACAATGAAATTCAGAAAGTTCAAAATGAATTATTTCACTAGAAAAGAGGCCTATTACAATTCTTCCCCCCTTTAAGAACTCTGTCCTCAGAGTTGGAAAGAAGGATAATGTGTTAGAAAGTCATCTAAATTCACCCAACTCGAATCTTCTACTGGGTATGAATGCCATTTCACCAAAATTTCTACTATAGATCTATTTCTAAGAAATCTTTCCTTCCTATCTAATATTATTTCCGGTTGAAGCTCAAAAGAGCCATCATCTTTCAGCTTATAATTGTCTTGCAAAACATGAGCAACATTAGACACATATCTTTTAAGTAAGCTGACATCAAATACAGGATGCACATTTAGATATTTAGGTAATTCCAGCAAATAAGCAAGAGATCCGATCTTTTTCAAAACTTTAAAAGGGCCTGCATATCAAGGAGAAAGTCTATGATCCTTCCCTAGCAACAAGTTAGATCGGTGAGGATTAACTTTAAGAAATACCATATCATCAACTTGGAATTCAAGTGGTCTTCTCTTTAAATCATAGAACTTCTTTTGTCTTTTCTGACCTTCTCTTATATGTTTCTTAATTTTTCCAAGTTCTTCATCCATCTTATCAAGCATTTCTTTGGATACTTCTACTTTATTTGGAAAACCCAAAAAACGAAGGTGGAGTCAAACAATTATAACCATACATAGCTTCAAACGGAGTCATTTTTATAGATGCATTCCATGCACTACTGTATGCAAACTCAACCAAGGGTAAATATTCACTCCAATTATCCTGCTTTTCATTCACATACATACGCAACATATCCTCAACTACCCTCTTAACCCTCTCGGTTTCCCCATCAGTTTGTGGATGGAAAGATGTACTCATACGAAGTTGAGTTCCAATGGATTCAAATGTTGCTTTCCAGAAGTTTGACGTAAATCTAGAATCTCTATCAGAAATTATGCTTTTAGGCATTCTATGCAATCGAAATATTTCTTTTACAAAGATTCTTCCAACATTCAAAGCAGTATCAATCTTTTTCATAGGAAAGAAGTGTGCCATCTTGGTAAGCCCATCAACTACAACAAATATGGTATCATGCTTACTTCTGGTCATAGGTAGCTTAGTGATAAAGTCCATAGAAATAGACCCCCTTTTCTGATTGGAACATCCAAAGATTGAAGCATTCTTGGCATCCTCTTAAACTCACATTTCACCTATTGGCACTTCAAACATTCATTTACATATTTTCTAATATCCCACTTCATACACGGCCAAAATTAAGAATACTTTGTTTTAACATATGTCCTTTAATAACCTGGATGTGCACAAAAAGGTGCATCATGACAATCATGCAGTATTTTAACTTTTAGTGGAGATTCAGAAGATAAGCATAGCCGATTGTTACAATACAGTGTTCCATTCTGCAAATGAAATTTTTCCTCATACGTCGATCCCCTGTTCACATTCAAAGCATTCAAAAATAGGTGTATAAAAAGGATCCTATTTTATCTCTTCTTGAATTTGATTGAGAAAATCAGAATTTATTACAGAAACAAGATTACACAAAGGTCTCCGACTCAATGCATCAGCAACCTTATTTTCCTTACCAGCAAGATACTTAATGTCAAAATCATACTCGCTTAATAATTCAATCCAACGCTTCTGCCTGTTGTTAAGCAATGGTTGAGTGAAGATGTATTTTAGACTTTGATGATCTGTTTTCAATTCAAACTTAACCCCTAACAATAGATGTCTCCAATGCTTAAGTGCATGCACAACAACAAGCATTTCTAAATCATGAGTAGGATAGTTAAGTTCATGCTTTCTTATTTTTCTGGACTCATTTGCAACCACCCTGCCAACCTGTGAAATAACACATCCTATCTGAGTACCACTTGCATCACATGCAACCACAAAAGGCTTTCCCATTTTTGGTATTTTCAAAACACAATTCTCAACGACTTTTTGTTTCAATGTTTCAATGATTTTGGACAGGCATCACTCCATGCAAATCTAACATTGTTTTTAGTTAATTCGGTGAGGGGAGTAGCTATCTTAGAGAAATCCTTAATATGTCCTCTTTCATATTGTTCCAACCCAAGAAAACTTCAAACATCCCTTACAGTCTTAGGAATCGGCCAATCAACTATTGTTTTTACTTTATCTTCATCTATAAGGATTCCTTCTTTGATATTACTCTTCCTAGATACACAAGTTTATCCTTAGCAAAGAAACACTTACTCTTTTTCCCATACAATTTGTGTTCTCTAAGAGTTTGCAAAGTCTTCTTGAGATGTACTGCATGCTCCGAATCATCTTTAGAGTACACAAATATATCATCAAGGAAGACTAAGATGAATTCATCTAGGTAATCGTGAAAAATATTATTCATCAAGCACATAAATGTGGAAGGAGTGTTTGTTAAACCAAAAGGTAGAATCGTAAACTCATAGTGACCATATCGTGTTCGAAAAGTCGTCTTAGGAATATCCTCTGCTTTGATCCTAATCTGGTGATATCCAGATCTTAAGTCAATCTTTGTGAATACGGTCGCTCCACTTAATTGACCTAATGAGTCATCTATGTGAGGGAGTGGATACTTATTCTTAATTTTTCTTTTATTCAGCCCCCTATAGTCAATGCATAATCTTTAAGAGCCGTCTTTCTTCTTCTGAAATAAAACAGGTGCACCCCAAGGTGAGACACTCGGTTTTATTAAGCCTTTCCTCAAAAGATAATCTAATTGAATCTTAAGCTCCTTTAGTTCATCAATGTTAAATCTATAGGGTGCTCTAGAATATGGTTCACTTTGTGCAATTCACCAAGAAGCTTGTGAATAAGCTCCTCTTGTTCACAAACCTTTTGTGTTAGACCTTCCATCGTTCTCGTGGATTGATTCTGCTCTGATACCACTTGTAGCGTTTCCTCAATCACAATCTATCCCCAATCAGAATCTTTTGATTACTCAGAAATAACATTGGAGAGAAGAACGCAGAGATTGCACAAGGTAAAAGAAAATCTGATGCGGAAGAGTAGAACAAATATGACACAGAGAAGAAAGAATTCTGATATTATAGATGTGAATCAATGGTTACAGTAGCTTTGGAAAATAGCTTCTTGACGAAGCCTCTACCTCCCGACCACCCCCAGCTATCACAATCGCATTCTCACTCACACTCTCAATCACACTCTCACTCTCACTCTCACTCTCAATCACACTCTCAATCACAAGGTAATTCTCAGATTTCTGTGTGTCCTCCGTGTGGATGCGCAGGCCTTCTTATCTTTTTCCGTTTGATTGCAGCCGTGCTCCCCAAAGATGTGTGCAATCCACAAAATTTAGAAAAAGTCGAGTTTCTCCAAAACTGTCGCAAAAAGCCATGCGATCGTAGTGTACTTCCTTTCTTTAGCATACTTGTCAAAAAAAGCAGAAAAACAACAAGAAGACATATCCGAAAACATACATAATTAGACATGGTGACATGTGAGCATGAGAATCACGGATTCGAATAGAATTAAACAAGCCCTCTTTTTTTTTTGTGTTGGAAAAAATGGCACTTTTCAAAGCCATGTAACTCAAAAACAATAATGAATTAAGTTAAGCTTGTGAGAGACACTTTTATTCAATTTTTTGATCTGCACAATAGTGTTAGAGACATTCGAGGTCCAAATCCACCTCCAAATGCCACTTTTGAGCCCTGCAAGGTTTAAAATTCTAGAGAGAGAGTAAAATCAAGGCATTTTCTTACAATGAACTAAACGTAGGACCCTAAACGAGGTACTTAGAACATGATTCACAAAAATCTCACACATGCACTTTTATTCTCTTCTACTTGCTCTACCTTTCCCTCATACAGAGTTTTCCTTAATTCTTTCATCTTCACCTTCAAAATCCCACTGGAAAACATGATGCAATTAAGGTCTAGAGAGAGAATATGAAACTTGTCAACCCAAAATTTTTCCTAAATGCATAAAATGACCTAATTATTCGTTCTAAGCATTATCCCCACAATGAAATTCAGAAAAGTTCAAAATGAATTATTTCACTAGAAAAGAGGCCTATTACAATTCTTCCCACCTTAAAGAACTTTGTCCTCAGAGTTGGAAAGAAGGATAATGTGTTAGAAAGTCATCTAAATTCACCCAATTCGAATCTTCTACTGGGTATGAATGCCATTTCACAAAAAGTTCTACTATAGATCTATTTCTAAGAAATATTTCCTTCCTATCTAATATTATTTCCGGTTGAAGCTCAAAAGAGCCATCGCCTTTCAGCTTATAATTGTCTTGCAAAACATGAGCAACGATAGACACATATCTTTTAAGTAAGCTGACATGAAATAGAGGATGCACATTTAGATATTTAGGTAATTCCAAAAATAAGCAAGAGATCCGATCTTTTTCAAAACTTTAAAAGGGCCTGCATATCGAGGAGAAAGTCTATGATCCTTCCCTAGCAATAAGTTAGATCGGTGAGGATTAACTTTAAGAAATACCATATCATCAACTTGGAATTCAAGTGGTCTTCTCTTTAAATCATAGAACTTCTTTTGCCTTTTCTGAGCTTCTCTTATATGTTTCTTAATTTTTCCAAGTCCTTCATCCATCTTATCAAGCATTTCTTTGGATCCTTTTACTTTATTTGGAAAACCCAAAAACGAAGGTAGAGTCAAACAATTATAACCATACATAGCTTCAAACGGAGTCATTTTTATAGATGCATGCCATGCACTATTGTATGCAAACTCAACCAAGGGTAAATATTCACTCCAATTATCCTGCTTTTCATTCACATACATACGCAACATATCCTCAACTACCCTGTTAACCCTCTCGGTTTCCCCATCAGTTTGTGGATGGAAAGCTTTACTCATACGAAGTTGAGTTCCAATGGATTCAAATGTCGCTTTCTAGAAGTTTGACGTAAATCTAGAATCTCTATAAAAAATTATGCTTTGAGGCATTCCATGCAATCGAAATAGTTCCTTTACAAAGATTCTTGCAACATTCAAAGCAGTATCAGTCTTTTTCATAGGAAAGAAGTGTGCCATCTTGGTAAGCCGATCGACTACAACAAATATGGTATCATGCTTACTTCTGGTCATAGGTAGCTTAGTGATAAAGTCCATAGAAATAGACTCCCACTTCTGATTTGGAACATCCAAAGGTTGAAGCATTCCTGGCATCCTCTTAAACTCAGATTTCACCTGTTGGCACTTCAAACATTCATTTACATATTTTCTAATATCCCGCTTCATATACGTAAGAATACTTTGTTTTAACATATGTCCTTGAATAACTTGGGTGTGTAGAAAAAGGTGCATCATGACAATCATGCAGTATTTTAACTTTTAGTGGAGATTCAGAAGATAAGCATAGCGGATTGTTACAATACAAAGTTCCATTCTGCAAATGAAATTTTTCCTCATATGTGGATCCCCTGTTCGCATTCAAAGCATTCAAAATAGGTGCATAAAAAAGATCCTATTTTATCTCTTCTTGAATTTGATTGAGAAAATCAAAATTTATTACAGAAACAAGATTACACAAAGGTCTCCGACTCAATGCATCAGCAACCTTATTTTCATTACCAGCAAGATACTAAATGTCAAAATCATACTCGCTTAATAATTCAATCCAACCCTTCTGCCTGTTGTTAAGCAATGGTTGAGTGAAGATGTATTTTAGACTTTGACGAGCTGTTTTCAATTCAAACTTAACCCCTAACCATAGATGTCTCCAATGCATAAGTGCATGCACCACAGCAAGCATTTCTAAATCATGAGTAGGATAGTTAAGTTCATGCTTTCTTAATTTTCTAGACTCATATGCGACCACCCTGCCATCCTGTGAAATAACACATCCTATTTGACTACCACTTGCATCACATGCAACCACAAAAGGCTTTCCCATTTCTGGTATTTTCAAAACACAATTCTCAACGACTTTTTGTTTCAATGTTTCAAATGATTTTTGACAGGCATCACTCCATCAAAATCCTACATTCTTTTTAGTTAATTCGGTGAGGGGAGTAGCTATCTTAGAGAAATCCTTAATATGTGCTCTTTCATATTGTGCCAACCCAAGAAAACTTATAACATCCCTTACAGTCTTAGGAATCGGCCAATCAACGATTGTTTTTACTTTATCTTCATCTATAAGGATTCCTTCTTTTGATATTACTCTTCCTAGATACACAAGTTTATCCTTAGCAAAGAAATACTTACTCTTTTTCCCATAAATTTGTGTTCTCTAAGAGTTTGCAAAGTCTTCTTGAGATGTACCGCATGCTCCGAATCATCTTTAGAGTATACAAATATATCATCAAGGAAGACTAAGATGAATTCATCTAGGTAACCGTGAAAAATATTATTCATCAAGCACATAAATTTGGCAGGAGCGTTTGTTAAACCAAAAGGTAGAACCGTAAACTCATAGTGACCATATCGTGTTCGAAAAGTCGTCTTAGGAATATCCTCTGTTTTGATCCTAATTTGGTGATATCCAGATCTTAAGTCAATCTTTGTGAATACGGTCGCTCCACTTAATTGACCTAATGAGTCATCTATGTGAGGGAGTGGATACTTATTCTTAATTTTTCTTTCATTTAGCCCCCTATAGTCAATGCATAATCTGTAAGAGCCGTCTTTCTTCTTCTGAAATAAAACAGGTGCACCCCAAGGTGAGACACTTGGTTTTATTAAGCCTTTCCTCAAAAGATAATCTAATTGAATCTTAAGCTCCTTTAGTTCATCAATGTTAAATCTATAGGGTGCTCTAGAATATGGTTCACTTTGTGCAATTCACCAAGAAGCTTGTGAATAAGCTCCTCTTGTTCACAAACCTTTTGTGTTAGACCTTCCATCGTTCTCGTGGATTGATTCTGCTCTGATACCACTTGTAGCGTTTCCTCAATCACAATCTATCCCCAATCAGAATCTTTTGATTACTCAGAAATAACATTGGAGAGAAGCACACAGAGATTGCACAAGGTAAAAGAAAATCTGATGCGCAAGAATAGAACAAATATGACACAGAGAAGAAAGAATTCTGATATTATAGATGT
Source organism: Ceratopteris richardii (assembly GCA_020310875.1). Lineage (NCBI taxonomy): Eukaryota > Viridiplantae > Streptophyta > Polypodiopsida > Polypodiales > Pteridaceae > Ceratopteris > Ceratopteris richardii. The sequence continues at coordinate 108,519,119 of CM035421.1, forward strand.
GAATCAATGGTTACAGTAGCTTTGGAAAATAGCTTCTTGACGAAGCCTCTACCTCCCGACCACCCCCGAGCTATCACAATCGCATTCTCACTCGCACTCTCAATCACACTCTCACTCTCACTCTCACTCTCAATCACACTCTCAATCACAAGGTAATTCTCAGATTTCTGTGTGTCCTCCGTGTTGATGCGCAGGCCTTCTTATCTTTTTCCGTTTGATTGCAGCCGTGCTCCCCAAAGATGTGTGCAATCCACAAAATTTAGAAAAATTCGAGTTTCTCCAAAACTTTCGCAAAGAGCCATGGGATCGTAGTGTACTTCCTTTCTTTAGCATACTTGTCAAAAATAGCAGAAAAACAACAAGAAGACATATCCGAAAACATACATAATTAGACATGGTGACATGTGGGCATGAGAATCAGGGATTCGAATAGAATTACACAAGCCCTCTTTTTTTTTGTGTTGGAAAAAACGGCACTTTTCAAAGCCCTGTAACTCAAAAACAATGAGGAATTAGGTTAAGCTTGTGAGAGACACTTTTATTCAATTTTTCGATCTACACAATAGTGTTAGAGACATCCGAGGTCCAAATCCACCTCCAAATGCCACTTTTGAGCCCTGCAAGGTTTAAAATTCTAGAGAGAGAGAGTAAAATCAAGGCATTTTCTTATAATGAACTAAACGTAGGACCCTGAACGAGGTACTTAGAACATGATTCACAAAAATCTCACACATGCACTTTTATTCTCTTCTACTTGCTCTACCTTTCCCTCATACAAAGTTTTCCTTAATTCTTTCATCTTCACCTTCAAAATCCCACTGGAAAACATGATGCAATTAAGGTCTAGAGAGAGAATATGAAACTTGTCAACCCAAAATTTTTCCTAAATGCATAAAATGACCTAATTATTTGTTCTAAGCATTATCCCCACAATGAAATTCAGAAAAGTTCAAAATGAATTATTTCACTAGAAAAGAGGCCTATTACAATTCTTCCCACCTTTAAGAACTCTGTCCTCAGAGTTGGAAAGAAGGATAATGTGTTAGAAAGTCATCTAAATTCACCCAACTCGAATCTTCTACTGGGTATGAATGCCATTTCACAAAAAGTTCTACTATAGATCTATTTCTAAGAAATATTTCCTTCCTATCTAATATTATTTCCGGTTGAAGCTCAAAAGAGCCATCGCCTTTCAGCTTATAATTGTCCTGCAAAACATGAGCAACGATAGACACATATCTTTTAAGTAAGCTGACATGAAATAGAGGATGCACATTTAGATATTTAGGTAATTCCAAAAAATAAGCAAGAGATCCGATCTTTTTCAAAACTTTAAAAGGGCCTGCATATCGAGGAGAAAGTCTATGATCCTTCCCTAGCAATAAGTTAGATCGGTGAGGATTAACTTTAAGAAATACCATATCATCAACTTGGAATTCAAGTGGTCTTCTCTTTAAATCATAGAACTTCTTTTGCCTTTTCTGAGCTTCTCTTATATGTTTCTTAATTTTTCCAAGTTCTTCATCCATCTTATCAAGCATTTCTTTGGATCCTTCTACTTTATTTGGAAAACCCAAAAACGAAGGTAGAATCAAACGATTATAACCATATATAGCTTCAAACGGAGTCATTTTTATAGATGCATGCCATGCACTATTGTATGCAAACTCAACCAAGGGTAAATATTCACTCCAATTATCCTGCTTTTCATTCACATACATACGCAACATATCCTCAACTACCCTGTTAACCCTCTCGGTTTCCCCATCAGTTTGTGGATGGAAAGCTTTACTCATACGAAGTTGAGTTCCAATGGATTCAAATGTCGCTTTCCAAAGTTTGACGTAAATCTAGAATCTCTATAAAAAATTATGCTTTTAGGCATTCCATGCAATCGAAATAGTTTCTTTACAAAGATTCTTGCAACATTCAAAGCAGTATCAGTCTTTTTCATAGGAAAGAAGTGTGCCATCTTGGTAAGCCGATCGACTACAACAAATATGGTATCATGCTTACTTCTGGTCATAGGTAGCTTAGTGATAAAGTCCATAAAAATAGACTCCCACTTCTGATTTGGAACATCCAAAGGTTGAAGCATTCCTGGCATCCTCTTAAACTCAGATTTCACCTGTTGGCACTTCAAACATTCATTTACATATTTTCTAATATCCCGCTTCATATACGTAAGAATACTTTGTTTTAACATATGTCCTTGAATAACTTGGGTGTGCAGAAAAAGGTGCATCATGACAATCATGCAGTATTTTAACTTTTAGTGGAGATTGAGAAGATAAGCATAGCGGATTGTTACAATACAAAGTTCCATTCTGCAAATGAAATTTTTTCTCATATGTCGATCCCCTGTTCGCATTCAAAGCATTCAAAATAGGTGCATAAAAAAGATCCTATTTTATCTCTTCTTGAATTTGATTGAGAAAATCAAAATTTATTACAGAAACAAGATTACACAAAGGTCTCCGACTCAATGCATCAGCAACCTTATTTTCCTTACCAGCAAGATACTTAATGTCAAAATCATACTCGCTTAATAATTCAATCCAACCCTTCTGCCTGTTGTTAAGCAATGGTTGAGTGAAGATGTATTTTAGACTTTGACGAGCTGTTTTCAATTCAAACTTAACCCCTAACAATAGATGTCTCCAATGCTTAAGTGCATGCACCACAGCAAGCATTTCTAAATCATGAGTAGGATAGTTAAGTTCATGCTTTCTTAGTTTTCTAGACTCATATGCGACCACCCTGCCATCCTGTGAAATAACACATCCTATCTGACTACCACTTGCATCACATGCAACCACAAAAGGCTTTCCCATCTCTGGTATTTTCAAAACACAACTCTCAACCACTTTTTGTTTCAATGTTTCAAATGATTTTTGACAGGCATCACTCCATCAGAATCCTACATTCTTTTTAGTTAATTCGGTGAGGGGAGTAGCTATCTTAGAGAAATCCTTAATATGTGCTCTTTCATATTGTGCCAACCCGAGAAAACTTATAACATCCCTTACAGTCTTAGGAATCGGCCAATCAACTATTGTTTTTACTTTATCTTCATCTATAAGGATTCCTTCTTTTGATATTACTCTTCCTAGATACACAAGTTTATCCTTAGCAAAGAAACACTTACTCTTTTTCCCATAAATTTGTGTTCTCTAAGAGTTTGCAAAATCTTCTTGAGATGTACCGCATGCTCCGAATCATCTTTAGAGTACACAAATATATCATCAAGGAAGACTAAGATGAATTCATCTAGGTAATCGTCAAAAATATTATTCATCAAGCACATTAATGTGGCAGGAGCGTTTGTTAAACCAAAAGGTAGAACCGTAAACTCATAGTGACCATATCGTGTTCGAAAAGCCATCTTAAGAATATCCTCTGTTTTGATCCTAATTTGGTGATATCCAGATCTTAAGTCAATCTTTGTGAATACGGTCGCTCCACTTAATCGACCTAATAAGTCATCTATGTGAGGGAGTGGATACTTATTCTTAATTGTTCTTTTATTCAACCCCCTATAGTCAATGCATAATCTCTAAGAGCCCTCTTTCTTCTTCTGAAATAAAACAGGCGCAACCCAAGGTGAGACACTTGGTTTATTAAGCCTTTCTTCAAAAGATCATCTAATTGAATCTTAAGCTCCTTTAGTTCATCAATGTTAAATCTATAGGGTGCTCTAGAATATGGTTCACTCCCTGGATAGAGGTCAATGGCGTGGTCAATCTACCTAGGTGGGGGTATACCAGGCAAGTCTTCTGGAAATACATCGGCATATTCTTTCAAGAGATTTCCTACGTAATCTGGAATATCTTCGTCATTACCTTCCTGATGCAGATTGTTCACATACACTACAAATGTTTTGCAGCCATCACGTATACCTCTAATTATCTGCATAGCAGAAATAAGAGTAGGCTTAGGATTAAAGACATCACCTAGAATATGAATAGATTCATCATTTAGCTTCACAGTGATCGTTCTTTGTTCACAATTAATTGTCGCAGCATTTTTAACTAACCATTCCATGCCTATGATTACATCACTCTGTTTCATCTCAATTACATGGAAGCTTCCAGAAAAGCGTCTATTAGAAAGAGTAAATTCAAGGTTTTCAACATATCCTTTCGTGTAGTGTAATCGTCCATTGGCCATCTCTATAGGTCTGGTTATCTGCATATTTAGGGCTATCCCTAGATTCTGTACCAATTTGAAAGATAGAAAAGAACAGGATAATTAGGATTTTGAAAATGCAATTGATGTATTTGAGGAGCTTGGAGAGCAACATGTGGTACTTGAGGTGCAAGAGGAGCTTCCATATTATACGGTTGATGATTTTGAAAATTTTGATTTTGAGGATTTTGAAAAGCTATTTGAGAAGCTTGAGGATACATGTTTTGATACATTTGAGGATTTTGCACATGAGGATGAGGATTTTTCATTGAAGGATTATGCATTGGAGGAACTTGATATGCTTGAGTAGGAGCTACTTGTGGATTTTGATTGGTAGCTATAACATGTTAATTAGGCTCTTGAAAAGTCATTGGGTTCATTTGATTTTGGAAAGTTTTGGTGTAATTAGATTGTAAAGCATCTATAGTCTTGGCCAAATTGGATTGTGTAGCAACAAGACTTTCAATTTGCTTAGTGAGAATATCCACTTGAGATTGTTCAACTACACTTTTATTTGGCTCTACTTTAAAACCTTGAGTAGGCTCCATCATTTGAGGAATAGGAGTAGAGTCAAAAAGCATAGCATGGGATTGTTCTCTAACTTGCTCCTTAGTTTGTGGAAGGCTAGCTTGAGGAAGACTAGTTTGCTCATAAAGCATGGATTGTCTTTGATGTCTATGGGCTACATCCTCTACTACTTTACGCACTTTTTTCCAATTGTCAGTAAGACCATAGCGCTTATCTAGTTCTTCTAATCGCCGTTCAACTTCCCTACGAGTTTCAGGACGAAGAAGCTTAAGAAAATTGATCACAAGATCAGGTTCCAAAGTTATCTTATCCTCATTAGGAAGTTGTTCATAGCGTCTAATATACCATTTTGTAAGTGAGTAATAGAGCTACTAGGCTTTGGAGAATTGGCCCATCGTAAGAATCCATCTCGATTAACTTGGCTATAATATTCAAGATAGAATTCTTTGAGCATCTCCTTTCTAAAATCACTCCAAGGAAGACTATCATATTGAGTGACACGGTTTATGATAGAGCTATCAACAATTCGTTCAAAGAATGATATCAAAAGATCTTCGGGAAGACCAAAAATCATAGATTGCTCTTCAAACAAATCTAAGTAGCTTGTGATGTTGATGCCATTGAATTTTCCCTTCTCTCTCAACATAGAAGAGACTATTCTTTGGCCTTGTTTCTCAACAATAAGGGACACCCAGATGTCGGGGTCTCTTCGGTGATGCAGGTGGAAGACTTACCCAGCCTCGCCATAGGAGATGTATGATAGTTGTTCATAGGTGCTCGATAAGCCTAGTTGGCTTCTATTGGGTAACTGATTATATGCAGTGGAGTCAGTGATTCACTATGCAGGTAGACATGTTAGTACTTGTAGTTTTATGATACTTTGACACTAGTCATATGCTAATTTTGCAGAGGATACTCTGGCAAAATTTTTCCAGATTTCTGGTTTAGTCAACTATATAGTGGTCGATTTACTCCTTGATACACTTATTTGTTGGTGTTTGGACTCTTCTAGCTCCATTATCATTCTATTCAGTTCTCTACGATCATGGCATCAGAGGTCTCAGGCACATCCGATGGATCAGGGTCTAGTGCTAGCGTTCCGAGGAGGAGCTATAACTTGCAGGGCAAAGACCATTTTGAGATCCGAAAATTTGATGGCACAAACTTTGCTCTATGGAAGAATCAGATTAAAGATGTGTTGATTCAAAGAAGGCAATGGAAGCCAATAAATGGGATTTCAAAGAAGCCTGCTGACATGGATGAAGATGATTGGGATGAGTTAGATGAAATGGCCAGGTCTACCATTTGCTTGCACCTAGCAGATAATGTTTACTTTACAGTATTAGACTGTGAAAGTGCAGAGGAGCTTTGGAAGAAGTTATGCAATACATATGAAAAAGAGACGGCATCAAATAAAGTATATCTGATGAGAAAATTATACGACCTTCGTATGAAGGACACAGATAGTGTTGCTGCTCATCTAAATGAGTTTGATGCTATATTCTCCCAGTTACAGGCTCAGAAAATGGATATGGACAATGAAATGAAAGCAGTATTGCTGTTATGCACCCTGCCATCATCATGGGATACATTTTGCACAGCTATTAGCAATAGTGCACCAGGTGGTAAACTCGTCTATGATGACATATGTGGAGCACTCTTGAGTGAGGAGATTCGTAGAAAATCTATGGTTGGCACTCAGAGTGGAGATGCATATAATGTTCGTGATTCTTACCAAGGAAAGAATCAACAACGTGGCAGGAGCAAGAACAAGGAAAAGAATGGTCAACAGAATAAGAGCAGAAGTAAATCAAGGAAGAGGGATATTGAATGCCATTATTGTCATAAGAAAGGACACATGAAGAAAGACTGTTATGCATTAAAGAATGCTAAAGGTAAAGGACAGAATGTTGATGGGCATGTTAAACAGTTACCTGCACCATCTACTTCGACTGTGAAGATTGAAGAAATTAATGCTATTTCTGATGATGCTGATGTGTTGACACTTGATAGTACTGTGCCATCTGAGGCACTTATGGCTGATTCTCTTTCCCACACCTGGCTGCTAGATTTTGGTGCTTCTTTCCATGTGACACCACATAGAGAATGGTTCTCTAATTATGCAGCAAAGTCTCTTGGTACCGTGAGACTTGGTGACTCTTACCAGTGTGATGTTGTGGGGATTGGAGATGTGGTTGTGCAGTTCATTGACGGTTCAAAATTTACTATGCATAATGTACGCCATGTACCTCAGTTATCACGCAGTTTGATGTCAGTTGGTCAACTTGATGACCTTGGTTACAAGGTGGTCTTCTATGCTCAGTCCTTTCGTATATCAAAGGGCAATATGGTTATTGCAAAAGGAAGGAAAGTTGGCTCACTTTACCCTTTATTTGTATCACAGAAAGAACAGTTGTTAGCTGTTACTGAACAGCCTATGGCTTGTATTTGGCATGGTCGTTTGGGCCATATATCTCGTAGTGGAATGGAAAATCTTTCTCGTTCTGGCTACTTACCAGTGTTATCTTTCTCTGATTTTTCATTTTGTGAGCATTGTCAATATGGAAAGCAAACCAAAAATGTGCATAAAATGCACATTGACTCTTCAATTCAGCCTTTAGATCTTGTTCATAGAGATGTGTGTGGTCCTATGCCCACTAGGTCCTTAGGTGGTTCTCTTTACTTTGTCACTTTCATAGATGATGCTACTAGAAAAGTCTGGGTATATCCTATCAAATCGAAGGATGATGTATTCCCTACTTTCAAAAAATGGCTTGCTTCAGTTGAGACTGAAAAAGGAACTAAGCTTAAGGCTTTACGTTCAGATAATGGGGGTGAGTATACCTCACATGAATTCAGCCTTTTCTGTCAGTGTAGAGGGATTCGTAGAGAGTTTACAGCTCCTTATACCCCAGTACAGAATGGTGTAGCTGAGAGGATGAATAGAACTATTCAAGATAGAGTAGTCTCTATGTTGCATCATGCGAACCTCTCACAAGGTTCTTGGGCAGAAGCAGTATTGACTGCAGTTCATGTGATTAACCTTTCACCTAGTACTGCCAAAGGTCTGAAAGTGGCACAAGAGTTATGGACAGGGAAACCACCATATTATGATCATCTTCGAGTTTTTGGGTGTGAAGCATATGTTCATATACCCAAGAATCTTAGACAGAAGTTGGACCATAAGTCAAAGAAATGCATTTTTCTTGGATATGGTCGAGAAGGACAATTTGGATATCGCTTATGGGATCCTGAAACACGGTCAGTGATCAGAAGTAGTGATGTCATTTTTAATGAGTCTAAGATGCATAAACAGCCGATTAAGGAGGTTGAAGTGAGAAGAGTGGTGTTTGAGGATACTAGTCCTCCGGTTAGCATGCATAAAAATGCTACACATAGGGATGTTCAAGAGAATGTCCATTCAGATCAGTCTGCACATGTTCCTGTTCAGCAACCATTGAGACGTTCTGCACGTGTCTCATATGCACCTGATAGATATGTTCCAGGTTTAGATTTTGTTATGCTAACAGATGCCGGTGAGCCCTCTTGCTACAAAGAGGCTATGCAGACAGAGGATCATGTCAAGTGGGAGCGTGCCATGAAGAGTGAGTTGGATTCTATTCACAAGAATGGTACTTGGGACTTAGTACCTTTGCCAAAGGGCAGGAAACCTTTACCATGTAAATGGGTATATAAGCTGAAATTCACATCAGATAGTGCTTCTCCAAAATATAAAGCACGACTTGTTGCAAAGGGTTTTAAGCAACAACATGGTGTTGATTTTGAGGAAATCTTCTCTCCAGTGGTCAAGATGACTACTTTGTGCATGTTGCTTGGATTCGTTGCAATGGAGGACTTAGAGCTAGTCCAAATGGATGTGAAAACAGCTTTCTTGCATGGAGATCTTACAGATGAGATCTATATGGAACAACCAGAGGGTTATGTAGTTCCTGGCAAGGAAAGTCTAGTTTGTAAGCTCAAGAAGAGCTTGTATGGACTTAAACGGTCTCCTAGACAATGGTACCAAAAGTTTGATGCTTTTATGAAGTCCCAAGGCTATTCTCGGAGCAATGAGGATCATTGTCTCTACACAAAGAGATGTTCTGATGGCAGCTTGATATGCTTGATACTTTACGTCGATGATATGTTGATTGCTGGGAAGTCCTCTTATGATTTGTCAATTCTCAAAAAGAAGTTGAGTCAGACATTTGATATGAAGGATTTGGGGGATGCCAAACATATTCTTGGCATGCGCATTACTCGTGATAGGAGTAAAAGATGCATATACTTGTCTCGAAGTGAGTACATATCCAAAGTACTTCATCGATTCAATATGCAGGGTGGAAAGGCATTGAGTACACCTTTACCCACATATGTGAAATTGAGCAAGGATGACTGCCCCAAATCAGATGAGGAAAAGGAATTCATGACCAAAATTCCCTATCAGTCTGCTGTTGGTAGTCTCATGTATGCTATGGTAGCTACGAGACCAGACATTGCATTTGCAGTGGGAGTTGTGAGCAGATATATGTCTAATCCTGGCAAGAAACATTGGGAAGCGGTCAAAATGATTTTGAGATATCTGAGTGGCACTAAGGACAAGTGTCTATGCTTAGGTAGAGGGAAAGCATCCATTATTGGTTACACAGATTCTGACTATGCTGGTTGTGTAGACAATCGTAAGTCTACATCAGGGTACATTTTTCATTTTGCTGAAGGTGCTATCTCTTGGAGATCTCGTCTTCAAGAATGTAGAGCTGTTTCCACCACAGAAGCAGAGTATGTTGCAGCAAGTGAGGCATGTAAGGAAGCATTGTGGCTTTCTCGTCTGGCTTGTGATATGGGTTTGCCTCAGCATGTACCTCACTTGCTCAGTGATAGTCAGAGTGCCATTGCTTTGGCTAAGAATCCGGTCTATCATGCAAAGACCAAGCACATTGAGGTGAGGTATCACTTCATTAGAGATTGCTTAGCCACTGAGAGCATTATTCTTGAGAAGGTTCACACTCGAGATAATGCTGCAGATGCTTTGACTAAAGCTCTACCACAGGATAGCTTTCGACACTGTTGTCACTTGATGGGGGTTACTTGATTCTTGATCTTACGCAGTCACTTGTATACTGTGTAACATGCCCATCAGGTGGGAGGTATAGTTTGTATACTTACACTCAGGTATTCTTTATCATTCTTTCTTTTTTCTCCCATAGTTACTCTGGCCATATTGGCCTTTAGTGGGAGATTGTTACCGTTAGTGTCCATGTGAAAGGCCAAATGGCCACCGGACACTTCTTTGTATATGTTCTTTAATAAAACATATAGTGGCCTGGTCAGTCACAGACCGTAAGTTCAATCGCATTTGTAAGACCTAAGAAGTCGGTCTTCGTGCTCCCTGTGTACTGCGGTTTCTGCGTATTCTACAACCTTTGTGCGGAGTACTGTGTGTGGCGTCAGGAGCTCGGTTTTCTACTCCGAACATATCGTCGTGGAGCTCTCGAGAAGGAGAGTGCAGTGTAGTGCATCGCCATCGAAATACTTCAAGTGACTCCTTTCCGAGACTTTGTAAGTAACCTCTCCAATCTATCTAATAGACCATCAAAATGCAAGGGTGTTCTTGTGGAGCTAGAGCCATTGAACAAGCGACTGGCTTCAAACATGGCTTGCGCCGATTCGACCATCTTAGCACAAAGCGTTGTTCGCTCTATCTCTAGATCGGCTCCAGGGTAACATTTCTCATGATCTGTCACATTTGGCCCTTCCTGGATTCTGGCCTGATATGCTTTAAGCATCATGTCTAGATCCTCAGGAGTGGGATCGGCTAGGACTGATCCTACTCTGGGTGGTGGGTGGGCTACGCGTGGTGGATTAGAAAATTGGGGAATGGCAGGTGATTGGTTGGAGGGCGATGGAAAGGGGTGTGGTGGTGTAGTGTGAGAGTGGTTTTGAGATGCGAGTTCAGTTATCTTTGCTTTGGTATCTCTCAAGCTTTCTTCAAGTCCGCTCATTTTTTGTGACCATTGTCTTTTCATTCTCTCCCGGCTATCTCTCCAAGCTCTTGTCCTCTTCTTTGTTAGGCTCTCTGTCTCACTAACCTCAGAACTCTTTTCCTATCCTACTCCTTGGGTTTGCTGCAAGGCTTGAGCTCTAGTGACCACATGCACGGGGGTTGTGGATGTTATACTTCCCGTAGAGTCTACCACTAACCCAATGACGTTGATGGGAGTGATTTTCGGTAGGTTATTGGGGTTCTTCGGGCAATCTCGTAAGAGATGCTCTTTCCCACAATCTTGACAAAAGCCCTGAATTGTCACTGGTTGGGGTTGTGTAGGGGCAGGTAGTGGACAATCACCTATGAGGTGATCTCCCTGACATCTGAAGCAAGGTCCTCTAGGAAATGGCGGTCGTACCTGCCTAGGTTGAGTTCTAGAGTTGGGGTTTGCGTACATGACATTAGCATACTCAGGCTCTCCACTATTTTCACTTGGGTCCTCATAATAGTAGGACTCGTTATGCTCGAGAGACTGCATGTAGTAAGCATGTGGGCTGTCAATATGTGTGGAGTCAAAACTATGGTCACTTAGATCACTATCTGATAGCAACGGTGTGACAGGGACTATGGCTTTGTTCAGATTCTCTTCTGCAGTTGTGTACTTTACTAGAATCACATTGGTTGGAGTAGGGGGTTGTTGCACTAACACGGGTTGAGGTCTCTGCTGGGCCATATATTGTGGTTGGTAGTTTTGTTGAGGCCTAGCATACTGTTGTGGTGGGTACTAGTTCTGATATCTTCCCTGTTGTGGGTAGGGCTGAGGGTAGGTTTGCCTAACTGCTTGCTTATTATATGGGCAGTCTTGTGCTGTGTGATTTGTGTATCTCCATTCTATGGTGCAATATTGGCTACTAGGGTTCACCTAGGGTTGAGCCATAATGGGACATACGTTCGCCATATGGTCACCTCCACAAGTGTAGCACCTCTTTACTGGGGCAAATCTTGGGATTAGTTTGCTAGAGACTCCTAACTTCTGAGCTACTTTTTCTGTGAGTTCCTCAATAGATGTGGACTGCGAGGAAGAGAGGCTAGTAGAACTATCTGAATCTTTGTAGATTTTGGAAAGTTCTAATTCCTCCCCTAGGTTATCCTCGATGTCGATGCACATGCGTACACACTCTTCTATAGTTCTGGGGTCCTTCAGATACACATATGACCTGAGCTTGGTGCTCAACAATCCATCTAAGAACAAAGCCACTTGCTTGGGTAGTGTGGGTAACTCAGGCATTGGGCACCTCTCTAGGTATTGCCTAAACCATCTTCCTGCAAGCCTAATAGTCTCGTGCGGTGTTTGCTTGAAGCTATGAATTAGTGAGGAAGTGTTATGCCTTATGCCACTCTTAGAAAACTCCGTGATGAATGCCTCCAACAGTTGATCTATGCTCCTAAACTGCCTCTCATTCAGGGGTTGAAACCATGTAAGGGCAGTGTTCCTAAGGGTTAGACCAAAAGCATTGTATTGCGTGAATAGGTCCTCCACTTGTTCAGCTCTCAAGACTTGTCTAAATTGAGCTACATGATCATAAGGGTCTCCAGTACCATCGAAGTAGTTCTTCATGGACTTCACCAGTTGAGTTGGCCTCAGGGTCTTAGTGTGTTCTCTCAGCCTTGGCAAAGGGAAATCGTCAGCATTTCTTTGGTTCCTTGGGGCTCTAGGTTTCTCGGTTTCTTCTCTATCCGTCTCTGTTCTCATCCTTTCTGTTCCCAGGGGGTAGGCAAAGCTTACCTCAGGTCTGTCTCTACTTCTATCTCTTTGAGCTCCATGAGCTTGGGAGGTCCCAGCTCCTTGGTGGCTGTAGGACACATTGGACCGAGGGTGGGGAAAAACAAACTCACCCTTCCATGTGTAGGCATGTCTGCCATGCTAAGTGACCACGAAGACCCTCTCTGATGTATTGTCTAAGTAGGTTACTTTGCCTGGGCTATCAGGGTCTTTGAACTCATAGATTGTGAGAGCACCTACTTCATGAGGCTGAGCAGGCTTATATCTCCAAAAAGCCTCATCAGTTTCTTGGTTTAAAAGCAAATCTATGCTTTTATTATCCTGGGGAATCCATTCTGGAGTCATGATTCTGGTCAAGACTAATTTACCACGGGGAGTCCTCGCCTCTCTCTCTAAGTTCCCTTGCTCTATACCACCCATGTTGGTCTCTGCGATCACATTCCCAAACTCATCTGTTCTATCTTGAAGGGTGGTGACTACATAAATAGTCCCTTCTTTATCAAGGTATGCTCCATTCTCGAACTTGACTACCGGATGTTCTAGTCCATGGGATTGATCGGGGTTCTTAATCTGGACCAAAGATCTTCTCACGCCGTCTTCGTAGATGCGAGCACCTAGACGATTAGTCTTGATGTATTCCAATTGAGTCTTGTAAGGTCCTTCTAGCTTTTCTAGGTACGCCACCCCTGAACTACCTACTGGTCTCTCCATGTTATAGGACATCTCAGAATCACTTGTTTCTAATCGGGAATTGTATGGGTAATCACTCAACTGCTGGGCCCAAGACCTAGCAGTGTGATTGACACTGGCTTCAGAAGATCTGAGGCTTTGTCGGTCTGGGCCTAAGTGTCTGCCTCACCTAAGGTTCATATGCCTAGTTTCTCTACCCCCTTGGTCCCAAGTACACTCTCGTTGCAGGTTAATTTGCACCAATCACTTTGTTCTTTTTACTTGAATACTATGTTAAGCTCTTGTTTGAAATCACGTCGTCAGGAGTACTTAAGTGAATTTCGTACTTGATATTTGCTCGATTCAAGTTTACTTTTGTTCCTTAGAATTTTTGCACTTCAGCTCTACTTAATGCTTGTACTTAGTTGATTAGTTCTCTTGGACTTGATTCATGCCTAGCAATGCTCCAATTAATCACCACACCTAAGTCGCACTTAGCCTAGACTAGGAATTGACAAAGGAGGTTTGAGAGAACTTCCAACCTCAATCCTCTGGTTGCTCAGACTGCTACACCAGCCCAGGAAGCCTTCCCCTAAGCTTGGTACTCACCCTTGCTAGCTGCCTTGGAATGCCTTGAGTGCACGCAATGTTCGTGCAAAAGCTCACAAGTTAATATAGCTCCTTTACCACAATGGATTGAAAGACACACATCAACAATTACAGGCCCCCCTTAGAGTAACTCATTGTACCCCCAAAATCTTATGACCACCTAGTCCCACCTAAAGTCCAACTTAAAAATACATGTTCTCAACAAGCTTTCCAACGAGACAAAAATCTCCTCAATCGGAGTTCGTATGGTGAAGTTATGCCCAATCAGGCAATTAGGGGTCAAAACAGGCTCTCAGGGTTCAGGAAATTCCTCCTTGCCTTTTAGGTATTTTGCCCACTTCTAAGGCTCTAATATCATCCCAATGTGTCCAAAATTTAATCCCAAAATTACCTCAATTCAATCCATTAATTCACCCTAAAAATTCATGCATTAAGCCGGTGTATCGCGATAGGTCGGGTCGGAGTGTCGCAATAGATGGAAGTGTCGTGATAGGTGGAAGTGTCGTGATAGGTGTGTCGCGATAGGTTGGTGTGTCGCGATAGGTCAAAGTGTCGCGATACTTGAGAGTGTCGCGATAGGTGGAAGTGTCGCAATACTTGGGAGTGTCGCGATAGGTCAATGTGTCGCGATACTTGAGAGTGTCGTGATAGGTGGAAGTGTCACGATAGGTCGGTGTTTCGCGATAGGTGGAAGTGTCACGATAGGTCGGTGTGTCGCGATAGGTGGAAGTGTGGCGATAGGTCGGTGTATCGCGATAGGTCGGGTTGGTGTGTCGCGATAGGTCGAAGTGTCTCGATACTTGGGAGTGTCACGATACTTCCGTGTGTCGCGATACCTCGGTGTGTCGCGATACCTCGGTGTGTCACGATACCTCGGTGTGTCGCGATACCTCGGTGTGTCGCGATAGGTCGGGATATGGTGAATTTTCCTAATTAGGCTAGTGATTCTAAGAGCTCTCAGCCTGCGCAGTGTCGTGGTGCACTCAGAATTGTGATTGGGTCAACTTTTCGGTGTGTCGCGATAGCTCAAGCTCGACGCCTCGGGGCTTGTGCAAAAAGATTCCGTACCTGCTGAGCTTGCTGGAGATGGTGATGCTGCTGAAACCTGCAAGAAACATGCAAAAACACACAAAAACAACACTACACACTCGCTCTCTCTCAAACTCGCACTAAGCAAATGAGGAGAATGACAAGGAAGAGGGAATATGAAGTGGAGAAGGAGGTGGAGGTGGAGGTGGAGATGGAGATGGAGATGGAGATGGAGATGGAGATGGAGATGGAGATGAAAACAAGAAAATTACCTAATTCTTACCATTCCAACACGTCCTGTCTACGTCTTACCATCACACGCTCGTCCTCAAAGCTCGAATCCCCGGCAACGGCGCCAAAATTTGGTGTAGCTCAGTGATGAGTAGCACCTCCTTTGATGTTAATCCGGGAAGACATGAGGATGGTATGAAGACCTCGAGCAAGTGAAGGCACAAATGTGTGAGTGAGAAGCACACAAACATGCACACACATACACACACACGCACACACGGCAAGAACAAAGAGAGTAAGACAATGGAATCACTTTTATTACAACCAAGTTCTCATACAAGCTCAAAACTACAAGAAAACTCCCAAAAATGAGCTCTCTAGCTCTATTTATAGTTTTTTGACTAGCTTTGGCCCTGTCCAGACCTAGTGTCCGGCCTAGTTAAAAATTAGGTTCTAGGGCTTATTTGAGGGCTCAAACGAGATCTAAAAAATATGAAAATTGGCAGGCAACTACTTCTAAGGCTCACCAAGCTCGAGGACTCCTCAGCTCGTACAAAATGGAGCTACCAAAAGGTGAAACGATATTTACAAGAGTTTCTAGTGATGAGAATCACTTTTAAAATGATGTAAGGTTTGGAAAAATTTTAATGGGTTGCCTCAGTGCTAGATCTGCATGTATGCCTGTACCTGCTTCTTCCCGTACGTGCTAGATCTACATGTATGCCCCTACCTGCTTCTTCCCATATGATGCCAACAGAGAGAAAGGTGGAGCATGCATAGGATAATAAAAGTTTCTTGTGGACTTTTTTGAACCATGTTTTAAGTTCCTTAATTATGGCTCTACATTTAATTCACTAGAATAAAATGGCTTGATTTTATTCTCTCTCTAGAATTTCTAAACTTGTAGGGCTCAAAAGTGATATTTGGAGGCAAATTCCAACCCAAGTCATCTCTTAAACTTGTGTAGATCAAAAAAGTTACTAAAATGTGTCTCTCACAAGCTTAAGCCAATTCCTCACCGTTTTTGAGTTATATGACTTTGAAGACTACCCTTTTTTTAGGTACTTAGGCATGAGAATATTGAATTGCACATATTGAATCATTCATAGATTTTGCATAATTTATCATATTATATAGCACATGACATAAAATGTGTGAAGAAATAAGGATGCTTCTCTATTTCTATTCAAATATGTGATTTTGATGCATATGTGTGGACATGCACAAACACATATATCTTTGGATATAATTTTCTGATTCTTTTCTTCAAATTTTGACGAGTACTACTAAAGAAGGCACAACTACAAGCACAGGCTTTTATGAAAGTTTTTTTGGAGAATCATCTTTTTCTAAATTTGGTGGATCACACACTTCTTTGGGCAGTGATCACCTCTCTTATAAGAAGACCCACGCTAGGGAGGATCACCTTTCTAGAATAGTGTCAAGAGATTCCTCATAAAGAGTGTTAGTTGAGCTTCGTGATGCTTACTTGTTGAACCTAGAAGTAGTGCCTAATTGGGCCAATCATATTGTTCCTATTCCAAACTTTGGAACTAAACATCGTGTACTAAAATCCAAAGCTAAAGAAGTAGCAAGTTCTCAAAAATATCAAATATTGTCAATTAGTGTGTATAATCACACTTATCAAGGTATACTTGCTTGTTGTGTAGATGAAGATGATCATGTGAAGTGGTTGCAAATAGCAGATGTAGGTGCATTGTACCAAGACCACTCCAAAGTCCTAACTCTACAAGCACTATGAATACTAGGTGTATATTGGCCAACCATGAAATTAGATGTCTATAGGATGTGCAAACAATGTCCCATCTATGGTGTTAGACCAGCAGTGGAACATGCCACTCTATACCAAGTGTCTTTAGTGCATGTTGGAGCGAACCTTTGGTAAACTTTGTGAGGACAAAAACATTCCCTCAAGAGATGACACTGGCTAAAAGAAAGAGCCTAGACTAGGAAGCACTAGACTATACTCTTATCGGATATAACTTATACATGCAAGGAAGGGACGGGTATGTAAGACTTTGCTCATGAGAGTGAATGTCTTAAAATCTTAGAATCTATCACCAAGGCATGACTTACACTCAAAAAAAATAAAATCTTCTTTAAAGATTGGTCATGTATAAGATTCTCAAAATATGTACAATGTGATTATTTAATTTCTTTATTTAATAGTTGTAGGTGAACAAAAAGAGGAATATCCATTTGACCCCTCCATATGAACTATACTTATATCATCTTTCTTAATGAAATCTTTGAGCACTGTGAATGATTTTACATGTGAACCGTATATGCATATGTATAAGTATATAGATATATGTGAACTATTGCATCAGATTACCCTATTTGTCTATGCATATGTGTGTTTATGTGTATCTAAATGTGTTGAGATATGTATGTGTGCATAGGTAAGCATTTGCATGGCTAAATGGTTTTCATATGCGTGACTCTAAGGGTACTTCTGTGTTTATGTATGAATAGTTATCTAGATATGTTTGTGCATGTGCATGTGCATGTTTTTATGAATGTATTTATGCATTTATGTGGGTGAGTATGTCCTTGTCCTAATGACTAGATGTTTTCTTGTGTGTATAAGTGTACGTGAAAATGAGGGTAAATCTTAACCATGTATATATTTATGCATCCATTTAAATTAAACCTTAATCTAATAAAACTAACAATATTAAGTAAACTCAGATTTCCCCTGTTGGCACTTCAAACATTCATTTACATATTTTCTAATATCCCGCTTCATACACGGCCAAAAGTAAGAATACTTTGTTTTAACATATGTCCTTGAATAACCTGGATGTGAAGAAAAAGGTGCATCATGACAATCATGCAGTATTTTAACTTTTAGTGGAGATTCAGAAGATAAGCATAGCCGATTGTTATAATACAGTGTTCCATTCTGCAAATGAAATTTTTCCTCATACGTCGATCCCCTCTTCGCATTCAAAGCATTCAAAATAGGTGCATAAAAAGGATCCTGTTTTATCTCTTCTTGAATTTGATTGAGAAAATCAGAATTTATTACAAAAACAAGATTACACAAAGGTCTCCGACTCAATGCATCAGCAACCTTATTTTCCGTACCAGCAAAATACTTAATGTCAA
This sequence comes from Ceratopteris richardii, assembly GCA_020310875.1. Taxonomy (NCBI): domain Eukaryota; kingdom Viridiplantae; phylum Streptophyta; class Polypodiopsida; order Polypodiales; family Pteridaceae; genus Ceratopteris; species Ceratopteris richardii. The sequence continues at coordinate 108,537,274 of CM035421.1, forward strand.
AATCATACTCGCTTAATAATTCAATCCAACGCTTCTGCCTGTTGTTAAGCAATGGTTGAGTGAAGATGTATTTTAGACTTTGATGATCTGTTTTCAATTCAAACTTAACCCCTAACAATAGATGTCTCCAATGCTTAAGTGCATGCACAACAGCAAGCATTTCTAAATCATGAGTAGGATAGTTAAGTTCATGCTTTCTTAGTTTTCTGGACTCATATGCAACCACCCTGCCATCCTGTGAAATAACACATCCTATCTAACTACCACTTGCATCACATGCAACCACAAAAGGCTTTCCCATTTCTGGTATTTTCAAAACACAATTCTCAAGGACTTTTTGTTTCAATGTTTCAAATGATTTTTGACACGCATCACTCCACGCAAATCCTACATTCCTTTTAGTTAATTCAGTGAGGGGAGTAGCTATCTTAGAGAAATCCTTAATATGTGCTCTTTCATATTGTGCCAACCCAAGAAAACTTCTAACATCCCTTACAGTCTTAGGAATTGGCCAATCAACTATTGTTTTTACTTTATCTCCAACGATAAGGATTCCTTCTTTTGATATTACTCTTCCTAGATACACAAGTTTATGCTTAGCAAAGAAAGACTTACTCTTTTTCCCATACAGTTTGTGTTCTCTAAGAGTTTGCAAAGTCTTCTTGAGATGTACCGCATGCTCCGAATCATCTTTAGAGTACAGAAATATATCATCAAGGAAGACTAAGATGAATTCATCTAGGTAATCGTGAAAAATATTATTCATCGAGCACATAAACATGGCAGGAGTGTTTGTTAAACCAAAAGGTAGAACCATAAACTCATAGTGACCATATCGTGTTCGAAAAGCCATCTTAGGAATATCCTCTGTTTTGATCCTAATTTGGTGATATCCAGATCTTAAGTCAATCTTTGTGAATACGGTCGCTCCACTTAATTGACCTAATAAGTCATCTATGTGAGGGAGTGGATACTTATTCTTAATTGTTCTTTTATTCAACCCCCTATAGTCAATGCATAATCTGTAAGAGCCGTCTTTCTTCTTCTAAAATAAAACATGCCCACCCCAAGGTGAGACACTCAGTTTTATTAAGCCTTTCTTCAAAAGATCATCTAATTGAATCTTAAGCTCCTTTAGTTCATCAATGTTAAATCCATAGGGTGCTCTAGAATATGGTTCACTCCCTGGATATAGGTCAATGGCGTGGTCAATCTGCCTAGGTGGGGGAATACCAGGCAAGTCTTCTAGAAATACATCGGCATATTCTTTCAAGAGATTTCCTACGTAATCTGGAATATCTTCGTCTATTAGAAAAAAGTCTATTAGAAAGAGTAAATTCAAGGTTTTCAACATATCCTTTCATGTAGTGTAATAGTCCATTGGCCATCTCTACAGGTCTGGTTATCTGCATATTTAGGGCTATCCCTAGATTCTGTACCAATTTGAAAGATAGAAAACAATGGGTACTACCTGAATCGATCAAAAATCTGGTTTTATGTGCATAAATCATACCCAGAATCGTGATTATAGAAACCTTTGGGAAAGAACTAACCACCATGCAACGTAAAGTAGAGTCAGTGCACTTACCCCCATCATCTGCTTCCTCAATAATTGTACCCTCCTCGATGATGTTTATCGCTTTTGATTGTGTGGGTCGAAAGACTGCCTTGTTCGGGCACTCATATGTCCGATGCCCTTGCTCCCCGCAACGAAAACACAGACCAAGTCTTTTTGCCCTCTCAATAAAATTAGGGTCTTGTTGCCACTCAGTTGGTTGACGCCTCCTTTGATTTTCCACCGGCCGAGCAGGGTTCTTACCTTGGTCGTTAGAAGATGGAGTTTTCTTTGAATTGTTCATGTTCATTGCAACAGGTCTTTGTGGCCTATGTCCCATTGCAGTGAATCTGCTTCTATTTGCCTTCTGCAAATTGAACTTCTCCATCTTCTCAAAGTTCTCAGCCATCGCAACAGCATCAAGAAAATCAATGCATCCAGATCCTTAAACTTGATAGCAAAGTTCCTCACGAAGCCCTTCAATAAATTTACTCTTTAGAGCATTACCAGTAACCTCTAATGCATATTTATGAAGATGTAGGAACTTCTCTTTGTACTCATCGACAGATAAGCTATGCTTGTCACTTTCGTGTTGTCCGAAATTGTAGAACTCCATCTTCTTCTCCACATGCTAGTGTGGAGAACAATAGCATTTTTCAGCTTGTTCTCTAAATTCCTTCCATTGAATAGGACCAGAACGCGTTCGAGTCTGCATATATGACTTCCACCATAGCTTCGCGATCCCATGCAGATGCAGGATCCCAACTTTTGACTTGGACTCTTCACTAAATTGTCGAAGGTCAAAGAAATCCTCTAGTTCTTCAATCCATGCCTCAAGATCTTCGCCACTCTCTTCTCGCCATCAAAATCATTTAACTTTGCCTTCTTGAAGACTTGGTTAAGGGCAAACTCACCTGTTTCCATATCTTTAGAATTGCATTTTTGTTTTTCGGGAGCTACACTAGATGTTCCCGCACCTTCATCTATTTCATCGTTCAGCTCCACAAACAAATTTTTTGCTCCTTCCGGTTGCTTTCCCCCTCGTTCTTTGCGCAATTCACTAAGAAGCTTCTTTCTTAGTGAATTGCCTTCTTGAAGACTTGGTTAAGGGCAAACTCACCTGTTTCCATATCTTTAGAATTGCGTTTTTGTTTTTCGGGAGCTACACTAGATGTTCCCGCACCTTCATCTATTTCATCGTTCAGCTCCACAAACAAATTTTTTGCTCCTTCCGGTTGCTTTCCCCCTCGTTCTTTGCGCAATTCAATAGTTACAGTAGCTTTGGACAATAGTTTCTTGACGAAGCCTCTACCTCCCGACCACCCCCGAGCTATCACAATCGCATTCTCACTCGGACTCTCAATCACACTCTCACTCTCACTCTCACTCTCAATCACACTCTCAATCACAAGGTAATTCTCAGATTTTTGTGTGTCCTCCATGTTGATGCGCAGGCCTTCTTATCTTTTTCCGTTTGATCGCAGCCGTGCTCCCCAAAGAAGTTTGCAATGCACCAAATTTAGAAAAACTCGAGTTTCTCCAAAACTTTTGCAAAAAGCCATGCGATCGTAGTGTACTTCCTTTCTTTAGCATACCTGTCAAAAATAGCAGAAAAAAACCAAGAAGACATATCCGAAAACATACATAATTAGACATGGTGACATGTGAGCATGAGAATCACGGATTCGAATAGAATTAGACAAGCCCTCATTTTTTTTGTGTTGGAAAAAACGGCACTTTTCAAAGCCTTGTAACTCAAAAACAATGAGGAATTAGGTTAAGCTTGTGCGAGACACTTTTATTCAATTTTTCAATCTGCACAATAGTGTTAGAGACGTCCGAGTCCAAATCCACCTCCAAATGCCAGTTTTGAGCCCTGCAAGGTTTAAAATTCTAGAGAGAGAGTAAAATCAAGGCATTTTCTTACAATGAACTAAACGTAGGACCCGTAACGAGGTACTTAAAACATGATTCACAAAAATCTCACACAGGCACTTTTATTCTCTTCTACTTGCTCTACCTTTCCCTCACACAGAGTTTTCCTTAATTCTTTCATCTTCACCTTCAAAATCCCACTAGAAAACATGATGCAATTCAATTAAGGTCTAGAGAGAGAATATGAAACTTGTCAACCCAAAATTTTTCCTACATGCATAAAATGACCTAATTATTCGTTCTAAGCATTATCCCCACAATGAAATTCAGAAAGTTCAAAATGAATTATTTCAATAGAAAAGAGGCCTATTACAATTCTTCCCCCCTTTAAGAACTCTGTCCCCAGAGTTGGAAAGAAGGATAATGTGTTAGAAAGTCATCTAAATTCACCCAACTCGAATCTTCTACTGTGTATGAATGCCATTTCACCAAAATTTCTATTATAAATCTATTTCTAAGAAATCTTTCCTTCCTATCTAATATTAATTCCGGTTGAAGCTCGAAAGAGCCATAGTCTTTCAGCTTATAATTGTCCTGCAAAACATGAGCAACATTAGACACATATCTTTTAAGTAAGCTGACATGAAATACACGATGCACATTTAGATATTTAGGTAATTCCAGCAAATAAGCAAGAGATCCGATCTTTTTCAAAACTTTAAAAGGGCCTGCATATCGAGGAGAAAGTCTATGATCCTTCCCTAGCAACAAGTTAGATCGGTGAGGATTAACTTTAAGAAATACCATATCATCAACTTGGAATTCAAGTGGTCTTCTCTTTAAATCATAGAACTTCTTTTGTCTTTTCTGAGCTTCTCTTATATGTTTCTTAATTTTTCCAAGTTCTTCATCCATCTTATCAAGCATTTCTTTGGATACTTCTACTTTATTTGGAAAACCCAAAAACGAAGGTGGAGTCAAACAATTATAACCATACATAGCTTCAAACGGAGTCATTTTTATAGATGCATGCCATGCACTATTGTATGCAAACTCAACCAAGGGTAAATATTCACTCCAATTATCCTGCTTTTCATTCACATACATACGCAACATATCCTCAACTACCCTATTAACACTCTCGGTTTCCCCATCAGTTTGTGGATGGAAAGCTGTACTCATACGAAGTTGAGTTCCAATGGATTCAAATGTCGCTTTCAAGAAGTTTTACGTAAATCTAGAATCTCTATCAGAAATTATGCTTTTAGGCATTCCATGCAATCGAAATATTTCTTTTACAAAGATTCTTGCAACATTCAAAGCAGTATCAGTCTTTTTCATAGGAAAGAAGTGTGCCATCTTGGTAAGCCGATCAACTACAACAAATATGGTATCATGCTTACTTCTGGTCATAGGTAGCTTAGTGATAAAGTCCATAGAAATAGACTCCCACTTCTGATTTGGAACATCCAAAGGTTGAAGCATTCCTGGCATCCTCTTAAACTCAGATTTCACCTGTCGGCACTTCAAACATTCATTTACATATTTTCTAATATCCCGCTTCATAAACGGCCAAAAGTAAGAATACTTTGTTTTAACATATGTCCTTGAATAACCTGGATGTGCAGAAAAAGGTGCATCATGACAATCATGCAGTATTTTAACTTTTAGTGGAGATTCAAAAGATAAGCATAGCCGATTTTTACAATACAGTGTTCCATTCTGCAAATGAAATTTTTCCTCATACGTCGATCCCTTGTTCGCATTCAAAGCATTCAAAATAGGTGCATAAAAAGGATCCTGTTTTATCTCTTCTTGAATTTGATTGAGAAAATCAGAATTTATTACAGAAACAAGATCACACAAAGGTCTCCGACTCAATGCATCATCAACCTTATTTTCCTTACCAGCAAGATACTTAATGTCAAAATCAGACTCGCTTAATAATTCAATCCAACGCTTCTGCCTGTTGTTAAGCAATGGTTGAGTGAAGATGTATTTTAGACTTTGATGATCTGTTTTAAATTCAAACTTAACCCCTAACAATAGATGTCTCCAATGCTTAAGTGCATGCACAACAGCAAGCATTTTTAAATCATGAGTAGGATAGTTAAGTTCATGCTTTCTTAGTTTTCTGGACTCATATGCGACCACTCTGCCATCCTGTGAAATAACACATCCTATCTGACTACCACTTGCATCACATGCAACCACAAAAGGCTTTCCCATTTCCGGTATTTTCAAAACACAATTCTCAACGACTTTTTGTTTCAATGTTTCAAATGATTTTTGATAGACATCACTCCACGCAAATCCTACATTCTTTTTAGTTAATTCGGTGAGGGGAGTAGCTATCTTAGAGAAATCCTTAATATGTGCTCTTTCATATTGTGCCAACCCAAGAAAACTTCTAACATCCCTTAGAGTCTTAGGAATCGGCCAATCAACTATTGTTTTTACTTCATCTTCATCTATAAGGATTCCTTCTTTTGATATTACTCTTCCTAGATACACAATTTTATCCTTAGCAAAGAAACACTTACTCTTTTTCCCATACAATTTGTGTTCTCTAAGAGTTTGCAAAGTCTTCTTGAGATGTACCGCATGCTCCGAATCATCTTTAGAGTACACAAATACATCATCAAGGAAGACTAAGATGAATTCATCTAGGTAATCGTGAAAAATATTATTCATCAAGCAAATAAATGTGGGAGGAGCATTTGTTAAACCAAAAGGTAGAACCGCAAACTCATAGTGACCATATCGTGTTGGAAAAGCCGTCTTAGGAATATCCTCTTTTTTTATCCTAATTTGGTGATATCCAAGTCTTAAGTCAATCTTTGTGAATACGGTCGCTCCACTTAATTGACCTAATAAGTCATCTATGTGAGGGAGTGGATACTTATTCTTAATTGTTCTTTTATTCAACCCCCTATAGTCAATGCATAATCTGTAAGAGTCGTCTTTCTTCTTCTGAAATAAAACAGGCGCACCCCAAGGTGAGACACTCAGTTTTATTAAGCCTTTCTTCAAAAGATCATCTAATTGAATCTTCAGCTCCTTTAGTTCATCAATGTTAAATCTATAGGGTGCTCTAGAATATGGTTCACTCCCTGGATATAGGTCAATGGCGTGGTCAATCTGCCTAGGTGGGGGTATACCAGGCAAGTCTTCTCGAAATACATCGGCATATTTTTTCAAGAGATTTCCTACATAATCTGGAATATCTTCGTCATTACCTTCCTGATGCAGATTGTTCACATACACTGCAAATGTTTTGCAGGCATCACGTATACCTCTAACTATCTACATAGCAGAAATAAGAGTAGGCTTAGGATTAAAGACATCACCTAGAATATGAATAGATTTATCATTTAGCTTCACAGTGATCTTTCTTTGTTCACAATTAATTGTTGTAGCATTCTTAAATAACCAATCCATGCCTATGATTACATCACTCTGTTTCATCTCAATTACGTGGAAGCTTCCAGAAAAGCATCTATTAGAAAGAGTAAATTCAAGGTTTTCAACATATCCTTTCGTGTAGTGTAATCGTCCATTCGCCATGTCTACAGGTCTGGTTATCTGCATATTTAGGGCTATCCCTAGATTCTGTACCAATTTGAAAGATAGAAAACAATGGGTTCTACCTGAATCAATCAAAAATCTGGTTTTATGCGTAGAAATCATACTCGGAATTGTGATTACAGAAACCTTTGGGAAAGAACTAACCACCATGCAACGTAAAGTAGAGTCAGTGCACTTACCTCCATCATCTGCTTCCTCAATAATTGTACCTTCCTCGATGATGTTTATCGCTTTTGATTAGGCGAGTCGAAAGACTGCCTTGTTCGGGCACTCATATGTCCGATGCCCTTGCTCCCGGCAACGAAAACACAGACCAAGTCTCTTTGCCCTCTCAATAAAATTAGGGTCTTGTTGCCACTCAATTGGTTGACGCCTCCTTTGATTTTCCACCGGCCGAGTAGGGTTCTTACCTTGGTCGTTAGAAGATGGAGTTTTCTTTGAGTTGTTCATGTTCATTGCAACAGGTCTTTGTGGCCTATGTCCCGTTGCAATGAATCTGCTTCTATTTGCCTTCTGCAAATTGAACTTCTCCATCTTCTCAAAGTTCTCAGCCATCGCAACAGCGTCAAGAAAATCAATGCATCCAGATCCCTTAACTTGATAGCGAAGTTCCTCACGAAGCCCTTGAATAAATTTACTCGTTAGAGCATTACCACTAACCTCTAATGCATATTTATGAAGTCGTAGGAACTTCTCTTTGTACTCATCAACAGATAAGCTATGCTTGTCACTTTCGTGTTGTCGGAAATAGTAGAACTCCATCTTCTTCTCCATATGGTAGTGTGGAGAACAATAGCGTTTTTCAGCTTGTTCTCTAAATTCCTTCCATAGAACAGGACTAGAACGCGTTGGAGTCTGCATATATGACTTCCACCATAGCTTCGCGATCCCACGCAGATGCAGGAACCCAACTTTTGCCTTGGACTCTTCACTAAATTGTCAAAGGTCAAAGAAATCCTCTAGTTCTTTAATCCATGCCTCAAGATCTTCGCCACTCTTCTTCTCGCCATCAAAATCATTAAACTTTGCCTTCTTGAAGACTTGGTTAAGGGCAAACTCACTTGGTTCCATATCTTCAGAATTGCGTTTTTGCTTTTCGCGAGGTACACTAGATGTTCCCGCACCTTTATCTATTTCATCGTTCAGCTCCACAAACAAATTTTTTGCTCCTTCTGGTTCCTTTCCCCCTCGTTCTTTGTGCCATTCACCAAGAAGCTTCTGAATAAGCTCCTCTTGTTCACGAACCTTTTGTGTTAGACCTTCCATTGTTCCCGTGGATTGATTCTGCTCTGATGCCACTTGTAGTGTTTCCTCAATCACAATCTATCCCCAATCACAATCTTTCGATTACTCAGAAATAACAGTGGAGAGAAGAACACAAAGATTGCACAAGGTAAAAGAAAATTTGATGCGGAAGAGTAGAACAAATATGACATAGAGAAGGAAGAATTATGATATTATAGATGTGAATGAATGGTTACAGTAGCTTTGCACAACAGCTTCTTGATGAAGCCTCTACATCCCGACCACCCGCGAGCTATCACAATCGCATTCTCACTCACACTCTCAATCACACTCTCACTCTCACTCTCACTCTCAATCACACTCTCAATCACAAGGTAATTCTCAGATTTCTGTGTGTCCTCCGTGTTGATGCGCAGGCCTTCTTATCTTTTTCCGTTTGATCGCAGCCGTGCTCCCCAAAGAAGTGTGCGATCCACCAAATTTAGAAAAAGTCGAGTTTCTCCAAAAGTTTCGCAAAAAGCAATGCGATGGTAGTGTACTTCCTTTCTTTAGCATACCTGTCAAAAATAGAAGAGCAACACCAAGAAGACATATCCGAAAACATACATAATTAGACATGGTGACACGTGAGCATGAGAATCACGGATTCGAATAGAATTAGACAAGCCCCCATTTTTTTTTGTGTTGGAAAAAACGGCACTTTTCAAAGCCGTGTAACTCAAAAACAATGAGGAATTAGGTTAGGCTTATGAGAGACACTTTTATTCAATTTTTCGATCTGCACAATAGAGTTAGAGACATCCGAGGTCCAAATCCACCTCCAAATGCCACTTTTGAGCCCTGCAAGGTTTAAAATTCTAGAGAGAGAGTAAAATCATGGCATTTTCTTACAATGAACGAAATGTACGACCCTGAACGAGGTACTTAGAACATGATTCACAAAAATCTCACATGATTCACATGATTCACTTAGAACATGACCCTGAACGAGGCACTTTTATTCTCTTCTACTTGCTCTACCTTTCCCTCATACAGAGTTTTCCTTAATTCTTTCATCTTCACCTTCAAAATCCCACTGGAAAACATGATGCAATTAAGGTCTAGAGAGAGAATATGAAACTTGTCAACCCAAAATTTTTCCTACATGCATAAAATGACCTAATTATTCGTTCTAAGCATTATCCCCACAATGAAATTCAGAAAGTTCAAAATGAATTATTTCACTAGAAAAGAGGCCTATTACAATTCTTCCCCCCTTTAAGAACTATGTCCTCAGACTTGGAAAGAAGGATAATGTGTTAGAAAGTCATCTAAATTCACCCAACTAGAATCTTCTACTGGGTATGAATGCCATTTCATCAAAATTTCTACTATAGATCTATTTCTAAGAAATCTTTCCTTCCTATCTAATATTATTTCCGGTTGAAGCTCAAAAGAGCCATTGTCTTTCAGCTTATAATTGTCCTGCAAAACATGAGCAACATTAGACACATATCTTTTAAGTAAGCTGACATGAAATACACGATGCACATTTAGATATTTAGGTAATTCCAGCAAATAAGCAAGAGATCCGATCTTTTTCAAAACTTTAAAAGGGCCTGCATATCGAGGAGAAAGTCTATGATCCTTCCCTAGCAACAAGTTAGATCGGTAAGGATTAAATTTAAGAAATACCATATCATCAACTTGGAATTCAAGTGGTCTTCTCTTTAAATCATAGAACTTCTTTTGTCTTTTGTGAGCTTCTCTTATATGTTTCTTAATTTTTCCAAGTTCTTCATCCATCTTATCAAGCATTTCTTTGGATACTTCTACTTTATTTGGAAAACCCAAAAACGAAGGTGGAGTCAAACAATTATAACCATACATAGCTTCAAACAGAGTCATTTTTATAGATGCATGCCATGCACTATTGTATGCAAACTCAACCAAGGGTAAATATTCACTCCAATTATCCTGCTTTTCATTCACATACATACGCAACATATCCTCAACTACCCTGTTAACCCTCTCGGTTTCCCCATCAGTTTGTGGATGGAAAGCTGTACTCATAGGAAGTTGAGTTCCAATGGATTGAAATGTTGCTTTCCAGAAGTTTGATGTAAATCTAGAATCTCTATCAGAAATTATGCTTTTAGGCATTCCATGCAATCGAAATATTTCTTTTACAAAGATTCTTGCAACACTCAAAGTAGTATCAGTCTTTTTCATAGGAAAGAAGTGTACCATCTTGGTAAGCCGATCGACTACAACAAATATGGTATCATGCTTACTTCTGGTCATAGGTAGCTTAGTGATAAAGTCCATAGAAATAGACTCCCACTTCTGATTTGGAACATCCAAAGGTTGAAGCATTCCTGGCATCCTCTTAAACTCACATTTCACCTGTTGGCACTTCAAACAATCATTTACAGATTTTCTAATATCCCGCTTCATACACGGCCAAAAGTAAGAACACTTTGTTTTAACATATGTCCTTGAATAACCTGGATGTGCAGAAAAAGGTGCATAATGACAATCATGCAATATTTTAACTTTTAGTGGAGATTCAGAAGATAAGCATAGCCGATTGTTACAATACAGTGTTCCATTCTGCAAATGAAATTTTTCCTCATACGTCGATCCTCTGTTGGCATTCAAAGCATTCAAAATAGATGCATAAAATAGATCCTAATTTATCTCTTCTTGAATTTGATTGAGAAAATCAGAATTTATTACAGAAACAAGATTACACAAAAATCTCCGACTCAATGCATCAGCAACCTTATTTTCCTTACCAGCAAGATACTTAATGTCAAAATCATACTCGCTTAATAATTCAATCCAACGCTTCTGCCTGTTGTTAAGCAATGGTTGATGTATTGTAGACTTTGATGATCTGTTTTCAATTCAAACTTAACACCTAACAATAGATGTCTCCAATGCTTAAGTGCATGAACAACAGCAAGCATTTCTAAATCATGAGTAGGATAGTTAAGTTCATGCTTTCTTAGTTTTTTGGAGTCATATGCGACCACCCTCCCATCCTGTGAAATAACACATCCTATCTGACTACCACTTGCATCACATGCAACCACAAAAGGCTTTCCCATTTCAGGTATTTTCAAAACACAATTCTCAACGAATTTTTGGTTCAATGTTTCAAATGATTTTTGACAGGCATCACTCCACGCAAATCCTACATTCTTTTTAGTTAATTCAGTAAGGGGAGTAGCTATCTTAGAGAAATCCTTAATATGTGCTCTTTCATATTGTGCCAACCCAAGAAAACTTCTAACATCCCTTACAGTCTTAGGAATCGGCCAATCAACTATTGTTTTTACTTTATCTTCATCTATAAGGATTCCTTCTTTTCATATTACTCTTCCTAGATACACAAGTTTTTCCTTAGCAAAGAAACACTTACTCTTTTTCCCATACAATTTGTGTTCTCTAAGAGTTTGCAAAGTCTTCTTGAGATGTACCGCATGCTCCGAATCATCTTTAGAGTACACAAATATATCATCAAGGAAGACTAAGATGAACTCATCTAGGTAATCGTGAAAAATATTATTCATCAAGCACATAAATGTGGCAGGAGCGTTTGTTAAACCAAAAGGTAGAACCGTAAACTCATAGTGACCATATCGTGTTGGAAAAGCCGTCTTAGGAATATCCTCTGTTTTGATCCTAATTTGGTGATATCCGGATCTTAAGTCAATCTTTGTGAATACGGTCGCTCTAGTTAATTGACATAATAAGTCATCTATGTGAGGGAGTGGATACTTATTCTTAATTGTTCTTTTATTCAACCCCCTATAGTCAATGCATAATCTGTAAGAGCCGTCTTTCTTCTTCTGAAATAAAACAGGCGCACCCCAAGGTGAGACACTCGGCTTTATTAAGCCTTTCTTCAAAAGATCATCTAATTGAATCTTAAGCTCCTTTAGTTCATCAATGTTAAATCTATAGGGTGCTCTAGAATATGGTTCACTCCCTGGATATAGGTCAATGGCGTGGTCAATCTGCCTAGGTGGGGGTATACCAGGCAAGTCTTCTGGAAATACATCGGCATATTCTTTCAAGAGATTTCCTACGTAATATGGAATATCTTCGTCATTACCTTCCTGATGCAGATTGTTCACATACACTACAAATGTTTTGCAGCTATCACGTATACCTCTAACTATCTGCATAGCAGAAATAAGAGTAGGCTTAGGATTAAAGACATCACCTAGAATATGAATAGATTCATCATTTAGCTTCACAGATATCGTTCTTTCTTCACAATTAATTGTCGCAGCATTTTTAACTAACCAATCCATGCCTATGATTACATCACTCTGTTTCATCTCAATTACATGGAAGCTTCTAGAAAAGCTTCTATTAGAAAGAGTAAATTCAAGGTTTTCAACATATCCTTTCGTGTAGTGTACTCGTCCATTGGCCATCTCTACAGGTCTGGTTATCTGCATATTTAGGGCTATCCCTAGATTCTATACCAATTTGAGATAGAAAACAATGGGTACTACCTGAGTCGATCAAAAATCTGGTTTTATGCGCAGAAATCATATCCGAAATCCTGATTATAGAAACCTTTGGGAAAGAACTAACCACCATGCAACGTAAAGTAGAGTCAGGGCACTTACCCCCATCATCTGCTTCCTCAATAATTGTACCCTCCTCGATGATGTTTATCGCTTTTGATTGTGCGGGTCGAAAGACTGCCTTGTTCGGGCACTCATATGTCCGATGCCCTTGCTCCCCGCAACAAAAAGACAGACCAAGTCTTTTTGCCCTCTCAATAAAATTAGGGTCTTGTTGCCACTCAATTGGTTGAAGCCTCCTTTGACTTTCCACCAGCCGAGCAGGGTTCTTACGTTGGTCGTTAGAAGATGGAGTTTTCTTTGAATTGTTCATGTTCATTGCAACACGTCTTTGTGGCCTATGTCCCATTGCAATGAATCTTCTTCTATTTGCCTTCTGCAAATTGAAATTCTCCATCTTCTCAAAGTTCTCAGCCATCGCAACAGCATCAAGAAAATCAATGCATCCAGATCCCTTAACTTGATAGCGAAGTTCCTCAGGAAGCCCTTCAATAAATTTACTCTTTAGAGCATTACCACTAACCTCTAATGCATATTTATGAAGACGTAGGAACATCTCTTTGTACTCATCAACAGATAAGCTATGCTTGTCACTTTCGAGTTGTCGGAAATTGTAGAACTCCATCTTCTTCTCCATATGGTAGTGTGGAGAACAATAGCGTTTTTGAGCTTGTTCTCTAAATTCCTTCCATAGAACAGGACCAGAACGCGTTCGAGTCTGCATATATGACTTCCACCATAGCGTCGCGATCCCACGCAGATGCAGGATCCCAACTTTTGCGTTGGACTCTTCACTAAATTGTCGAAGGTCAAAGAAATCCTCTAGTTCTTCAATCCATGCCTCAAGATCTTCGCCACTCTTCTTCTGGCCATCAAAATCATTTAAATTTGCTTTCTTGAAGACTTGGTTAAGGGCAAACTCACCTGGTTCCATATCTTCAGAATTGCATTTTTGTTTTTCGTGAGGTACACTAGATGTTCCGGCACCTTGATCTATTTCATCGTTCAGCTCCACAAATAAATTTGTTGCTCCTTCTGGTTGCTTTTCCCCTCGTTCTTTGCGCAATTCACCAAGAAGCTTCTGAATAAGCTCCTCTTGTTCACGAACCTTTTGTGTTAGACCTTCCATCGCTCCCGTGGATTGATTCTGCTCTAATACCACTTGTAGTGTTTCCTCAACCACAATCTATCCCCAATCACAATCTTTTGATTACTCAGAAATAACAGTGGAGAGAAGAACGCAGAGATTGCACAAGGTAGAAGAAAATCTGATGCGGAAGAGTAGAACAAATATGACGCAGAGAAGGAAGAATTTTGATATTATAGATGTGAATCAATGGTTACAGTAGCTTTGGACAATAGCTTCTTGAGGAAGCCTCTAGCTCCCGACCACCCCGAGCTATCACAATCGCATTCTCACTCGCACTCTTAATCACACTCTCACTCTCACTCTCACTCTCAATCACACTCTCAATCACACTCTCAATCACAAGGTAATTATCAGATTTCTGTGTGTCCTCCGTGTTGATGCGCAGGCCTTCTTATCTTTTTCCGTTTGATCGCAGTCGTGCTCCCCAAAGAAGTGTGCGATCCACCAAATTTAGAAAAAGTCGAGTTTCTCCAAAACTTTCGCAAAAAGCCATGCGATCGTAGTGTACTTCCTTTCTTTAGCATACTTGTCAAAAATAGTAGAAAAACACCAAGAAGACATCTGAAAACATACATAAATTAGACATGGTGACATGTGAGCATGAGAAACACGGATTCGAATAGAATTAGACAAGCCCTCAATTTTTTTTTGTGTTGGAAAAAATGGCACTTTTCAAAGCCCTGTAACTCAAAAACAATGAGGAATTAGGTTAAGCTTGTGAGAGACACTTTTATTCAATTTTTCGATTTGCACTATAGTTTTAGAGATGTCCGAGGTCTAAATCCACCTCCAAATGCCACTTTTGAGCCCTGCAAGGTTTAAAATTCTAGAGAGAGAGTAAAATCAAGCCATTTTCTTACAATGAACTAAACGTAGGACCCTGAACGAGGTACTTAGAACATGATTCACAAAAATCTCACACAGGCACTTTCATTCTCTTCTACTTGCTCTACCTTTCCCTCATACAGAGTTTTCCTTAATTCTTTCATCTTCACCTTCAAAATCCCACTGGAAAACATGATGCAATTAAGGTCTAAAGAGAGAATATGAAACTTGTCAACCCAAAATTTTTCCTACATGCATAAAATGACCTAATTATTCGTTCTAAGCATTATCCCCACAATCAAATTCAGAAAGTTCAAAATGAATTATTTCACTAGAAAAGAGGCCTATTACAATTCTTCCCCCCTTTAAGAACTCTGTCCTCAGAGTTGGAAAGAAGGATAATGTGTTAGAAAGTCATCTAAATTCACCCAACTCGAATCTTCTACTGGGTATGAATGCCATTTCACCAAAATTTCTACTATAGATCTATCTCTAAGAAATCTTTCCTTCCTATCTAATATTATTTCTGGTTGAAGCTCAAAAGAGCCATCATCTTTCAGCTTACAATTGTCCTGCAAAACATGAGCAACATTAGACACATATCTTTTAAGTAAGCTGACATGAAATACAGGATGCACATTTAGATATTTAGGTAATTCCAGCAAATAAGCAAGAGATTCGATCTTTTTCAAAACTTTAAAAGGGCGTGCATATTGAGGAGAAAGTCTATGATCCTTCCCTAGCAACAAGTTAGATCGGTGAGGATTAACTTTAAGAAATACCATATCATCAACTTGGAATTCAAGTGGCCTTCTCTTTAAATCATAGAACTTCTTTTGTCTTTTCTGAGCTTCTCTTATATGTTTCTTAATTTTTCCAAGTTCTTTATCCATCTTATCAAGCATTTCTTTGGATACTTCTACTTTATTTGGAAAACCCAAAAACGAAGGTGGATTCAAACAATTATAACCATACATAGCTTCAAACGGAGTCATTTTTATAGATGCATGCCATGCACTATTGTATGCAAACTCAACCAAGGGTAAATATTCACTCCAATTATCCTGCTTTTCATTCACATACATACGCAACATATCCTCAACTACCCTGTTAGCCCTCTCGGTTTCCCCATCGGTTTGTGGATGGAAAGCTGTACTCATACGAAGTTGAGTTCCAATGCTTTCAAATGTCGCTTTCTAGAAGTTTGACGTAAATCTAGAATCTCTATCAGAAATTATGCTTTTAGGCATTCCATGCAATCGAAATATTTCTTTTACAAAGATTCTTGCAACATTCAAAGCAGTATCAGTCTTTTTCATAGGAAAGAAGTGTGCCATCTTGGTAAGCCGATCGACTACAGCAAATATGGTATCATGCTTACTTCTGGTCATAGGTAGCTTAGTGATAAAGTCCATAGAAATAGAGTCCCACTTCTGATTTGGAACATCCAAAGGTTGAAGCATTCCTGGTATCTTCTTAAACTTAAATTTCACTTGTTGGCACTTCAAACATTCATTTACATATTTCCTAATATCCCGCTTCATACACGGCCAAAAGTAAGAATACTTTGTTTTAACATATGTCATTGAATAACGTGGATGTGCAGAAAAAGGTGCATCATGACAATCATGCAGTATTTTAACTTTTAGTGGAGATTCAGAAGATAAGCATAGCCGATTGTTACAATACACTGTTCCATTCTGCAAATGAAATTTTTCCTCATACGTCGATCCCCTGTTCGCATTCAAAGCATTCAAAATAGGTGCATAAAAAGGATCGTGTTTTATCTCTTCTTGAATTTGATTGAGAAAATCAGAATTTATTACAGAAACAAGATTACACAAAGGTCTCTGACTCAATGCATCAGCAACCTTATTTTCCTTACCAGCAAGATACTTAATGTCAAAATCATACTCGTTTAATAATTCAATCCAATGCTTTTGCTTGTTGTTAAGCAATGGTTGAGTGAAGATGTATTTTAGACTTTGATGATCTGTTTTCAATTCAAACTTAACCCCTAACAATAGATGTCTCCAATGCTCAAGTGCATGCACAACAGCAAGCATTTCTAAATCATGAGTAGGATAGTTAAGTTCATGCTTTCTTAGTTTTTTGGACTCATATGCAACCACCCTGCCATCCTATGAAATAACACATCCTATCTGACTACCACTTGCATCACATGCAACCACAAAAGGCTTTCCCATTTCTCGTATTTTCAAAATACAATTCTCAACGACTTTTTGTTTCAATGTTTCAAATGATTTTTGACACGCATCACTCCACGCAAATCCTACATTCTTTTTAATTAATTTGATGAGGGGAGTAGCTATCTTAGAGAAATCTATAAGGATTCCTTCTGTTGATATTACTCTTCCTAGATACACAAGTTTATCCTTAGCAAAGAAACACTTACTCTTTTTCCCATACAATTTGTGTTCTCTAAGAGTTTGCAAAGTCTTCTTGAGATGTACTGCATGCTCCGAATCATCTTTAGAGTACACAAATATATCATCAAGGAAGCCTAAGATGAATTCATCTAGGTAATCGTGAAAAATATTATTCATCAAGCACATAAATGTGGCAGGAGCATTTGTTAAACCAAAAGGTGGAATCGTAAACTCATAGTGACCATATCGTGTTCGACAAGCCGTCTTAGAAATATCCTCTATTTTGATCCTAATTTGGTGATATCCAAATCTTAAGTCAATCTTTGTGAATACGGTCGCTCCACTTAATTGACCTAATAAGTCATCTATGTGAGGGAGTGGATACTTATTCTTAATTGTTCTTTTATTCAACCCCCTATAGTGAATGCATAATCTGTAAGAGCCGTCTTTCTTCTTCTGAAATAAAACAGGCGCAGCCCAAAGTGAGACACTCGGTTTTTTTTTTTTTTTTGAAGAAACAAGGGAAATTTAAATTAATGGTGGCCATATACAAAGTGCCTTGGGCAGGAGACACCTGTCCCAGAGGACAATTTACAAGTAGTAGTACATGTCTAGCCTTTTACAAGAGTACTGTTCAGCTAACAGTTTTTTCCATCTAGAGGGAGAATTTTCAGACAAAATCTTGAAGACATCATAGTTATTACAAGAAGCATCTCTGATTCTCCTAATACAGGAAAGAGAAGCATTTTTCAGAATAACATCGGTTTTATTAAGCCTTTCTTCAAAAGATCATCTAATTGAATCTTAAGCTCCTTTAGTTCATCAATGTTAAATCTATAGGGTGCTCTAGAATATGGTTCACTCCCTAGATATAGGTCAATGGCGTGGTCAATCTGCCGAGGTGGGGGTATACCAGGCAAGTCTTCTGGAAATACATCGGCATATTCTTTCAAGAGATTTCCTACGTAATCTGGAATATCTTCGTCATTACCTTCCTGATGCTGATTGTTCACATACACTACAAATTTTTTGCAGCCATCACGTATACCTCTAAGTATCTGCATAGCAGAAATAAGAGTAGGCTTAGGATTAAAGACATCACCTAGAATATGAATAGATTCATCATTTAGCTTCACAGTTATCGTTCTTTGTTCACAATTAATTGTTGCAGCATTTTTAACTAACCAATCCATGCCTATGATTACATCACTCTGTTTCATCTCAATTACATGGAAGCTTCCAGAAAAGCATCTATTAGAAGGAGTAAATTCAAGGTTTTCAACATATCCTTTCGTGTAGTGTAATCGTCCATTGGCCATCTCTATAGGTCTGGTTATCTGCATATTTAGCGCTATCCCTAGATTCTCTACCAATTGGAAAGATAGAAAACAATGGGTACTACTTGAATCGATCAAAAATCTGGTTTTATGCGCAGAAATCATACCCAGAATCGTGATTACAGAAACCTTTGGGAAAGAACTAACCACCATGCAACATAAAGAAGAGTCAGCGCACTTACCCCCATCATTTGCTTCCTCAATAATTGTACCCTCCTCGATGATGTTTATCGCTTTTGATTGTGCGGGTCGAAAGACTGCCTTCTTCGGGCACTCATATGTCCGATGCCCTTGCTCCCGGCAATGAAAACACAGACCAAGTCTCTTTGCCCTCTCAATAAAATTAGGGTCTTGTTGCCACTCAATTGGTTGACACCTCCTTTGATTTTCCACCGGCCGAGCAGGGTTCTTACCTTGGTCGTTAGAAGATGGAGTTTTCTTTGAATTGTTCATGTTCATTGCAACAGGTCTTTGTGGCCTATGTCCCGTTGCAATGAATCTGCTTCTATTTGCCTTCGGCAAATTGAACTTCTCCATCTTCTCAAAGTTCTCAGCCATCGCAACTGCATCAAGAAAATAAACGCATCTAGATCCCTTAACTTGATAGCGACGTTCCTCACGAAGCCCTTCAATAAATTTACTCCTTAGAGCATTACCACTAACCTCTAATGCATATTTATGAAGACGTAGGAACTTCTCTTTGTACTCATCAACAGATAAGCTATGCTTGTCACTTTTGTGTTGTCGGAAATTGTAGAACTCCATCTTCTTCTCCATATGGTAGTGTGGAGAACAATAGCGTTTTTCAACTTGTTCTCTAAATTCCTTCCATAGAATATGACTTGAACGCGTTCGAGTCTGCATATATGACTTCCACCATAGCTTTGCGATCCCACGCAGATGCAGGATCCCAACTTTTGCCTTGGACTCTTCACTAAATTGCCGAAGGTCAAAGAAATCCTCTAGTTCTTCAATCCATGCCTCAAGGTCTTCGCCACTCTTCTTCTTGCCATCAAAATCATTTAACTTTGCCTTCTTGAAGACTTGGTTAAGGGAAAACTCACCTGGTTCCATATCTTCAGAATTGCGTTTCTGTTTTTCGCGAGGTACACTAGATGTTCCCGCACCTTCATCTATTTCATCGTTCAGCTCCACAAACGAATTTGTTGCTCCTTCTGGTTGCTTTCCCCCTCGTTCTTTGCGCAATTCACCAAGAAGCTTCTGAATAAGCTCCTCTTGTTCACGAACCTTTTGTGTTAGACCTTCCATCGTTCCCGCGGATTGATTCTGCTCTAATACCACTTGTAGTGTTTACTCAATCTGAATCTATCCCCAATCACAATCTTTCGATTACTCAAAAATAACAGTGGAGAGAAGAACGTAGAGATTGCACAAGGTAAAAGAAAATCTGATGCGGAACAGTAGAACAAATATGACACAGAGAAGGAAGAATTCTGATATTATGGATGTGAATCAATGGTTACAGTAGCTTTGGACAATAGCTTCTTGACGAAACCTCTACCTCCCAACCACCCCCGCGCTATCACTATGGCATTCTCACTCGCACTCTCAATCACACTCTCACTCTCACTCTCACTCTGAATCACACTCTCAATCACAAGGTAATTCTCAGATTTCTGTGTGTCCTCCATGTTGATGCGCAGGCCTTCTTATCTTTTTCTGTTTGATAGTAGCCATGCTCCCCAAGAAGTGTGCGATCCACCAAATTTAGAAAAAGTCGAGCTCCAAAACTTTCGCAAAAAGCCATGCGATCGTAGTGTACTTCCTTTCTTTAGCATACCTGTCAAAAATAGCAGAAAAACACCAAGAAGACATATCCGAAAACGTACATAATTAGACATGGTGACACGTGAGCATGAGAATCACGGATTCGAATAGAATTAGACAAGCCCTCGTTTTTTTTTTTGTGTTGGAAAAAACGGCACTTTTCAAAGCCCTGTAACTCAAAAACAATGCGGAATTAGGTTAAGCTTGTGAGAGACACTTTTATTCAATTTTTTGATCTACACAATAGTGTTAGAGACATCCGAGGTCCAAATCCACCTCCAAATGTCACTTTTGAGCCCTGCAAGGTTTAAAATTCTAGAGAGAGAGTAAAATCAAGGCATTTTCTTTCAATGAACTAAACGTAGGACCCTGAACGAGGTACTTAGAACATGATTCACAAAAATCTCACATAGACACTTTTATTCTCTTCTACTTGCTCTACCTTTCCCTCATACAGAGTTTTCCTTAATTTTTTCATCTTCATCTTCAAAATCCCACTCGAAAACATGATGCAATTAAGGTCTAGAGAGAGAATATGAAACTTGTCAACCCAAAAATTTTCCTACATGCATAAAATGACCTAATTGTTTGTTATAAGCATTATCCCCACAATGAAATTCAGAAAGTTCAAAATGAATTATTTCACTAGAAAAGAGGCCTATTACAATTCTTCCCCCCTTTAAGAACTCTGTCCTCAGAGTTGGAAAGAAGGATAATGTGTTAGAAAGTCATCTAAATTCACCCAACTCGAATCTTCTACTGGGTATGAATGCCATTTCAAGAAAATTTCTACTATAGATATATTTCTAAGAAATCTTTCCTTCCTATCTAATATTATTTCCGGTTGAAGCTCAAAAGAGCCATCATCTTTCAGCTTATAATTGTCTTGCAAAACATGAGCAACATTAGACACATATCTTTTAAGTAAGCTGATATCAAATACAGGATGCACATTTAGATATTTAGGTAATTCTAGCAAATAAGCAAGAGATCCGATCTTTTTCAAAACTTTAAAAGGGCCTGCATATCGAGGAGAAAGTCTATGATCCTTCCCTAGCAACAAGTTAGATCGGTGAGGATTAACTTTAAGAAATACCATATCATCAACTTGGAATTCAAGTGGTCTTCTCTTTAAATCATAGAACTTCTTTTGTCTTTTCTGAGCTTCTCTTATATGTTCTTAATGTTTCCAAGTTCTTCATCCATCTTATCAAGCATTTCTTTGGATACTTCTACTTTATTTGGAAAACCCAAAAACGAAGGTGGATTCAAACAATTATAACCATACATAGCTTCAAACGGAGTCATTTTTATAGATGCATGCCATGCACTATTGTATGCAAACTCAACCAAGGGTAAATATTCACTCCAATTATCCTGCTTTTCATTCACATACATACGCAACATATCCTCAACTACCCTGTTAGCCCTCTCGGTTTCCCCATCAGTTTGTGGATGGAAAGTTGTACTCATACGAAGTTGAGTTCCAATGGTTTCAAATGTCGCTTTCTAGAAGTTTGACATAAATCTAGAATCTCTATCAGAAATTATGCTTTTAGGCATTCCATGCAATCGAAATATTTCTTTTACAAAGATTCTTGCAACATTCAAAGCAGTATCAGTCTTTTTCATAGGAAAGAAGTGTGCCATCTTGGTAAGCCGATCGACTACAGCAAATATGGTATCATGCTTACTTCTGGTCATAGGTAGCTTAGTGATAAAGTCCATAGAAATAGAGTCCCACTTCTGATTTGGAACATCCAAAGGTTGAAGCATTCCTGGTATCTTCTTAAACTCAGATTTCACTTATTGGCACTTCAAACATTCATTTACATATTTCCTAATATCCCGCTTCATACACGGCCAAAAGTAAGAATACTTTGTTTGAACATATGTCATTGAATAACGTGGATGTGCAGAAAAAGGTTTATCATGACAATCATGCAGTATTTTAACTTTTAGTGGAGATTCAGAAGATAAGCATAGCCGATTGTTACAATACACTGTTCCATTCTGCAAATGAAATTTTTCCTCATACGTCGATCCCTTGTTTGCATTCAAAGCATTCAAAATAGGTGCATAAAAAGGATCGTGTTTTATCTCTTCTTGAATTTGATTGAGAAAATCAGAATTTATTGCAGAAACAAGATTACACAAAGGTCTCTGACTCAATGCATCAGCAACCTTATTTTCCTTACCAGCAAGATACTTAATGTCAAAATCATACTCGTTTAATAATTCAACCCAACACTTTTGCTTGTTGTTAAGCAATGGTTGAGTGAAGATGTATTTTAGACTTTGATGATCTGTTTTCAATTCAAACTTAACCCCTAACAATAGATGTCTCCAATGCTCAAGTGCATGCACAACAGCAAGCATTTCTAAATCATGAGTAGGATAGTTAAGTTCATGCTTTCTTAGTTTTTGGACTCATATGTGACCACCCTCCCATCCTATGAAATAACACATCCTATCTGACTACCACTTGCATCACATGCAACTACAAAAGACTTTCCCATTACTCGTATTTTCAAAACACAATTCTCAACGACTTTTTGTTTCAATGTTTCAAATGATTTTTGACAGGCATCACTCCACGCAAATCCTACATTCTTTTTAGTTAATTGGATGAGGGGAGTAGCTATCTTAGAGAAATCCTTAATATGTGCTCTTTCATATTGTGCCAACCCAAGAAAACTTCTAACATCCCTTACAGTCTTAGGAATCAGCCAATCAACTATTGTTTTTACTTTATCTTCATCTATAAGGATTCCTTCTGTTGATATTACTCTTCCTAGATACACAAGTTTATCCTTAGCAAAGAAACACTTACTCTTTTTCCCATACAATTTGTGTTCTCTAAGAGTTTGCAAAGTCTTCTTGAGATGTACTGCATGCTCCGAATCATCTTTAGAGTACACAAATATATCATCAAGGAAGACTAAGATGAATTCATCTAGGTAATCGTGAAAAATATTATTCATCAAGCACATAAATGTGGCAGGAGCATTTGTTAAACCAAAAGGTGGAATCGTAAACTCATAGTGACCATATCGTGTTCGACAAGACGTCTTAGAAATATCCTCTGTATCCTAATTTGGTGATATCCAAATCTTAAGTCAATCTTTGTGAATACGGTCGCTCCAGTTAATTGACCTAATAAGTCATCTATGTGAGGGAGTGGATACTTATTCTTAATTGTTCTTTTATTCAACCCCCTATAGTGAATGCATAATCTGTAAGAGCCGTCTTTCTTCTTCTGAAATAAAACAGGCGCAGCCCAAGGTGAGACACTCGGTTTTTTTTTTTTTTTTTTTTTTGAAGAAACAAGGGAAATTTAAATTAATGGTGGCCATATACAAAGTGCCTTGGGCAGGAGACACCTGTCCCAGAGGACAATTTACAAGTAGTAGTACATGTCTAGCCTTTTACAAGAGTACTGTTCACCTAACAGTTTTTTCCATCTAGAGGGAGAATTTTCAGACAAAATCTTGAAGACATCATAGTTATTACAAGAAGCATCTCTGATTCTCCTAATACAGGACAGAGAAGCATTTTTCAGAATAACATCGGTTTTATTAAGCCTTTCTTCAAAAGATCATCTAATTGAATCTTAAGCTCCTTTAGTTCATCAATGTTAAATCTATAGGGTGCTCTAGAATATGGTTCACTCCCTAGATATAGGTCAATGGCGTGGTCAATCTGCCGAGGTGGGGGTATACCAGGTAAGTCTTCTGGAAATACATCGGCATATTCTTTCAAGAGATTTCCTACGTAATCTGGAATATCTTCGTCATTACCTTCCTGATGCTGATTGTTCACATACACTACAAATTTTTTGCAGCCATCACGTATACCTCTAACTATCTGCATAGCAAAAATAAGAGAAGGCTTAGGATTAAAGACATCACCTAGAATATGAATAGATTCATCATTTAGCTTCACAGTGATCGTTCTTTGTTCACAATTAATTGTTGCAGCATTTTTAACTAACCAATCCATGCCTATGATTACATCACTCTATTTCATCTCAATTACATGGAAGCTTCCAGAAAAGCATCTATTAGAAGGAGTAAATTCAAGGTTTTCAACATATCCTTTCGTGTAGTGTAATCGTCCATTGGCCATCTCTATAGGTCTGGTTATCTGCATATTTAGCGCTATCCCTAGATTGTCTACCAATTGGAAAGATAGAAAACAATGGGTACTACTTGAATCGATCAAAAATCTGGTTTTATGCGCAGAAATCATACCCAGAATTCTGATTACAGAAACCTTTGGGAAAGAACTAACCACCATGCAACATAAAGAAGAGTCAGCGCACTTACCCCCATCATTTGCTTCCTCAATAATTGTACCCTCCTCGATGATGTTTATCGCTTTTGATTGTGCGGGTCGAAAGACTGCCTTCTTCGGGCACTCATATGTCCGATGCCCTTGCTCCCGGCAATGAAAACACAGACCAAGTCTCTTTGCCCTCTCAATAAAATTAGGGTCTTGTTGCCACTCAATTGGTTGACACCTCCTTTGATTTTCCACCGGCCGAGCAGGGTTCTTACCTTGGTCGTTAGAAGATGGAGTTTTCTTTGAATTGTTCATGTTCATTGCAACAGGTCTTTGTGGCCTATGTCCCGTTGCAATGAATCTGCTTCTATTTGCCTTTGGCAAATTGAACTTCTCCATCTTCTCAAAGTTCTCAGCCATCGCAACTGCATCAAGAAAATAAACGCATCTAGATCCCTTAACTTGATAGCGAAGTTCCTCACGAAGCCCTTCAATAAATTTACTCTTTAGAGCATTACCACTAACCTCTAATGCATATTTATGAAGACGTAGGAACTTCTCTTTGTACTCATCAACAAATAAGCTATGCTTGTCACTTTTGTGTTGTCGGAAATTGTAGAACTCCATCTTCTTCTCCATATGGTAGTGTGGAGAACAATAGCGTTTCTCAGCTTGTTCTCTAAATTCCTTCCATAGAATATGACCTGAACGCGTTCGAGTCTGCATATATTACTTCCACCATAGCTTCGCGATCCCATGCAGATGCAGGATCCCAACTTTTGCCTTGGACTCTTCACTAAATTGCCGAAGGTCAAAGAAATCCTCTAGTTCTTCAATCCATGCCTCAAGATCTTCGCCACTCTTCTTCTTGCCATCAAAATCATTTAACTTTGCCTTCTTGAAGACTTGGTTAAGGGAAAACTCACCTGGTTCCATATCTTCAGAATTGCGTTTCTGTTTTTCGCGAGGTACACTAGATGTTCCCGCACCTTCATCTATTTCATCGTTCAGCTCCACAAACGAATTTGTTGCTCCTTCTGGTTGCTTTCCCCCTCGTTCTTTGCGCAATTCACCAAGAAGCTTCTGAATAAGCTCCTCTTGTTCACAAACCTTTTGTGTTAGACCTTCCATCGTTCGCGCGGATTGATTCTGCTCTAATACCACTTGTAGTGTTTCCTCAATCAGAATCTATCCCCAATCACAATCTTTCGATTACTCAGAAATAACAGTGGAGAGAAGAACGTAGAGATTGCACAAGGTAAAAGAAAATCTGATGCGGAACAGTAGAACAAATATGACGCAGAGAAGGAAGAATTCTGATATTATGGATGTGAATCAATGGTTACAGTAGCTTTGGACAATAGCTTCTTGATGAAGCCTCTACCTCCCAACCACCCCCGAGCTATCACTATCCCATTCTCACTCGCACTCTCAATCACACTCTCACTCTCACTCTCACTCTGAATCACACTCTCAATCACAAGGTAATTCTCAGATTTCTGTGTGTCCTCCGTGTTGATGCGCAGGCCTTCTTATCTTTTTCTGTTTGATAGTAGCCATGCTCCCCAAAGAAGTGTGTGATCCAACAAATTTAGAAAAAGTCGAGTTCTCCAAAACTTTCGCAAAAAGCCATGCGATCGTAGTGTACTTCCTTTCTTTAGCATACCTGTCAAAAATAGCAGAAAAACACCAAGAAGACATATCCGAAAACATACATAATTAGACATGGTGACACGTGAGCATGAGAATCACGGATTCGAATAGAAGTAGACAAGCCCTCGTTTTTTTTTTTGTGTTGGAAAAAACGGCACTTTTCAAAGCCATGTAACTCAAAAACAATGAGGAATTAGGTTAAGCTTGTGAGAGACACTTTTATTCAATTTTTCGATCTGCACAATAGTGTTAAAGACATCCGAGGTCCAAATCCACCTCCAAATGTCACTTTTGAGCCCTGCAAGGTTTAAAATTCTAGAGAGAGAGTAAAATCAAGGCATTTTCTTACAATGAACTAAACGTAGGACCCTGAACGAGGTACTTAGAACATGATTTACAAAAATCTCACATAGACACTTTTATTCTCTTCTACTTGCCCTACCTTTCCCTCATACAGAGTTTTCCTTAATTCTTTCATCTTCACCTTCAAAATCCCACTCGAAAACATGATGCAATTAAGGTCTAGAGAGAGAATATGAAACTTGTCAACCCAAAAATTTTCCTACATGCATAAAATGACCTAATTGTTTGTTATAAGCATTATCCCCACAATGAAATTCAGAAAGTTCAAAATGAATTATTTCACTAGAAAAGAGGCCTATTACAATTCTTCCCCCCTTTAAGAACTCTGTCCTCAGAGTTGGAAAGAAGGATAATGTGTTAGAAAGTCATCTAAATTCACCCAACTCGAATCTTCTACTGGGTATGAATGCCATTTCACCAAAATTTCTACTATAGCTCTATTTCTAAGAAATCTTTCCTTCCTATCTAATATTATTTCCGGTTGAAGCTCAAAAGAGCCATCATCTTTCAGCTTATAATTGTCTTGCAAAACATGAGCCACATTAGACACATATCTTTTAAGTAAGCTGACATCAAATACAGGATGCACATTTAGATATTTAGGTAATTCCAGCAAAAAAGCAAGAGATCCGATCTTTTTCAAAACTTTAAAAGGGCCTGCATATCAAGGAGAAAGTCTATGATCCTTCCCTAGCAACAAGTTAGATCGGTGAGGATTAACTTTAAGAAATACCATATCATCAACTTGGAATTCAAGTGGTCTTCTCTTTAAATCATAGAACTTCTTTTGTCTTTTCTGACCTTCTCTTATATGTTTCTTAATTTTTCCAAGTTCTTCATCCATCTTATCAAGCATTTCTTTGGATACTTCTACTTTATTTGGAAAACCCAAAAAACGAAGGTGGAGTCAAACAATTATAACCATACATAGCTTCAAAGGGAGTCATTTTTATAGATGCATTCCATGCACTACTGTATGCAAACTCAACCAAGGGTAAATATTCACTCCAATTATCCTGCTTTTCATTCACATACATACACAACATATCCTCAACTACCCTCTTAACCCTCTCGGTTTCCCCATCAGTTTGTGGATGGAAAGATGTACTCATACGAAGTTGAGTTCCAATGGATTCAAATGTTGCTTTCCAGAAGTTTGACGTAAATCTAGAATCTCTATCAGAAATTATGCTTTTAGGCATTCTATGCAATCGAAATATTTCTTTTACAAAGATTCTTCCAACATTCAAAGCAGTATCAATCTTTTTCATAGGAAAGAAGTGTGCCATCTTGGTAAGCCCATCAACTACAACAAATATGGTATCATGCTTACTTCTGGTCATAGGTAGCTTAGTGATAAAGTCCATAGAAATAGACCCCCTTTTCTGATTGGAACATCCAAAGATTGAAGCATTCTTGGCATCCTCTTAAACTCACATTTCACCTATTGGCACTTCAAACATTCATTTACATATTTTCTAATATCCCGCTTCATACACGGCCAAAATTAAGAATACTTTGTTTTAACATATGTCCTTTAATAACCTGGATGTGCACAAAAAGGTGCATCATGACAATCATGCAGTATTTTAACTTTTAGTGGAGATTCAGAAGATAACCATAGCCGATTGTTACAATACAGTGTTCCATTCTGCAAATGAAATTTTTCCTCATACGTCGATCCCCTGTTCACATTCAAAGCATTCAAAATAGGTGTATAAAAAGGATCCTGTTTTATCTCTTCTTGAATTTGATTGAGAAAATCAGAATTTATTACAGAAACAAGATTACACAAAGGTCTCTGACTCAATGCATCAGCAACCTTATTTTCCTTACCAGCAAGATACTTAATGTCAAAATCATACTCGCTTAATAATTCAATCCAACGCTTCTGCCTGTTGTTAAGCAATGGTTGAGTGAAGATGTATTTTAGACTTTGATGATCTGTTTTCAATTCAAACTTAACCCCTAACAATAGATGTCTCCAATGCTTAAGTGCATGCACAACAGCAAGCATTTCTAAATCATGAGTAGGATAGTTAAGTACATGCTTTCTTATTTTTCTGGACTCATTTGCAACCACCCTGCCAACCTGTGAAATAACACATCCTATCTGAGTACCACTTGCATCACATGCAACCACAAAAGGCTTTCCCATTTTTGGTATTTTCAAAACACAATTCTCAACGACTTTTTGTTTCAATGTTTCAATGATTTTGGACAGGCATCACTCCATGCAAATCTAACATTGTTTTTAGTTAATTCGGTGAGGGGAGTAGCTATCTTAGAGAAATCCTTAATATGTCCTCTTTCATATTGTTCCAACCCAAGAAAACTTCAAACATCCCTTACAGTCTTAGGAATCGGCCAATCAACTATTGTTTTTACTCTATCTTCATCTATAAGGATTCCTTCTTTGATATTACTCTTCCTAGATACACAAGTTTATCCTTAGCAAAGAAACACTTACTCTTTTTCCCATACAATTTGTGTTCTCTAAGAGTTTGCAAAGTCTTCTTGAGATGTACTGCATGCTCCGAATCATCTTTAGAGTACACAAATATATCATCAAGGAAGACTAAGATGAATTCATGTAGGTAATCGTGAAAAATATTATTCATCAAGCACATAAATGTGGCAGGAGTGTTTGTTAAACCAAAAGGTAGAACCGTAAACTCATAGTGACCATATCGTGTTCGAAAAGTCGTCTTAGGAATATCCTCTGCTTTGATCCTAATCTGGTGATATCCAGATCTTAAGTCAATCTTTGTGAATACGGTCGCTCCACTTAATTGACCTAATGAGTCATCTATGTGAGGGAGTGGATACTTATTCTTAATTTTTCTTTTATTCAGCCCCCTATAGTCAATGCATAATCTGTAAGAGCCGTCTTTCTTCTTCTGAAATAAAACAGGTGCACCCCAAGGTGAGACACTCGGTTTTATTAAGCCTTTCCTCAAAAGATAATCTAATTGAATCTTAAGCTCCTTTAGTTCATCAATGTTAAATCTATAGGGTGCTCTAGAATATGGTTCACTTTGTGCAATTCACCAAGAAGCTTGTGAATAAGCTCCTCTTGTTCACAAACCTTTTGTGTTAGACCTTCCATCGTTCTCGTGGATTGATTCTGCTCTGATACCACTTGTAGCGTTTCCTCAATCACAATCTATCCCCAATCAGAATCTTTTGATTACTCAGAAATAACATTGGAGAGAAGAACGCAGAGATTGCACAAGGTAAAAGAAAATCTGATGCGGAAGAGTAGAACAAATATGACACAGAGAAGAAAGAATTCTGATATTATAGATGTGAATCAATGGTTACAGTAGCTTTCGAAAATAGCTTCTTGACGAAGCCTCTACCTCCCGACCACCCCCGAGCTATCACAATCGCATTCTCACTCACACTCTCAATCACACTCTCACTCTCACTCTCACTCTCAATCACACTCTCAATCACAAGGTAATTCTCAGATTTCTGTGTGTCCTCCGTGTGGATGCGCAGGCCTTCTTATCTGTTTCCGTTTGATTGCAGCCATGCTCCCCAAAGATGTGTGCAATCCACAAAATTTAGAAAAAGTCGAGTTTCTCCAAAACTGTCGCAAAAAGCCATGCGATCGTAGTGTACTTCCTTTCTTTAGCATACTTGTCAAAAATAGCAGAAAAACAACAAGAAGACATATCCGAAAACATACATAATTAGACATGGTGACATGTGAGCATGAGAATCACGGATTCGAATAGAATTACACAAGCCCTCTTTTTTTTTGTGTGTTGGAAAAAACGGCACTTTTCAAAGCCATGTAACTCAAAAACAATAATGAATTAGGTTAAGCTTGTGAGAGACACTTTTATTCAATTTTTTGATCTGCACAATAGTGTTAGAGACATCCGAGGTCCAAATCCACCTCCAAATGCCACTTTTGAGCCCTGCAAGGTTTAAAATTCTAGAGAGAGAGTAAAATCAAGGCATTTTCTTACAATGAACTAAACGTAGGACCCTAAACGAGCTACTTAGAACATGATTCACAAAAATCTCACACATGCACTTTTATTCTCTTCTACTTGCTCTACCTTTCCCTCATACAGAGTTTTCCTTAATTCTTTCATCTTCACCTTCAAAATCCCACTGGAAAACATGATGCAATTAAGGTCTAGAGAGAGAATATGAAACTTGTCAACCCAAAATTTTTCCTAAATGCATAAAATGACCTAATTATTCGTTCTAAGCATTATCCCCACAATGAAATTCAGAAAAGTTCAAAATGAATTATTTCACTAGAAAAGAGGCCTATTACAATTCTTCCCACCTTTAAGAACTTTGTCCTCAGAGTTGGAAAGAAGGATAATGTGTTAGAAAGTCATCTAAATTCACCCAATTCGAATCTTCTACTGGGTATGAATGCCATTTCACAAAAAGTTCTACTATAGATCTATTTCTAAGAAATCTTTCCTTCCTATCTAATATTATTTCCGGTTGAAGCTCAAAAGAGCCATCGCCTTTCAGCTTATAATTGTCTTGCAAAACATGAGCAACGATAGACACATATCTTTTAAGTAAGCTGACATGAAATAGAGGATGCACATTTAGATATTTAGGTAATTCAAAAAATAAGCAAGAGATCCGATCTTTTTCAAAACTTTAAAAGGGCCTGCATATCGAGGAGAAAGTCTATGATCCTTCCCTAGCAATAAGTTAGATCGGTGAGGATTAACTTTAAGAAATACCATATCATCAACTTGGAATTCAAGTGGTCTTCTCTTTAAATCATAGAACTTCTTTTGCCTTTTCTGAGCTTCTCTTATATGTTTCTTAATTTTTCCAAGTTCTTCATCCATCTTATCAAGCATTTCTTTGGATCCTTTTACTTTATTTGGAAAACCCAAAAACGAAGGTAGAGTCAAACAATTATAACCATACATAGCTTCAAACGGAGTCATTTTTATAGATGCATGCCATGCACTATTGTATGCAAACTCAACCAAGGGTAAATATTCACTCCAATTATCCTGCTTTTCATTCACATACATACGCAACATATCCTCAACTACCCTGTTAACCCTCTCGGTTTCCCCATCAGTTTGTGGATGGAAAGCTTTACTCATACGAAGTTGAGTTCAAATGGATTCAAATGTCGCTTTCTAGAAGTTTGACGTAAATCTAGAATCTCTATAAAAAATTATGCTTTTAGGCATTCCATGCAATCGAAATAGTTCCTTTACAAAGATTCTTGCAACATTCAAAGCAGTATCAGTCTTTTTCATAGGAAAGAAGTGTGCCATCTTGGTAAGCCGATCGACTACAACAAATATGGTATCATGCTTACTTCTGGTCATAGGTAGCTTAGTGATAAAGTCCATAGAAATAGACTCCCACTTCTGATTTGGAACATCCAAAGGTTGAAGCATTCCTCGCATCCTCTTAAACTCAGATTTCACCTGTTGGCACTTCAAACATTCATTTACATATTTTCTAATATCCCGCTTCATATACGTAAGAATACTTTGTTTTAACATATGTCCTTGAATAACTTGGGTGTGCAGAAAAAGGTGCATCATGACAATTCCCCATGCAGTATTTTAACTTTTAGTGGAGATTCAGAAGATAAGCATAGCGGATTGTTACAATACAAAGTTCCATTCTGCAAATGAAATTTTTCCTCATATGTGGATCCCCTGTTCGCATTCAAAGCATTCAAAATAGGTGCATAAAAAAGATCCTATTTTATCTCTTCTTGAATTTGATTGAGAAAATCAAAATTTATTACAGAAACAAGATTACACAAAGGTCTCCGACTCAATGCATCAGCAACCTTATTTTCATTACCAGCAAGATACTTAATGTCAAAATCATACTCGCTTAATAATTCAATCCAACCCTTCTGCCTGTTGTTAAGCAATGGTTGAGTGAAGATGTATTTTAGACTTTGACGAGCTGTTTTCAATTCAAACTTAACCCCTAACAATAGATGTCTCCAATGCATAAGTGCATGCACCACAGCAAGCATTTCTAAATCATGAGAAGGATAGTTAAGTTCATGCTTTCTTAATTTTCTAGACTCATATGCGACCACCCTGCCATCCTGTGAAATAACACATCCTATCTGACTACCACTTGCATCACATGCAACCACAAAAGGCTTTCCCATTTCTGGTATTTTCAAAACACAATTCTCAACGACTTTTTGTTTCAATGTTTCAAATGATTTCTGACAGGCATCACTCCATCAAAATCCTACATTCTTTTTAGTTAATTCGGTGAGGGGAGTAGCTATCTTAGAGAAATCCTTAATATGTGCTCTTTCATATTGTGCCAACCCAAGAAAACTTATAACATCCCTTACAGTCTTAGGAATCGGCCAATCAACTATTGTTTTTACTTTATCTTCATCTATAAGGATTCCTTCTTTTGATATTACTCTTCCTAGATACACAAGTTTATCCTTAGCAAAGAAACACTTACTCTTTTTCCCATAAATTTGTGTTCTCTAAGAGTTTGCAAAGTCTTCTTGAGATGTACCGCATGCTCCGAATCATCTTTAGAGTATACAAATATATCATCAAGGAAGACTAAGATGAATTCATCTAGGTAACCGTGAAAAATATTATTCATCAAGCACATAAATTTGGCAGGAGCGTTTGTTAAACCAAAAGGTAGAACCGTAAACTCATAGTGACCATATCGTGTTCGAAAAGTCGTCTTAGGAATATCCTCTGTTTTGATCCTAATTTGGTGATATCCAGATCTTAAGTCAATCTTTGTGAATACGGTCGCTCCACTTAATTGACCTAATGAGTCATCTATGTGAGGGAGTGGATACTTATTCTTAATTTTTCTTTCATTCAGCCCCCTATAGTCAATGCATAATCTGTAAGAGCCGTCTTTCTTCTTCTGAAATAAAACAGGTGCACCCCAAGGTGAGACACTTGGTTTTATTAAGCCTTTCCTCAAAAGATAATCTAATTGAATCTTAAGCTCCTTTAGTTCATCAATGTTAAATCTATAGGGTGCTCTAGAATATGGTTCACTTTGTGCAATTCACCAAGAAGCTTGTGAATAAGCTCCTCTTGTTCACAAACCTTTTGTGTTAGACCTTCCATCGTTCTCGTGGATTGATTCTGCTCTGATACCACTTGTAGCGTTTCCTCAATCACAATCTATCCCCAATCAGAATCTTTTGATTACTCAGAAATAACATTGGAGAGAAGAACGCAGAGATTGCACAAGGTAAAAGAAAATCTCATGCGGAAGAGTAGAACAAATATGACACAGAGAAGAAAGAATTCTGATATTATAGATGTGAATCAATGGTTACAGTAGCTTTGGAAAATAGCTTCTTGACGAAGCCTCTACCTCCCGACCACCCCCGAGCTATCACAATCGCATTCTCACTCGCACTCTCAATCACACTGTCACTCTCACTCTCACTCTCAATCACACTCTCAATCACAAGGTAATTCTCAGATTTCTGTGTGTCCTCCGTGTTGATGCGCAGGCCTTCTTATCTTTTTCAGTTTGATTGCAGCCGTGCTCCCCAAAGATGTGTGCAATCCACAAAATTTAGAAAAATTCGAGTTTCTCCCAAACTTTCGCAAAAAGCCATGCGATCGTAGTGTACTTCCTTTCTTTAGCATACTTGTCAAAAATAGCAGAAAAACAACAAGAAGACATATCGGAAAACATACATAATTAGACATGGTGACATGTGGGCATGAGAATGAGGGATTCGAATAGAATTACACAAGCCCTCTTTTTTTTTTGTGTTGGAAAAAACGGCACTTTTCAAAGCCCTGTAACTCAAAAACAATGAGGAATTAGGTTAAGCTTGTGAGAGACACTTTTATTCAATTTTTCGATCTACACAATAGTGTTAGAGACATCCGAGGTCCAAATCCACCTCCAAATGCCACTTTTGAGCCCTACAAGGTTTAAAATTCTAGAGAGAGAGTAAAATCAAGGCATTTTCTTACAATGAACTAAACATAGGACCCTGAACGAGGTACTTAGAACATGATTCACAAAAATCTCACACATGCACTTTTATTCTCTTCTACTTGCTCTACCTTTCCCTCATACAAAGTTTTCCTTAATTCTTTCATCTTCACCTTCAAAATCCCACTGGAAAACATGATGCAATTAAGGTCTAGAGAGAGAATATGAAACTTGTCAAGCCAAAATTTTTCCTAAATGCATAAAATGACCTAATTATTTGTTCTAAGCATTATCCCCACAATGAAATTCAGAAAAGTTCAAAATGAATTATTTCACTAGAAAAGAGGCCTATTACAAATCTTCCCACCTTTAAGAACTCTGTCCTCAGAGTTGGAAAGAAGGATAATGTGTTAGAAAGTCATCTAAATTCACCCAACTCGAATCTTCTACTGGGTATGAATGCCATTTCACAAAAAGTTCTACTATAGATCTATTTCTAAGAAATCTTTCCTTCCTATCTAATATTATTTCCGGTTGAAGCTCAAAAGAGCCATCGCCTTTCAGCTTATAATTGTCCTGCAAAACATGAGCAACGATAGACACATATCTTTTAAGTAAGCTGACATGAAATAGAGGATGCACATTTAGATATTTAGGTAATTCCAAAAAATAAGCAAGAGATCCGATCTTTTTCAAAACTTTAAAAGGGCCTGCATATCGAGGAGAAAGTCTATGATCCTTCCCTAGCAATAAGTTAGATCGGTGAGGATTAACTTTAAGAAATACCATATCATCAACTTGGAATTCAAGTGGTCTTCTCTTTAAATCATAGAACTTCTTTTGCCTTTTCTGAGCTTCTCTTATATGTTTCTTAATTTTTCCAAGTTCTTCATCCATCTTATCAAGCATTTCTTTGGATCCTTCTACTTTATTTGGAAAACCCAAAAACGAAGGTAGAATCAAACAATTATAACCATATATAGCTTCAAACGGAGTCATTTTTATAGATGCATGCCATGCACTATTGTATGCAAACTCAACCAAGGGTAAATATTCACTCCAATTATCCTGCTTTTCATTCACATACATACGCAACATATCCTCAACTACCCTGTTAACCCTCTCGGTTTCCCCATCAGTTTGTGGATGGAAAGCTTTACTCATACGAAGTTGAGTTCCAATGGATTCAAATGTCGCTTTCCAGAAGTTTGACGTAAATCTAGAATCTCTATAAAAAATTATGCTTTTAGGCATTCCATGCAATCGAAATAGTTCCTTTACAAAGATTCTTGCAACATTCAAAGCAGTATCAGTCTTTTTCATAGGAAAGAAGTGTGCCATCTTGGTAAGCCGATCGACTACAACAAATATGGTATCATGCTTACTTCTGGTCATAGGTAGCTTAGTGATAAAGTCCATAGAAATAGACTCCCACTTCTGATTTGGAACATCCAAAGGTTGAAGCATTCCTGGCATCCTCTTAAACTCAGATTTCACCTGTTGGCACTTCAAACATTCATTTACATATTTTCTAATATCCCGCTTCATATACGTAAGAATACTTTGTTTTAACATATGTCCTTGAATAACTTGGGTGTGCAGAAAAAGGTGCATCATGACAATCATGCAGTATTTTAACTTTTAGTGGAGATTGAGAAGATAAGCATAGCGGATTGTTACAATACAAAGTTCCATTCTGCAAAGGAAATTTTTTTTCATATGTCGATCCCCTGTTCGCATTCAAAGCATTCAAAATAGGTGCATAAAAAAGATCCTATTTTATCTCTTCTTGAATTTGATTGAGAAAATCAAAATTAATTACAGAAACAAGATTACACAAAGGTCTCCGACTCAATGCATCAGCAACCTTATTTTCCTTACCAGCAAGATACTTAATGTCAGAATCATACTCGCTTAATAATTCAATCCAACCCTTCTGCCTGTTGTTAAGCAATGGTTGAGTGAAGATGTATTTTAGACTTTGACGAGCTGTTTTCAATTCAAACTTAACCCCTAACAATAGATGTCTCCAATGCTTAAGTGCATGCACCACAGCAAGCATTTCTAAATCATGAGTAGGATAGTTAAGTTCATGCTTTCTTAGTTTTCTAGACTCATATGCGACCACCCTGCCATCCTGTGAAATAACACATCCTATCTGACTACCACTTGCATCACATGCAACCACAAAAGGCTTTCCCATCTCTGGTATTTTCAAAACACAACTCTCAACCACTTTTTGGTTCAATGTTTCAAATGATTTTTGACAGGCATCACTCCATCAGAATCCTACATTCTTTTTAGTTAATTCGGTGAGGGGAGTAGCTATCTTAGAGAAATCCTTAATATGTGCTCTTTCATATTGTGCCAACCCAAGAAAACTTATAACATCCCTTACAGTCTTAGGAATCGGCCAATCAACTATTGTTTTTACTTTATCTTCATCTATAAGGATTCCTTCTTTTGATATTACTCTTCCTAGATACACAAGTTTATCCTTAGCAAAGAAACACTTACTCTTTTTCCCATAAATTTGTGTTCTCTAAGAGTTTGCAAAATCTTCTTGAGATGTACCGCATGCTCCGAATCATCTTTAGAGTACACAAATATATCATCAAGGAAGACTAAGATGAATTCATCTAGGTAATCGTCAAAAATATTATTCATCAAGCACATTAATGTGGCAGGAGCGTTTGTTAAACCAAAAGGTAGAACCGTAAACTCATAGTGACCATATCGTGTTCGAAAAGCCATCTTAAGAATATCCTCTGTTTTGATCCTAATTTGGTGATATCCAGATCTTAAGTCAATCTTTGTGAATACGGTCGCTCCACTTAATCGACCTAATAAGTCATCTATGTGAGGGAGTGGATACTTATTCTTAATTGTTCTTTTATTCAACCCCCTATAGTCAATGCATAATCTCTAAGATCCCTCTTTCTTGTTCTGAAATAAAACAGGCGCAACCCAAGGTGAGACACTCGGTTTATTAAGCCTTTCTTCAAAAGATCATCTAATTGAATCTTAAGCTCCTTTAGTTCATCAATGTTAAATCTATAGGGTGCTCTAGAATATGGTTCACTCCCTGGATAGAGGTCAATGGCGTGGTCAATCTGCCTAGGTGGGGGTATACCAGGCAAGTCTTCTGGAAATACATCGACATATTCTTTCAAGAGATTTCCTACGTAATCTGGAATATCTTCGTCATTACCTTCCTGATGCAGATTGTTCACATACACTACAAATGTTTTGCAGCCATCACGTATACCTCTAATTATCTGCATAGCAGAAATAAGAGTAGGCTTAGGATTAAAGACATCACCTAGAATATGAATAGATTCATCATTTAGCTTCACAGTGATCGTTCTTTGTTCACAATTAATTGTCGCAGCATTTTTAACTAACCATTCCATGCCTATGATTACATCACTCTGTTTCATCTCAATTACATGGAAGCTTCCAGAAAAGCGTCTATTAGAAAGAGTAAATTCAAGGTTTTCAACATATCCTTTCGTGTAGTGTAATCGTCCATTGGCCATCTCTATAGGTCTGGTTATCTGCATATTTAGGGCTATCCCTAGATTCTGTACCAATTTGAAAGATAGAAAAGAACAGGATAATTAGGATTTTGAAAATGCAATTGATGTATTTGAGGAGCTTGGGGAGCAACATGTGGTACTTGAGGTGCAAGAGGAGGTTCCATATTATACGGTTGATGATTTTGAAAATTTTGATTTTGAGGATTTTGAAAAGCTATTTGAGAAGCTTGAGGATACATGTTTTGATACATTTGAGGATTTTGCACATGAGGATGAGGATTTTGCATTGAAGGATTATGCATTGGAGGAACTTGATATGCTTGAGTAGGAGCTACTTGTGGATTTTGATTGGTAGCTATAACATGTTGATTAGGCTCTTGAAAAGTCATTGGGTTCATTTGATTTTGGAAAGTTTTGGTGTAATTAGATTGTAAAGCATCTATAGTCTTGGCCAAATTGGATTGTGTAGCAATAAGACTTTCCATTTGCTTAGTGAGAATATCCACTTGAGATTGTTCAACTACACTTTTATTTGGCTCTACTTTAAAACCTTGAGTAGGCTCCATCACTTGAGGAATAGGAGTAGAGTCAAAAAACATAGCATGGGATTGTTCTCTAACTTGCTCCTTAGTTTGTGGAAGGCTAGCTTGAGGAAGACTAGTTTGCTCATAAAGCATGGATTGTCTTTGATGTCTATGGGCTACATCCTCTACTACTTTACGCACTTTTTTCCAATTGTCAGTAAGACCATAGCGCTTATCTGGTTCTTCTAATCGCCGTTCAACTTCCCTACGAGTTTCAGGACGAAGAAGCTTAAGAAAATTGATCACAAGATCAGGTTCCAAAGTTATCTTATCCTCATTAGGAAGTTGTTCATAGCGTCTAATATACCATTTTGTAAGTGAGTAATAGAGCTACTAGGCTTTGGAGAATTGGCCCATCGTAAGAATCCATCTCGATTAACTTGGCTATAATATTCAAGATAGAATTCTTTGAGCATCTCCTTTCTAAAATCACTCCAAGGAAGACTATCATATTGAGTGACACGGTTTATGATAGAGCTATCAACAATTCGTTCAAAGAATGATATCAAAAGATCTTCGGGAAGACCAAAAATCATAGATTGCTCTTCAAACAAATCTAAGTAGCTTGTGATGTTGATGCCATTGAATTTTCCCTTCTCTCTCAACATAGAAGAGACTATTCTTTGGCCTTGTTTCTCAACAATAAGGGATTTGAATCCTTCCTCCATCTTATGTGAATAAGCAAGTGATGCACGATGCTCTAGATCTCTCACAAATGCGTTTACTTCACAACGAAGATGTGCACGATATTGTGAGAAATCCAGTGTAACACTCAAGAATGGTGATAATGATATGATAAAGATAAAAAATATGAAACAAAGGATATGGATCACAACCTCCCAACAAGATCAGAAGCAAATGCCACGAAGCGTTTCACGTCGGATTCAAATGTGGAGGTGATCGCAATCCGGGTGGATCGGGTCCGGTCGTGGCACACATAGGGTGTATGAAGCTAATGAATGTTGGAAGGTTTAAGGACATGAAAGTGAAATTAATGTTGATTATGGAGAAGAGAGAGATGTTGAAATGATTATGGGAATAGGAATGTAGGAGTGCAAGTTAGATTTATGAACATGAATGATAAGAATGAAAGAGAACCATACATACGAATGAAATTTGGAAGGAAGAATGGTCCATTGAAGGAGCTTCTTAAACACTTCCTAATTCCAATCCATATGCATAGTCTTCTTTGGATGATATGTATGCATGACGAGAATAGATGGAACCCTTACACATAAACCAGTTTTTGAAAGGAAGAATGCTCCAATATTGGAGCTTCTTATACACTTTCAGAAACTAATCAATATGTATGGGTATGTATGGATTATATGCATGCAAGTGAATTATGATGATAGAGTTTACTCACAAGCTCAAAGAAAAATCCTCACTGGTTCAACGCAATACTGCGGAGCCTTCTCACACATAGAAGAAATAGAAGACATGTAAAAATACTTAAGAGACTGAGAGAGGAGACAAGAGACAAGTGACAAGTGACATGAATTAAAAGGATTTGAATTACGTTATATGTAAAATATCGTCGTGGTACGTCATGCTAAGCAGTCTACTGATCAAAGATGGTTCCGACCCTCAAACCATGACAGTTCAACCG
The DNA here is from genome assembly GCA_020310875.1 of Ceratopteris richardii. Lineage (NCBI taxonomy): Eukaryota > Viridiplantae > Streptophyta > Polypodiopsida > Polypodiales > Pteridaceae > Ceratopteris > Ceratopteris richardii. The sequence goes on from CM035421.1 coordinate 108,577,577, forward strand.
AATGTCACACGTAAGAAGGTGAGTTCCACTCCAGTGACCCTATGTCTGTCTAGGCTCGTAACGTCTAACTAAAGAAGTCTAAGACTCATTAAAATCAGCTCTAACTCACTCACACGCTCCACCGAGGGTGAGTCAAGATAGAGATGATGGTTTCAAGAGCCTATCCTAGATTGAAGTTCTAACTTAAATTTGAAACTTAAATTTGAAGTTCAAGAGCCACTATATTTGGAGAAACACTGCATTATTGATCTTTGATTGTAAAAAAAGTCTTCTTTGATGGAAAAACTCGTGGATCCTCCTTGCTTTAAGCATAAGTGCATCTCCACCCTTGAATTTGAGCTCATCTTGATCGTACAACATGGCTCAATCAGCTTTCGCCATGTGGTGGCCCTTCAACCCTTCAATTTGCTTAAACTAGAAAACTCCGGTGATCTTGAAAACTGGACTTTGTACTCTTTGACCCTCCAAATAGGCTTTGATGAAGATGAAACTTTGTAGGACTATGTTTCCAAAGATCTCCTTTAGGAATATGCAGAAAAAACTCCCATCTGAATCTCCCTTGTACAAGTTTGACTACATTTGGAAGCTTGCAAGGTGGCATTAAGGTCTCTAGGATACAAGAAGTTGTAGGGTCAAACTAGAAAAATTACATTTTTACAAAATGAACATAGCATATCAATGTGCTACAAGATCCATTTTTTGCTAAAATTTGGGCTATAGACTGCCTTTGACAATCTTTACAAGTATATGGATTTTCATCTAATTTGGTGACAATGAAATTTTTGCCCTAATTTCCCAACTTTGACCAGCTTTGACCAGCTTTGACCAGCTTTGACCAGCTTTGACCGCTACCATGGACTTTCTTGATTTCTTTGAAACTTTGTATGTGACCTTCCTTTGACATCCTTGATGCATCCTGGACTTCTCGAGGAATTCCGACTACCTTCACCAAATATGTTTTTTGTAGACCTTCACAAGTGAGAGAGGAGAGCAAATCTCGACGACAACGTGAGCATGAGAATCACGGATTCGAATAGAATTAGACAAGCCCTCGTTTTTTTTTGTGTTAGAAAAAACGGCACTTTTCAAAGCCGTGTAACTCAAAAACAATGAGCAATTAGGTTAAGCTTGTGAGAGACACTTTTATTCAATTTTTCAATCTGCACAATAGTGTTAGAGACGTGCGAGGTCCAAATCCACCTCCAAAGGCCACTTTTGAGCCCTCCAAGGTTTAAAATTCTAGAGAGAGTAAAATCAAGGCATTTTCTTACAATGAGCTAAATGTAGGACCCTGAACGAGGTACTTATAACATGATTCACAAAAATCTCACACAGGTACTTTTATTCTCTTCCACGTGCTCTACCTTTCTCTCATACAGAGATTTCCTTAATTCTGTCATCTTCATCTTCAAAATCCCACTAGAAAACATGATGCAATTAAGGTCTAGAGAAAGAATATGAAACTTGTCAACCCAAAATTTTTCCTACATGCATGAAATGACCTAATTATTCGTTCTAAGCATTATCCCCACAATGAAATTCAGAAAGTTCAAAATGAATTATTTCACTAGAAAAGAGGCCTATTACAATTCTTCCCCCCTTTAAGAACTCTGTCCTCAAAGTTGGAAAGTGAATGCCATTTCACCAAAATTACTACTATAGATCTATTTCTAAGAAATCTTTCCCTCCTATCTAATATTATTTCCAGTTGAAGCTCAAAAGAGCCATCGTCTTTCAGCTTATAATTGTCCTGCAAAACATGAGCAACATTAGACACATATCTTTTAAGTAAGCTGACATGAAATACAGGATGCACATTTAGATATTTAGGTAATTCCAGCAAATAAGCAAGAGATCCCATCTTTTTCAAAACTTTAAAAGGGCCTGCATATCGAGGAGAAAGTCTATGATCCTTCCCTAGAAACAACTTAGATCGGTGAGGATTAACTTTAAGAAATACCATATCATCAACTTGGAATTCACGTGGTCTTCTCTTTAAATCATAGAACTTCTTTTGTCTTTTCTGAGCTTCTCTTATATGTTTCTTAATTTTTCCAAGTTCTTCATCCATCTTATCAAGGATTTCTTTGGATACTTCTACTTTATTTGGAAAACCGAAAAACGAAGGTGGAGTCAAACAATTATAACCATACATAGCTTCAAATGGAGTCATTTTTATAGATGCATGCCATGCACTATTGTATGCAAACTCAACCAAGGGTAAATATTCACTCCAATTATCCTGCTTTTCATTCACATACATACGCAACATATCCTCAACTACCCTGTTAACCCTCTCGGTTTCCCCATCAGTTTGTGGATGGAAAGTTGTACGCATACGAAGTTGAGTTCCAATGGATTCAAATGTCCCTTTCCAGAAGTTTGACGTAAATCTAGAATCTCTATCAGAAATTATGCTTTTAGGCATTCCATGCAATCGTAATATTTCTTTTACAAAGATTCTTGCAACATTCAAAGCAGTATCAGTCTTTATCATAGGAAAGAAGTGTGCCATCTTGGTAAGCCGATCGACTACAACAAATATGGTATCTGGTCATAGGTAGCTTAGTGATACAGTTCATAGAAATAGACTCCCACTTCTGATTTGGAACATCCAAAGATTGAAGCATTCCTAGCATCCTCTTAAACTTAGATTTCACCTGTTGGCACTTCAAACATTCATTTACATATTTTCTAATATCCCACTTCATACACGGCCAAAAGTAAGAATACTTTGTTTTAACATATGTGCTTGAATAACCTAGATGTGCAGAAAAAGGTGCATCATTACAATCATGCAGTATTTTAACTTTTAGTGGAGATTCAGAAGATAAGCATAGTGGATTGTTACAATACAGTGTTCCATTCTGCAAATGAAATTTTTCCTCATACGTCGATCCAATGTTCGCATTCAAAACATTCAAAATAGGTGCATAAAAAGGATCCTATTTTATCTCTTCTTGAATTTGATTGAGAAAATCAGAATTTATTACAGAAACAAGATTACACAAAGATCTCCGACTCAATGCATCAGGAACCTTATTTTCCTTACCAGCAAGATACTTAATGTCAAAATCATACCCGCTTAATAATTCAATCCAACGCTTCTGCCTGTTGTTAAGCAATGGTTGAGTGAAGATGTATTTTAGACTTTGATGATCTGTTTTCAATTCAAACTTAATCCCTAACAATAGATGTCTCCAGTGCTTAAGTGCATGCACAATAGCAAGCATTTCTAAATCATGAGTAGGATAGTTAAGTTCATGCTTTCTTAGTTTTCTGGACTCATATGCGACCACCCTGCCATCCTGTGAAATAACACATCCTATCTGACTACCACTTGCATCACATGCAACCACAAAAGGCTTTCCCATTTCTGGTATTTTCAAAACACAATTCTCAACGACTTTTTGTTTCAATGTTTCAAATGATTTTTGACAGGCATCACTCCATGCAAATCCTACATTCTTTTTAGTTAATTCGGTGAGGGGAGTAGCTATCTTAGAGAAATCCTCAATATGTGCTCTTTCATATTGTGCCAACCCAAGAAAACTTCTAGCATCCCTTACAGTCTTAGGAATCGGCCAATCAACTATTGTTTTTACTTTTTCTTCATCTATAAGGATTCCTTCTTTTGATATTACTCTTCTTAGATACACAAGTTTATCCTTATCAAAGAAACACTTACTCTTTTTGCCATACAATTTGTGTTCTCTAAGAGTTTGCAAAGTCTTCTTGAGATGTACCGCATGCTCCAAATCATCTTTAGAGTACACAAATATATCATCAAGGAAGACTAAGATGAATTCATCTAGGTTATCGTGAAAAATATTATTCATCAAGCACATAAATGTGGCAGGAGCGTTTGTTAAACCAAAAGGTAGAACCGTAAACTCATAGTGACCATATCGTGTTCGAAAAGCCCTCTTAGGAATATCCTCTGTTTTGATCCTAATTTGGTGATATCCAGATCTTAAGTCAATCTTTGTGAATACGGTCGCTCCACTTAATTGACCTAATAAGTCATCTATGTGAGGGAGTGGATACTTATTCTTAATTGTTCTTTTATTCAACCCCCTATAGTGAATGCATAATCTATAAGAGCCGTCTTTCTTCTTCTCAAATAAAACAGGCGCATCCCAAGGTGAGACACTCGGTTTTATTAAGCCTTTCTTCAAAATATCATCTAATTGAATCTTAAGCTCCTTTAGTTCATCAATGTTAAATCTATAGGGTGCTCTAGAATATGGTTCACTCCCTGAATATAGGTCAATGGCGTGGTTAATCTGCCTAGGTGGGGGTATACCAGGCAAGTCTTCTGGAAATACATTGGCATATTCTTTCAAGAGATTTCCTACATAATCTGGAATATCTTGTTCATTACCTTCCTGATGTAGATTGTTCACATACACTACAAATGTTTTGCAGCCATCACGTATACCTCTAACTATCTACATAGCAGAAATAAGAGTAGGCTTAGGATTAAAGACATCACCTAGAATATGAATAGATTCATCATTTAGCTTCATAGTGATCGTTCTTTGTTCACAATTAATTGTCGCAACATTTTTAACTAACCAATCCATGCCTATGATTACATCACTCTGTTTCATCTCAATTACATGGAAGCCTCCAGAAAAGTGTCTATTAGAAAGAGTAAATTCAAGGTTTTCAACATATCCTTTCGTGTAGTGTAATCGTCCATTGGCCATCTCTACATGTCTGGTTATCTGCATGTTTAGGGCTATCCCTAGATTCTGTACTAATTTGAAAGATAGAAAACAATGGGTACTATCTGAATCGATAAAAAATCAGGTTTTATGCGCAGAAATCATACCCGGAATCGTGATTATAGAAACCTTTGGGAAAGAACTAACCACCATGCAACGTAAAGTAGAGTGAGCGCACTTACCCCCATCATCTGCTTCCTCAATAATTGTACCCTCCTCGATGATGTTTATCACTTTTGATTGTGCGGGTCGAAAGACTGCCTTGTTCGGGCACTCATATGTCGGATGCCCTTGCTCCCCGCAATGAAAACACAGACCAAGTCTTTTTGCCCTCTCAATAAAATTAGGGTCTTGTTGCCACTCAATTGGTTGACGCCTCCTTTGATTTTCCACCGGCCGAGCAGGGTTCTTACCTTCGTCGTTAGAAGATGGAGTTTTCTTTGAATTGTTCATGTTCATTGCAGCAGGTCTTTGTGGCCTATGTCCCGTAGCAATGAATCTTCTTCTATTTGCCTTCTGCAAATTGAACTTCTCCATCTTCTCAAAGTTCTCAGCGATCGCAACAGCATCAAGAAAATCAATGCATCCAGATCCCTTAACTTGATAGCGAAGTTCCTCACGAAGCCCTTCAATAAATTTACTCTTTAGAGCATTACCACTAACCTCTAATGCATATTTATGAAGACGTAGGAACTTCTCTTTGTACTCATCAACAGATAAGCTATGCTTGTCACTTTCGTGTTGTCAAAAATTGTAGAACTCCATCTTCTTCTCCATATGGTAGTGTGGAGAACAATAGTGTTTTTCAGCTTGTTCTCTAAATTCCTTCCATAGAACAGGACCAAAACGCGTTCGAGTCTGCATATATGACTTCCACCATAGCTTCGCGATCCCACGCAGATGCAGGATCCCAACTTTTGCCTTGGACTCTTCACTAAATTGTCGAAGGTCAAAGAAATCCTCTAGTTCTTCAATGCATGCCTCAAGATCTTCGCCACTCTTCTTCTCGCCATCGAGATCATTTAACTTTGCCTTCTTGAAGACTTGGTTAAGAGCAAACTCACCTGGTTCCATATCTTTAGAATTGCGTTTTTGTTTTTCGCGAGGTACACTAGATGTTCCCGCACCTTCATCTATTTCATCGTTCAGCTCCACAAACAAATTTGTTGCTCCTTTTGGTTGCTTTCCCCCTCGTTCTTTGTGCAATTCACCAAGAAGCTTCTGAATAAGCTCCTCTTGTTCACGAACCTTTTGTGTTAGACCTTCCATCGTTCCCGCGGATTGATTCTGCTCTAATACCACTTGTAGCGTTTCCTCAATCACAATCTATCCCCAATCACAATCTTTCGATTACTCAGGAATAATAGTGGAGAGAAGAACGCAGAGATTGCACAAGGTAAAAGAAAATGTGATGCGGAAGAGTAGAACAAATATGACGCAGAGAAGGATGAATTCTGATATTATAGATATGAATCAATGGTTACAATAGCTTTGGACAATAGCTTCTTGACGAAGCCTCTACCTGCCGACCACCCCTGAGCTATCACAATCGCATTCTCACTGGCACTCTCAATCACACTCTCACTCTCACTCTCACTCTCAATCACACTCTCAATCACAAGGTAATTCTCAGATTTTTGTGTGTCCTCCATGTTGATGCGTAGGCCTTCTTATCTTTTTCCGTTTGATCGCAACCGTGCTCCCCAAAGAAGAGTGCGATCCACCAAATTTAGAAAAAGTCGAGTTTCTCCAAAACTTTCGCAAAAAGCCATGCGATCGTAGTGTACTTCCTTTCTTTAGCATACCTGTCAAAAATAGCAGAAAAACACCAAGAAGACATATCCGAAAACATACATAATTAGACATGGTGACACGTGAGCATGAGAATCACGGATTCGAATAGAATTAGACAAGCCCTCATTTTTTTTTGTGTTGGAAAAAACGGCACTTTTCAAAGCCCTATAACTCAAAAACAGTGAGGAATTAGGTTAAGCTTGTGAGAGACACTTTTATTCAATTTTTTTATCGGCACAATAGTGTTAGAGAGGTCCGAGGTCCAAATCGACCTCCAAATGCCACTTTTGAGCCCTGCAAGGTTTAAAATTCTAGAGAGAGAGTAAAATCAAGGCATTTTCTTACAATGAACTAAACGTAGGACCCTAAACGAGGTACTTAGAACATGATTCACAAAAATCTCATACAGGCACTTTTATTCTCTTCTACTTGCTCTACCTTTCCCTCATACAAAGTTTTCCTTAATTGTTTCATCTTCACCTTCAAAATCCCATTGAAAAACATGATGCAATTAAGGTCTAGAGAGAGAATATGAAACTTATCAACCCAAAATTTTTCCTACATGCATAAAATGACCTAATTATTCGTTCTAAGCATTATCCCCACAATGAAATTCAGAAAGTTCAAAATGAATTATTTCACTAGAAAAGAGGCCTATTACAATTCTTCCCCCCTTTAAGAACTCTGTCCTCAGAGTTGGAAAGAAGGATAATGTGTTAGAAAGTCATCTAAACTCACCCAACTCGAATCTTCTACTGGGTATGAATGCCATTTCACGAAAATTTCTACTATAGATCTATTTCTAAGAAATCTTTCCTTCCTATCTAATATTATTTCCGGTTGAAGCTCGAAAGAGCCATCTTCTTTCAGCTTATAATTGTCCTGCAAAACATGAGCAACATTAGACACATATCTTTTAAGTAAGCTGACATGAAATACAGGATGCACATTAAGATATTTAGGTAATTCCAGCAAATAAGAAAGAGATCCGATCTTTTTCAAAACTTTAAAAGGGCCTGCATATCGAGGAGAAAGTGTATGATCCTTCCCTAGCAACAAGTTAGATCGGTGAGGATTAACTTTAAGAAATACCATATCATCAACTTGGAATTCAAGTGGTCTTCTCTTTAAATCATAGAACTTCTTTTGTCTTTTCTGAGCTTCTCTTATATGTTTCTTAATTTTTCCAAGTTCTTCATCCATCTTATCAAGCATTTCTTTGGATACTTCTACTTTATTTGGAAAACCCAAAAACGAAGGTGGAGTCAAACAATTATAACCATACATAGCTTCAAACGGAGTCATTTTTATAGATGCATGCCATGCACTATTGTATGCACTATTGTCTGAGGTCCAAATCCACCTCCAAATGCCACTTTTGAGCCCTGCAAGGTTTAAAATTCTAGAGAGAGAGTAAAATCAAGGCATTTTTTTACAATGAACTAAACGTAGGACCCTGAACGAGGTACTTAGAACATGATTCACAAAAATCTCACACAGGCACTTTTATTCTCTTCTACTTGCTCTACCTTTCCCTCATACAGAGTTTTCCTTAATTCTTTCATCTTCACCTTCAAAATCCCACTGGAAAACATGATGCAATTAAGGTCTAGAGAGAGAATATGAAACTTGTCAACCCAACATTTTTCCTACATGCATAAAATGACCTAATTATTCGTTCTAAGCATTATCCCCACAATGAAATTTAGAAAGTTCAAAATGAATTATTTCACTAGAAAAGAGGCATATTACATTCAGGATGCAATTACGGAGAAAGAGAGAGAAAAAAAGGCAGGTATGAAGGTGCTGAAGAGGGATCATAATCAGGTGCAATTGATGGTCGGCTGGGTCATTTCGCGGATCATCAAAGACGGATATGGAAAGCAAGTAGTTATGGCGAATTCAAGGTCCAATTTAGAAGATATGGAATGAATGTTTCAGAGAAGAAAGGACTCTAAGGGTTACGTATGATTGAGCGGCAGATTAGCAAGGTGATTCTCTGGCGTGAAGAAAGTGATGTCTTTATTTACCTAGGCCTATTGCATGAGCTTTCATCTAAGGAAAAAAAAAACATATTCTCCGATGCTTCTGCCTATCAATTTCAGCCATCTCTAGACTTTTGAGCTACAGAAGCTGAAGGAGTAGGATAGGTTTTGTTATGTGGGCAGGTGGTGAAAACTTATGCATGTTATTTTAAATATTTGCAGAGCAACGATATCTGTTCGGAAGGTTCTTTTGAGATAGAATAAGAAAATGCTTTGTTGTTTAGAGTCTTGACCATCCACTTTCTCTAAGAGAAACTTATTTTGCTCGTCTAAGTTGAGTGGGTAGGTAAATAAATGGTAAAACGTGCACTATCATGTGCTTAACTTTATGGTTTATCCTGGAAACAACTATATAGAAGGCCACGGGGAGCAGTGGGGTGCATGCGTGAGCAGGAACAAATAAAGGAACAAAACAGGTGTGGAAGCATTGAAGTTCTTTTGCTCACCATCGGTGTTCGACCAACCATAGGCTTATTTGTTGTGAGATATAAACAACACATTTGAACCTTACCTATGGCAAAAACGGGTAGCAGCTTGCAGTCCAAACCTCTTGAGGGAAGTCCAAAGTGGTGCACTTTGGAAGGAAGTTTTGACTACAACTTGATCATGATGGTTTTGCTATTGGCTTTCCAGTAGACAATTGACCTGTTTCTTCTATGTACATTTATTGGCATAGTATAATAGCTAAAAATCATTTGTCGTACATTGTTCCTACTCTTGCGCAATACATATAGTGTACGGAAGTATTTTGGCTGTTCATATAATAAATAGACAATATTCGAGCAAAAAAGAAAAAAGCAATGCTCGGTTTTCGCCATCTGACCTTTGCTTTAACGATTCAAAACTTTATATTCCATCTCAATCTTTGTTATCGGTTTTCATATCTTTGAAGATGAGGAGGTAGTTTACGCAATGCACAATTGATGTTCTAGGCACCGACACCCTCATTTGCTTTCGGGAACGTTTGCTGTCACAAAGCTCTAACAAAATTGAAGCTTGGTGCTAAATTGTTATTCCAAGTGAATCTAGTACATGAGAATTAGTCAGACTTTTTTGAGTTTCCATCTTCAGTGTCAAGTTGAGTTCCATCACTTACGCTCGCTAAAGCACCGCACATGCGCCGCATGTGTGGAACATTGATGGTTGACAACTCCAATTGGCAATGGAAAGTAGAGCTATAGCCACTATGAAAAAACTCTTAGTTTGGTTAGACTGCATATGTTACCTCAAGGTTGTTATGCTTTATGGAATAATGAAATGTTATATATTGATTTTAATGTCATGAGGTTTTTAATGTGATTGTGTTTTGATTTAGCACGTGAAGACTCATGAGGGTATGAATGTACATGGATTTATTAAGATATTCTTGAAGATACTTCAAAGACAATGTTTTAGATATTCTTTGTGAAAACATTAGATCACTTTAGAAAGCAACATCTTTGTAAAAATAGTAGGTCGCTTAGAACGCAATGATTTTATAAATACAATAGATTTTCATAAATGCATGCTTTTCAAAGTGCTACCTTCATGCATCTTCTATTCAAGACATAATGAAAACTACCTATAAATACATAGCTTTCATAAACTCTTCCATTAGTGTATGTGGGGGGAGATTGTATCCAATTATGTGTTTAGTCTCTTATCTCTCAGAATTTTGTGAGTAATTTTGTGAGATTTCATTTTTGTACTATCTCTCTTCATGTTTGCGAGGTGTGCATATCGACATTGGGTCCTGGTTTGTGGCATCCACTCGTGATTTTGCATCTATTTTAGTCATCTAGTTCAGGATTTCATTTATCAAGTTCATTTGTTTTTGGTTTGCCAGTGTACTTTTTCAAAGTTTTTCGAATTTGTTACAATGCACTGTGCACTATGCACTATCCTCACTCTGCTCACTATGCTCACTCTTCTCATTATGCGCATTGTTCTCACTGTGTTGAGTGAACCCACTGTGCTCATGTTGCTCTTTGTACTCACTATATTCCTTGTACTCCTTGTACTCTTTGTGCTCACTATTCATGGTTCTGACTCGTTTATCAAGTTTGTTTATCAAGTTTGGTTATTGATTCGTTTATCAAGGCATTGACTACGACATACAACTATGTCATAACTTTGGCATGTTTGGCTTCTTTGGCATTCATGGTTCTCTTGGGTTGGTTCCGTTGGCATCCAATGGCTACATGGAAACCATCTTTAACTTATTAGTGGCAATAGAGCTTCATTATTTCCCTATTTTTCTTACTTATTTCCCTAGTTGGATCACTTAGCTCCTTATTTAGAATATAAGGATTTGAGCCCACCACCTCTCATTTACAAGAGATATGCTTTGTCCACTAGCCTATTTTCCCTTTTTGATACCCTATTCCTTTTGATTAATATTTTACACTAATTTTACCGCATTTTCCCCTTATTTATTTATTATTATTATTATCATTATTATCTATATATATAGTTTCAAGAATAAATATTTCCTTAATTATTTTTACATTCTTAGTAATACATTTAGGTTCTATATAAGACCATGGACCCTTCCCATGATACCGAGGATTTTGGTACATCACCTAACCTAGGGTATCACTTGAGCAACAATTAGAGCTTTTGCAGCATAAACTCCAAGATGCTCAAAAGGAGATTAAGGAATGTGATGTTGTACTCCAACAAATACAAAGTGATGACAACAACCTAGTTAGGGTAGTGAAGTCCATTATCATTACGCAAGAAGAAGGCACACATTCCAAGATTAGTGCCAAAAATTTCCAATTTTCAAAGGATGGCATATTTTTTCTTTCATGGCTATCCCAATTTGATGACTCTTATTCTGAAGAATCATTTTCTAAAATTGAGAAAGTGAAATTTGCTACTAAGTATTTAGTGGGTAAGGCCCAGTTATTCTAGAATGTTTCGTGGCATAGCACTGATTGTCCCATCACATGGATCACATTTCAAGAAAAGATCAAGGCATCCCTTCTTCCTCCCCTTTTCCACTTACAAGCTCATCGATCATGGACAACATCTAGATAGAAAGATGGAGATACTGTATCTATTGACATTGAACGTTTTTGGCAATAACTACTACTTATTTGTTCCCTCGAAACCATTTCTAAAGATACCTTGCAATGGAAGTATGAAGATGGTTTGGAGATGGCAATTCAAGCCAAGCTCAACAAACCACATGTTACAACCCTCTATGAATTGATTTCTTTTGCACATGTTGTCGAGAAGGACTTTCAATCCATCCCCAAGTCCATTCGCTTACAACAAACGCATCAATGGCAACCACCAATCCAACCCAATTTTCATTTTAAGCATAATTTCACTACTTTTAAGCACCATCCTAGTTTTCAATATGATCCTCAATCCAATTTCTCATCAGTACCCAAGACAACCCCCTTACAACCTACCAAACCTCCAAGTCTTTAAAGGACAACGATGGATGCTCAACAAAAGAGCCCCCTATCACTTGATTGCATTGTGGTAAGTTTGTTCATACAAAAGTTAAATGTAGGTTGCAAACTAATGTACGAAACCTATCGGATCTCAAGTACATACCATGGAGGTGGTTCATGAAGACACTCAACTTCATTGGACCAAAGAAGCACTAGAAAAAGATCTAAGTACCTTGGGTAACGAAATTTCTATTCATTCTTTACTTTACATGCAAGGTAGTATTAATGATAAAATTGTTAATATTTTACTATATGATGGTAGTTCTCATGATTTTATTTCATTTAAACTAATACAAGATCTTCACTAAAACATACTTTCTTCTATATATAAAGTTAAGGCTTCATTTCAAGGAAATAGATATAATGTTACAAGTGAAGAGCATAACATACAAATTTGTATAGGTTCTTATAGATGAAGGCACTACTGCTTTGCATTCCTACGATGTTATACTTGGCATTTATAGTCCATGCATTGATTATCATACACACACAATGAGTTTTTTTTATTCCTATAAGGATTGTTTTATGGCTGAATTTCGTTCTAAACTACCACCTTCTAGGGGATCTATTGACCTTAGAAGATTTAATTCTTGGTAGTTCTCCTACCCATAAAAACACCTTATAGGCATGGAACTTTACATATAAAAGAAATCGCTAATCATGTTGAGGGTTTATTCCACAAAGAACTTATAATCCCTAGTTTGTCTCCCTTTGGATCACTTGTTCTCTTAGTAGAGAAGAAGAACAACACTTATAAGATATCCATTGACTATAAAGCACTCAATAAGATGACAATTAAAAATAGATATCCTATTCCTAGCATAGATTATTTTCTAGAAAAACTTCATGGATCACATGTTTTTAGCCAAATTGATCTTAAATATGGGTATCATCAAATACAACTGACATCTATAAGACTCAAGTTCTTCACTTTGCATTCATGGGAATATCTTTTGGACTTACCAATGCACCTGCTACATTTGCACATATGATGAATAGCATTTTCCTTGATTACCAACCTTTTTTTTCTTGTTTTCTTTGACCATGAAAAGCATTTAGCAACATCCTTTAATTTGTTATGCAAAATAAAAAATTATGCAAATCCTCTAAAGATTGAATTGTTTCAAAAAAGAATTAGAGTATTTAGGACATATTATTTCTAGTCAAGGTGTTCATTTAGAACCAAAGAAAATTAAAGTAATTGAAGAATGGATTGTACCTCAATTTGTGGATGATATATGCTCTTTTTTGGGGTTAGCTAGTTGTTATAAAAAGTTTGTAAAAGCTTTTTCTGATTTATCACTTCCACTCACATTATTATTGAAGAAAAGGTTAAAATGTTCATGGGGATATGCACAACAAAAATCTTTTGAAAACCTCAAACATACATTTCTCATGCACCTCATCTACAATTACCAATTTTTTCACAACCTTTCCATGTAGTTACGGATGCAAGTGTTCCAGTATAGACGTTATACTCATGCAAAGTTATCATCCATGTGCATTTGAAAGTAGGAAAGTTAAATATTCTAAAAACAATTACATTACATATGATGAGGAACTTTAAGCTATTGTGCATGCTTTAAAAATTTGGGGACATCACCTTATGGGTTTTGAAGTTATAATAAAAACAATCCAACAGGGTATTAAGCATTTATTAAATCAACCATTGATTTCTAAAAGACACATTAAATGGGCTTCATCCATACAAAACTTTCAGCCTCTAATTCAATATCAACCTTGCAATGCTAATGTTGTAGATGATAGCCTCATTCATTTCCCAACCCACAAATAAATATTTTTTCAATAAATAATATTTAGGTAGTTGATATTCATTCATTCCATGACATGATTCCTACATATACATCTCATTTATATTTTTCACAAACATGGACTCCTTTCAATAATTCTACCCCATCTAATGAGGTTCACTACACGTTTGATAATGGATTCTTGTATTATCAACACAAGTTATGCATCACATAAGTTTTTTAAGTATTTGTTATGAAAGAGATGAATGAACCACCGTATATGGTTCAAAGGGGCATAAAAGTACTATTTCTACGTGTAAAGAAACATTCTTTTGGCCGAATATGGGAAAGGATATTACAAAATATATTTCTCATTGCATTATTTATCAACGTCTGAACTGACATCATGGTAAAGCATTTGGATTATTAATGCCACTTCCCATATCTAATGAGCCATGGAAACAATTTTCTATGGATTTTGTAACTAATATTCCTACAACTTCATCTCATAATGATATGATATGGATAATTTTTGATAGATTTAGTAAACATGCATATTTCATTCCTTGTTAAAAGACTATTTTTGCACTTGAAGCTGCTAAGTTATTTATTAAATATATTTTTCCACATCATCATTTTCCAAATCAGATCAAGATGTTTGTTTTTCTAATCACTTTTGGGTTGCATTATTTAAAAATTTAGGTTCCAAAATAGATTTTAGTTCTACATTTCATCCTAAAACTAATGGGCACAATGAAGCTACAAATATTACTAATTTAAATTTACTACATTTTTATTTTTTAGATAATCCAAGCAATTGGGTTGCATAAATAACACAACCCATACCACTACTCAATTTGCACCATATGAAATTGTTTATGGTAGAAAGCTTTTTACTCCCGTGTCTATCACTCAAACTGATATACCTATGGCTGATTCTTTTGTACAATATCATATTTCTATACTTCATGAGGTTCATGAGCACATTAAAAAGATTCAAGAAGGTTGCATGCATAATGTTAATAAGAAATGATAGCTAAACAATTGAATGAAAATGACTTTGAATTGTTATGAATAATTAAATGACATTTGAAAAATATCTCACAACATCCTAAGCTTAAGATTGCACCACATCATTATGGACATTTTTTGTATTATTAAAAAAATAAAATAGAATGATTTTAGATTAGACATATCTAATCATTGGAATATACATAGTTCATTTCATAATAGTTTGTTGAAATCCTTTAAAGGAACTTTACCGCTCATTCGTATTTTAGATTATCCTTCTTCACTTGAAAACGATTTTGAAATTCTAATTCTAGAGAAAATACTTGATTATGATGTTACTACTACACACACTGGTAAGAAATATTATAGATATTTAGTTGAATATAAAAAATCTTTCACTTGAAGAATCTCAATGGATACATAAAACATCATCAAGTCCACATTATTATCATCTAATTTCTGCATATCATTCACAGTCACATTAAATTCTAGTTTTCCATTTCCATCCATGTGTTTTTACATGGAACATGTTTATGACTATTTAGTGATGGGACATGTGACTAACCATCCATATCTATTTTTTTCTTATCAACTAAGGTCACTTTCTTGTGAACTGGGAGGCATGTTATACTTTATGGAATAATGGAATGCTATGTCTAGATTTTAATGTCTTGAGGGAGGTTCTTAATGTGATTTTTTTTTATTAAGCATGTGAAGACTCATGAGGATGTGAAGGCATGTGGATTTATTGAGATATTTTTGAAGATAGCTAAAAGATAGTATTTTAGATATTTCTTGTAAAAATAATAGATTGCTTTAGAAAGCAATGTTGGATTGATTTCATCCTTTGAATTGACAAACATGAAAATTAAAAATTATAAGGAGAAGTTATCCAAGTGAAATGTCGAGTTATGATAGTTTTGTGGCAAAATCGTTTGCATACATGATGCATGTCATCAAAGAAAAAAATATTTAGATATATGAAGAAGCTTGCAGAAAAAAGAAATGGAGCCAAACTTAAAGAGGACATCAAAACTTTCATAGATAAACACACATTGGAGCTCATGCCAAAGAAAAAAGATATCAAGATTATTGCAAACAAATGGTTGTTCAAATTGAAGAGGAATGTTGATGGTTCACTAAATTAATGAAATAAAAAGAGAGATATAGGGAATGATGTTACACGGATTAAAGCTTCCAAGGGAAATCTTGGTA
Organism: Ceratopteris richardii; assembly: GCA_020310875.1. Lineage (NCBI taxonomy): Eukaryota > Viridiplantae > Streptophyta > Polypodiopsida > Polypodiales > Pteridaceae > Ceratopteris > Ceratopteris richardii. The sequence continues at coordinate 108,593,569 of CM035421.1, forward strand.
AGGAATTTAAAATTTTAGATCTTGGAGAGCTAAAATATTTTTTAGGAACTAAAGGTTTCTATTAGAAAGGTGGTATTTTGTTGATGCAAAGGAAGTATGTTGTCGAGAAGATGGCACATGGTTGGTGGATCGGTTCAACTACCAAGTCCAAGGATGCACATAAGGTGCTTCAAACAAGCTCAAGTGGTGGAATGGAGACTCAGAGAGACAAATAAAATCAAAGAAAATTGATCAAATCACTTACAAGACATACCATCATATAGGAGAAAGAAATTGATTCATAATAAGTGTTTATACAATTATAATTAAAAATAATGAAAGAAACATGTTACCTATTCATCATAGATCATAACATTGGTTCATAATGTTGATTTCTAATGTCCATCAATCCTTCATCATGTGTGAAGAGCCTCCTTGTCATAAAATTGAACCTCCATTTCCTTCCTTAAAGTCCATCTTCATAGTGTGTGTGTGTGGCCATCCTCCTCAACTAGAAAACTCCAAGCATAGAGCTTCTTCCAACATGTCTTTCATGTCCTTCAAATAGAGAAAGCTTCTCCTCCAAGTGTAGAACGTTAGAATCCCTCTTTCAAAATATGTGTGTAGCCTCCATGTCCTTAAACTCCTCCACATTGAACACAATAGTGTTGGTCTTCAAGATTGAGCTTCTTCAATTGGTGCCTCTTGAGATGATCTAGAAAACATGTTTGATGCTCCTCCTTCCTGCAACACTAGATGTTCATAAGATTGGATCATTGGATGATCAAGAGATGATGTCGTGAAGATGAGCCCTTGCTTCTTTATATAGCTTTCATGTTTCGCGCACGTTGATGCTCTTTAAATAAAGCAAAATATCGTTCTCCCAAAAGAATGCGCTTTAAGTTTTCGAAAAACAATGCGGAAAATTCTACGCAAGGCACAAATCGTAAGGTTGCTTTTCTTTTAGTTATTTAAGTATTGATTTATGTTTTTTTGGTTTTGCTTTTGTTTTGATTTTTATAATGTTTTAATTCTTTTAAAATTGGGTTTACACTATGGAGTGGAGCGTTTACATGTTTAAGGTAAATAAATGGATAATATATGGGTTTCATATTCAGTGTTTTCACACTACAAGTTTTAAGGTTGAATTTCACATGGATAAAGCAAGAATGAGGTTCACACGGGTGTGTTTTTGAATCAAACTCAATAACATAATTAATCATTTTTCATAAACATAATGTAATGCAAAGCTAACCAAAACTTTTTATTCCTCATTAGAAGATGTATCATCGCTCTCAATAATCTCATTCATCATTATGATTACAAAATTTTTTTAAAAACACATTAGTAGTAGATCATAAAAACTTGCTAGTCATCAAAAGAATCCTTTAATTGATTCTCAATTTCTTTTATGATTTTATCAAATATGCATAATTGTTTTGATATGTTTTCTTGCTCATGATTCGAATCACTATGTTGATCATTTTTTCTACTTATATTTCCATCATCTTTTTGTTCTCTAATCTCATCTTGAATTTTGGTTTGAATTTGGTTAAATTTTTCTTTCATAAAACTTTTAACCTTTTGACGATAAAAAAGATTGTCATTATACAAAAGCTTTGCATCAACTTGGATATACGTTGTGCGATCTTCCTTATTTTTAACTTTAATTAACTTTTCATGCTCTTTTTTATTTGATTGTAATCGTTCATTCAAACATTTCTCAAATCTTTTTGAATCTATGTGTAATTATTCATCTTAATTCACATTTATGGAGGTCTCTTTGTTTTTAGTTGAACAACTATTTCATGATCATAAGATTGATTATTGTTAGGTTTATTTGGAGTCCATTGCTTCTTCAATCTATTAAATGATCTTGAACTATGTCTTAAGTTCTCGAAACCAACTTTTATACCACCTCTTCCTAAATTCAAGTGTAAAGGTAAATGATCATGATAATTATGTATTTTGCGTTCAAGTTCAAGTACCACATTTTGTCTAAATGCATTGTCATATGCAACACACTTCGCATCTAAATGATCGATTTGATCACACCAAAGACATCTAGCACTCTGATTATGGACTCTATTTGTTCTTCTATGTAAAGAGCTAGGAGTGAATGTTCTATGATCGAATAAAGGGTTTTGTTCAATAGAATGTGTAGATATATTTTGAACTTGAACTTGATGATCATATTTACACTTATATATTGCAATTTTTCTTACTTGATTCGATAGAATATCAATAGTTTCTTTCACAATTGAAATGTCATAGCTAATAGTTTTGAATACCATAATTTCTCTCACATGATTCGATAGATTATCCATACTTTCTTTCAAAGTTGAATGTTCATAGTGAAGAGTTCCTTCTTGATTCCCAAACTCTTGATAAAACTATATAATTAATGATTTGATAACATTACTAAATTCTTTCTATATTGGAGCCATCTTTGTGATACATGAAGTTAATGAGTTGATCTTTGAGTAAAGTTTTTCCTCCATGGACGCAATTATTCGTGACTCCATATCTTTAAATTGCTCATCATATTCTGGAAATTTCTTTTTAATCAATGCTTCCACACTAGAATCTTTGTCTTGTGTGGTGTGTTTTGCAACACCCTTTTTGCTCATTGTTCACTTATGTGATGAATGTAAACGTAAAATATGAGTACCTAAAATTGGCTTGAAGAACATGTTTCAAGTGGCTGAAAATGTGGATATATCCATTTGTAGTAGCTTCGATCGATGAGAAGGGTGAAGGGAAGAGGATAAGATGCTTGCAAGTTTCCTTGGAGGAACTCACAAAATCTTGTTCAAGCTACCACACCCAACGAAGTAGAGGTTATTGCACCTCTGTAATGCACATATATGGAATGCAAAATAATGTAAATTTATGTACCTGAGATGCTCTACCGTTTCTTCACATCGGGTTCAACTGTCACGAAGATAGCACATGGTTGGTGGATGAATTCAATTGCCAAGTCCAACATTACATGCAGGTTGCTTGAAGCAACCTCAGGTGGTGGAATGGAGACTCAAAGAGACAAATAAACTCAAAGGAAATTGATCAAATAACTTACAAGACATACCATCATATGGGAGAAAGAAATTGATTCATAATAAGTGTTTATACGTTTATAATTGAAAATAATGGAAGACAGATGTTACTAATTCTTCATAGATCATAAAGTTGGTTCATAATGTTGATTTGTAATGTCCATCAATCCTTCATCATGTGTGAAGGGTTTCTTTGTCATAAAATTTAACCTCCACGAACCTCCTTGAAGTAGTTCACCTTCAAAGTGTGTGTGTGTGTGGCCATTTTCTTCAACTAGAAACCTCCAAGCATAGAGCTTCGTCTAATATTTCGTTCATGTCCTTCAAATAGAGAAAGCTTCACCTACAAGTGTAAAGTGCTAGAATCCCTCCTTCAAAATATGTGTCTCGCCTCCATGTCCCTCAACTCCTCCAAATCAAGCACAAGAGTGTTGGTCATCAAGATTGAGCTTCTTCAATTGATGCCTCTTGAGATGTTCTTGAGAGGATGTATGATGCTCCTCCTTTTTGCAACTTCCATCTTGGGTTATATATGGGAGAAACGATTGTATGTGAACTGCCCTAGATTAAACCAACGAAGGTCCTAAGATTGGGGATCGGATGGATATTATTTGTAATCGCCACATGAATGGTTTGAGAAATTTGTAGGGTTTATAGGCGGTGAATAGGAAAATTTCATTGAAGGATGGGAGTAAGTAAACATGTGGCATATCTGTTCTCTAACATTTGGTATTAACAGATTGGGAGGTATCTTTCGGAATACAAAAATATACATCATCTACCTAATGTCATCTTCTCACTCTCAAAACCTTTAAGAAGTAGACATGGAGTTTGAGGGGTAGTTGAATGAGGAGATGGTTCATACAAATGTGATACATGATGCAAGTGTGGATTCAATAAGCTTTTCACGATACTTTATTGTCTTTTAGGTTATCTAGTAATCATTTTTGAACTCATCTCTCTGCCCTCAACCATGAAGGGCTATGTAAGAAACGGATCTTGTAGAGCCAACTTTCTTCCTCACACGCGCAATTTTCTTCATTTCACATGCGCAAATTTGTATCTCATGCAGTCTTTCACGCTATTGTTTGATTGCGTATTGCTTTAGCAATGGAATTCGAACCTATTTCTATACTTTATCTGAACGTAGTTAAGGAGACGTCTTTGATGATGACGTGGCATGCAAGCAACTTTGTAATATCAATTGTGAATGAAAATACAATGACATTTAGGTATCACCGTGGTGAGAACAAGATGCTTCTCGCCATAGCCGGTACCGAGAATCAAGGCGAGAATTGGTTTAGATTGTGAGTGTAGTCAGCTTTCATCATCTGAGGCACAGAGGGAGCGGACAACGAGAATCCATCTACCGGGTCGAGAGCGACAAGGGCAGAAAAGTTAACTTCGTCATTGGCATCCGAAGAAACCTTCCGCAACCGACCTTGTAAGAATTCAAAATGGAGAAATAGAAGGAACAAACGCTAGTGGTGATGTATTCAATGGCCACGCGCGAGGCTGTAAATGGATTGCAAGTTGAAAGCTCACTGATTCCATATCAATGTTAATCTACTGAGCACGTTATCTTGCTGTGACACTCTTCTGCATTGAGCTTTCATTTCCCGGACGTCTCAAGATGAGTCGAAGATGGACTCTGCTGAAATTTTTTCAGAGAGGTCATAAAACAAGCATATGAGTGCATAGGGACATAGGGACTTCTTAGAAAAGGAGGAAAACCATTGCAATTACTTGAAAACATTCATTTTTTTGGTGCATATATCCAGAAATATTACCGAAATGCTATCGAATCTTTTCTAGGTATTGCCATAAAATTATCATATCATAGAGAAGTGCTTGAATTGCAACAATGGGTGATAACATTCGAAAAATAGTGGAAGATAAACTTAACAAAGACAATTATCACACATGGTCATATAGGATGGAGAATTCTATAATGGGAAAAGAATTATGGGGATTAGTGAGTGGAGAGGAGGAGTGTCCTCAATTGCTAGATCACCCAAACATAAACCAGCAAAACGAATATACAACAAGGATAGAAAATTCTAGAAAGGTCCTCCATTGAATTTGGATATGTATTTTAAAGAACCTCATACCATATATTATGAAGGCTAGCACACCAAAAGAAGCTTGGGACATAATTCATAAAATATATGGTACATCCATAGAGGCTAGAAACATTCACTTAAAGAAAAAATTGCATAGTGTATGGCATGGCAAGAGATCCATTACCAATTATGCTGCTGAAATTAGAAAGATCACTAATGATTTAGCTTCCATAAATTGGAAGGTTGAAGATGACGATATGGTATGAGTTATGTTGAATGGTCTAAGATTGCAATACAATAGTTTAGACACTTCTATCTTAGTAAGAGGCACCATGTCAAATTTTTACAAGCTATTAGCTCTTTACATGACACACAAACTAAAGCTGGGATTGAATGCATGAGGAAGTGAAAACTCAAGAGATGATGAATTGTTTCAACATAGAGCAAGAGGTTCTAGTCCTGGTCATTCAACTTCTAGAAATGTAAACACAATGGATATGCCAAGAGGTAGAGGTAGATGAAACTCAAGAGATAGAGGAAGATCACATGCACCTAGAAATTGTTACCATTGTGGCAAATATGGAAATTTTGAGAAAGATTGCTATCAGAAGCAAAATAGCCAAAGAGGAAGACGTAGAGGCCATTATGCATCACATGCAAACTTCTCTGTGAAAAGTTCATATAGAGATTATGGGAGAGATAATATGTTTGCAATGGAGCATCTGTTGAATAGCATGCCTAATCTTGGAAATGATATGAATTGGTACATAGACTCTGGTTGCACAAATCACATGAGAAGCATATGATATTGGTTTGAATCTAAGGAGCCTTTGAATACTAAAGAGTATGTGGCAGTTGTTGATGATAATTTACACTTGATTAATGATGTTGGAAATGTACTAGTAGTATAAGAAAATGATGTTGGAGACACACTAAGTGATATTTTACATGTGCCTAACATTACTAAGAATCTAGATTCAGTTGGTCAGCTTGCGGATCAAGAGATGGAAGCAATAAACATGGTTGTTTCATACATGATTTCCAGTATGGAAAAAGAGGAAAATTTCTTGCTCATGGAAAGGAGATGGATAGATTGTTCGCGTTCTACATGGCCACACCTCTTTATCAAAATTTGTATGCCAAGAACAATAACCACTCAGATATACCTGAATTGTGGCATAAAAGAATTGGTCATATCAACTTGAGGAAATTAAAGTCTATGGAGAAGCAAAGGTTAGTACGTGGACTACCCAAATTTTTCCATTTAAATTTTGAGAGGACATGTGATACATGCATGTTTGGCAAACAGCAATGTATGAAGTTTCCAAGAAGAGAAATGCATAGAAATAGAACTCTAGAGCTGATTTATAGTGATGTGGTTGGACCTTGCAGAACAAAACTATTTGGTGGCTCACTCTACAATTTGATATTCATTGACGATTATAGCGGATACAAATGGATATATTTTTTGAAGCATAAAAGTGAAATTTTCAAATGTGAAATTCAAGAACATGGTTGAGAAGCAATTAGGCATGTACATAAAAGGCTTACGATCAAATTCAGAGGGGGGAATATATTTCAAAGGAACTTGATCAATATCTTAGTGACCATGGAATCGAATGGCAATTATCTCATCGATATACACCACAACAAAATGGTGTTGTAGAATGCAAGAATTATGTGTTTGAAGAAGTTGTTAGAGCCATGTTTAATGAAAATTTGACTACTTATGAGAGGCTATGTAAGCATAAGCCAAATGTGAGCTATGTACGAGTTTTTGGAAGTATTTGTTATGATATGTGCCTAGTCAATTGAGATACAACTTTGAGGCTAAATTTTAAAAATGCATATATGTTGGATACTTAGAATGTAAGAAAGAATATAGATGATAAAATCCTCTTAAAAAAGGATGTATAGTGACCAGAGATGTTATATGTAATGAAAATGCATCATGGTATGCAATAAAAAACATGGCTATGATAGAGAATGATAAGGATGACTCTAAGCATAAGGTTCATGATGAGCTAGAAATGAGTCATAGATGTTTTGACCATAAAGAAATCCGAGATTATGGTTCATATGAGTTTCATACACCTAAAATGTCATGGAGTGAAAATGCAAAATATTATGCAAGGAGAAAGGAAAAAGGGAAACAGAAGATGAGCGAGCACATGACTGATTTTGATATTGATAATCAGATAGTTACACCTGGCACATTGAAAAATAAGAAGGAAACATATGTTCCTCTACACAGAAGGAAAGAGATGCATTCAAGAGGAGATGAAGAAACACCTATGAGACAATCTACGAGAGTAAGGCATCGTGTGTATAGATTTAATCTATAAAATAAGTCTATGAAGCTTCACTATGCATATATGATAGAGAGATTCAAGCATGAGGAACCAGAGACTTTTCATGATGCATCACAAGATGAAGATTGGTGCAAAACAATGGATAGTGAGATGAATGCATTGAAAAAGAATGATACATGGGAATTCGTAAAATTTCCACCGATTAAGAAAGCTATTCGATGCAAATGGGTGTACAAAGTGATGGCAAAAGTGATGCTTCAGTGGAGATATTTAAAGCACATCGAGTTGCAAAAGGATGTGCATATGTATATGGATTAAATTATGATGAAACGTTTAGTCCAATAGTTAAAATGGTAAATGGTGAGAAGCGTAAGTACTTGGGCTACTATTAAAAATTGGAAATTGTATCAAATGGATGGTAAGAATGCATTCTTGAATGGAAAATTGCATGATGAAGTCTATATGTAACAATGACAGGGTTATGTGCATCCAAAGTATCCTGACTATGTACTCAAGTTAAAAGAATCACTTTATGGATGGAAACAAGCACCAAGAGCATGCTGTGAATGATTCCGCTAAGAAGCTATTGGACCTTAAGTTTATGCAATCAAAGGTTGATTACTCACTATTTGTATAGAATCAAGGAATAAAATGATTCTATTGATGATTTATGTCGATAATTTGATCATTATTGGCAATGATGAGAAGAGGATTGATGATTTGAAAAAGTAGCTAAAATCTAAATTTTTGATACTGAATCTAGAGAGCTGAAATACTTTTTGGGCATTGAAGTAATTTCAATGCAAGAGGAATTTGGATGATGCAATGCAATTATATACTAGAAATGGTTTAGAGATTTGGTATGACTGCTTGCAAACCTGTTGGTATGCCACTTGATGCTAATGCTAAGCTTATGGGTGATGGGAAATACTTGCATGATGCCAATATGTATCGGAAGATGATTGGAAGTTTGATTTATGTAACAAAGACAAGACGTGATTTGCATTTTGCAATTGGATTGGTGAGTCAGTTTATGCATAACCATGTAGAGTGCACTTGAATGCAATGAGATGCATATTGCGATATGTGAAAGGAACATGCAAATTTCATTTGTTTTATGAAAAAAAAGTTCATCCATATATGTATGCATACACAAATGTAGATTGGGTAGGAAATGTGATGGATCAAAGGTTAACGAGTGGATTTTCATTCTCACTTGGAACTGCATCCATTTCATGAAGTAGCAAGAAGCAACCAATTGTGAACATGTTAAGTATCGAAGCTCAATATAGAGGCATTACACAAGATGTTTGTGGTGCAACATGGATTAAGCGCCTAGTTGAAGACATAGGAGTCTACATTGAAGAAAGCTGGTCATCTATTGTGACAATGTGAGCACCATTATGCTATCAAGGAATCCAATTTATCATGCAAGAGTGAAGCACGTCGAAGTTCACTATCACTTTGTTCATGCCAAGGCCATTGAAGGAGAAGTGGAACTGATTCATATCAGCATTGGATAATAAGTGGTGGATATCTTCACCAAAGCCCATCCCAAAGACAAGTTCATCCACTCTAGAGAAGCTTTAAGAGTTAAAAAGTTTTAGTTTGTATCTAGATTTCATTTCATGTTGATTTTATCTTGTATGGATATATGTATTTATTTCATTTTGTATTCAAACTCATTGTGAGCATGAGGGAAAGATTTGATGACATGGCATGGAAACAACTTTGTAATACCAATTGTGAATGAAAGTACAATGATAGGCGGGTATCACCACCATGAGCATACAAGCCTTATCTGAAATGTTTGCTATGTCACTGTTGTCTCTGCATGTATTTTCATAGTGCCATAGTTGTGCGAAGTCATCATTTGAGCCTTCTATACACATTTCAAACTTATGTACCAATGTTTCTTGACATAAACTATGTAATGAGCCCAAAATTCAAAATAATAAGGTTGAAATTTCTCTTCCATGTTGGTTGTAACATCGAAGTCGACAAGTAATTGCAAGGATCTCCAAAACACAATTCTATCTTCTACTTTCGATGCAGACTTGAATGATCCCATTGATCCTTAGATTCACCCCATTCTTATGAACAAGAACTTTCTCCCATAGTGTGCAACCTTGTTTTTCCATGTATATCTGAATTAATTAGAGACACAAGTTGACATGATTGTCATGTTTCCCATTAACATGTATATCCATAGTTTCCCATTATCAAGTATGATCATAGCCTTGAGTCATGTAGTGGCATGAAAATAAGTACACGAACTTTCAAGAAGTTTGAATAAATGAATACTAGGTAGATTTCTTGATATCTCTTTAGGTAGAGTAATGGAGAAGAGCAACTAGTGGACAAAGAAGTACAACCGATTCTAACCAATGGGAGTACTAATGTACAATGAATACTAGTCCTTTTATAAGTGTTTTGCCTCCAAATTTGAATTTTAATTCAAACTTGGCTCTACCTTAAAGTGCTTCCTCCAAATTAGGAGTGATTCGTATATCTCCTAACTCCATGAGATGTATGGAATTACAAGATTCTCTCAAGAAGTTATCCTTTTACAAGTGGTAAATGATCAATCATTACAAACAATGGTTCACAAGCTTCAATAATTTTTTGCACATATTTTCTTCCATGCCTAGCCAAATGTGAAGGCTTCGACATTTGCACGAACAACTCCCCCTCAAGCCAAACATCTTGGCTTGCACTTCTTCATGAGTCTTCTTGAATGTCCTGCAATCCAATCATAGTTTTGAACCTGCAAAGTTTAGTACCATCAAGTGCTTTGATTAACGAATCTGCACATTGCATATTTGTAGATACATATGCCAACTGAATCACTTTGCTTAATAGCTTCTCTCTAACATAGTGATAGTGCACTTCTATATGCTTGGCTCTTGCATGATAGATAGGATTGGCTCCAAGATGCAAAGAACTTGTATTATCACCAAAGATCATAAGGTGAATGAGTATGAAGTCCCAAATCTAAGTGAAGCAATCTAATATAAATAGCTTCTTGTGTAGCATTGGCTAATCCCCTATATTCAGCCTTTGTTGAAGATAGAAGAATAGTAGCTTTCTTCTTGGAAAACCATGAAATGGGCTTATCACCTACAAAAAAAAGATATCTAGAAGTTCTTCTTCTGACATCCTTACAACCTGCCCAATCCACATCTGAGTGTAGCGTAATGTCCAATCTGATGTGTATGGGAAGTAATGACCTTGATTTTGAGTACCTTTGAGATACTTGAAAATCCTTTCCAAGTGAGGTTCTCTAGGTTTATGCATGAATTGACTCAAATCACTTACTCCATAAGATATATCTATCCTTGTTAATGCTGCATAGTTTAAAATCCCAACTATGCTTTCATATCTTGCAATGTGTTCAAGCAAATCACCTTCATGAGCACTCAATTTATGATTTACCTCCATAGGTGTGCTAGCTACATCTGCATTCTCCAAGTGGAATTTCTTCAACATGTCCCGCAGATATTTTCTTTGAGTGATATAAATTCCAGAGTTAGTGTATACTAACTCCAGTCCAAGAAAGTACTTCAAAAACCCTAGGTCACTGATTTTGAACTCCTACATCATTTGGTTCTTGATTTGTTTGATGACATTGGCATCACTACCTATCAGAATGATATCATCAACATATACACATAATCATATCATTTTTGAGTTACTCTTCTTGAGAAACAGAGAAGAATTTTCCTTGCTCATCATGAATCTTTGATCTTGAAGCTAGGTTGTTAACTTATGGTTCCATGCCCTATGTGCCTGCTTCAAACCATAAAGAGCTTTTTTCAATTTGCACACATAATTTACCTTTCTTGGGTCTTCATAGCCAGGAGGTTGAGCCAAGTAAATCTCCTCTAAAATACAGCCATTGGAGAAAAGCATTTTTCACATCTAGCTGATACATATCCAATTTCTAGATGTAGCTACACTTATGAATACTCTGATGGTTGACATTTTAACCACATGTGAAAATGTCTCTTCATAATCTACTTCTTGGGTTTGTGCAAAACCCTTAGCCACAAGTCTAGCTTTATACCTGTTTATGGATCCATCTCAGTTCCTCTTGATTTTGTAAATCCATCTATAACCAATTACCTTCAATGATTCATTCTTGGGTACTAGCTCCCAAGTATAATTCTGTTGGAGTGCTTCTATTTCTTCATCCATAGCTTTCTTCCATTTTTCTTTTGTACTTGATTCTTCATATGAAGCAGGTTCTTCAAGTGATAAATCTTTAGCAAGATAAATGGAATGATTAGTAACTAATGAAGTATCATACCCATATCTGATTGGCTTCTTACTCTCCCTTTGTGATCTCCTTTCTGCTTGGTTGGATGATTCAGGTATGTCTTCAAATCTCTTCATCTTGGCCTTTCCTTTTGATTTCCATGCTTTGAATTCTTCTAAGTTGATGGTGTCATCATCATCTAATTTGATGTCTTCAATTGTGCGTGGCTCCTCCTGGGTAAGTCTTGAAAATTCTTCTTCCAACTCATATGGTAGTTTGACCTTCCTGCATTCACTTTCAATCCAAGAATCTTTCTCATCAAACACAACATCTCTACTGACCATAAGGCCTTTGTTGGATAGATTATAAAGCATGTATCTTTTCTGATTTAAATCATACCCTATGAAGATGCATCTCTCTACCTTACGGTCTAACTTACCTCTGATTTGAGATGGAACATGCACATAAGCAATACATCCAAATATTCTCCAATGATCAAGTGATGGTCTCCTACCATGGCATGCTTTATATGGGGTCATCCCATCAATTGATTTGGATGGCAACCTATTAATAAGGTAAGTGGCATTAGAAACACTCTCTACACACAAATAATTAGTCCACCTACTGAAATTTTCAATGAATGACACATAATACCTTGAGCCTAAAATTGAAGGATCCTTGCTTGGTCCTTATACATCTGTGTGAAAAGTTCCAAATAATCCTCATGCATGTAGCCTTTCTTTGTAAAGGGTAACCTGTTTCATTTACCAAACTGACAAGCACCACATTTATAGATCATGTGTTGCTTGGAAACATTAGGTATCCCAAGTACACATTGATCTCTACATATCTTCTTCAAGGTTCTCTCACCAATGTGCCCTAATCTTTTATGCCAAATCTCTAACTCAGACAATGTTTGATCCTTGTAATTATAAAGTGCAATGTTTATAGTGTCCTCAAGCTCAAATGTAAATAATCTACCTGTTTTTTCTCCCTTTGTAATTCTATTGAACCCATGTTGGGGGTCCTCCACAAAAGCTCCATATTTATTGAACCTAACAACTTTGTAATATCAATTGTGAATGAAAATACAATGATACGTGGGTATCACCACTGTGAGCATATGCGCCTTCTCCGGAATGTTTGCTATCTCACTCTTGTCTCTATGTCTATTTTCACAATGCCATAGTTGATCGAAGTCATCATTTTAGCCTTGTAAGCACATTTGAAACTTATGTACCAGTGTTTCTCGACGAAAAGTCTATAATGAGCACAAAATTGGAAATATTTCTCAAAAAGGGGTTTTCAACTTGTGGTTGAAATTTCTCTTGCCCCTTGGTTGGAACATCAAAGCTGATAAGTAATTGCAAGGATATCCAACATGCCATTCTAACCTCTACTTTCCATGCACTTTTGAATGCTCCCATTCATCCTTAGACTCACCCCATTGTTATAGCTACCAATATTTGATACTAGCACTCAGTACCTTCTATGGATAAATCTTTTATACTTTATCGAAATTGATAATTAATTATCATGAAAGATATTTTGCTAATAGTGCTATTAAGACTGCTTCAAACGGCACATCACCTTGTACAGATGCACATGTAATCATTTCTTGCATCTAAATACTCCTCAGAAATCTTATCTTATTCACTTTTTATTTAAAAAATGGCTCCTTCAAAAATGGTACATTCTATGAGCTATCTATCGGAGAGTGAAGTCGAGTTATTTACCACACTCATGTGGACAATTAGTCTATTTTCTTCAGTTGACTTCCTCACCAAAACATATCAAAATTACATGATTTATACGTTTTTGGAAGGCTATCTTGTGTAATTTTTGGATGTCAAATTTGGCTTTCCAAGGTTCTATGCTTTGTAAGCTATCACCCTGAGAGTGAAGTCCAATGCTTCAGCATAATTATGTGGACATGTGTATTTTTCTCAGTTGCATTTTTGGACCAAAACATATTCAGGTTGAGTGATTTATAGCTTGTTGCAAAGAGCTCTTTGTTGAGGGTGCTTTAACAAATCCATAATTACATTTTATTTTCCAACTGACATACAAGGTCTCACTGCATGCTTCTTGTTGTGCATAGGAGTAGTCGCTCTCCACAATTGGTATCAAAGAAAAATTGGCTCAAAAATTTCATAAAAAAACAATAGAGCTGACACAAAGAAAAAGAAGATGTACAAAGCAAGAGGGTGCTTCACAAACTCAAGAGCCAAGGACTATATAACGACTCAAGGAAACTCTCAAAGTTTTTGATAGTCTTCAATGGTTGTGTGGGCTCAACAATTGAAGATTAAGGAACTAAGTGATGCTTTAGCTTTTATTAACACAATAGATGAAGACAAAGATCTTGTGTGTTTCAATCTCAATGGATTGATAGAAGAGGAAAGATGAAAGCCATTTATAACTTAATCACTTGAGAGATGCATATGTAGCTTTTGAACTACTAATCCCTCATCTTGTAAAATATGAGCTTAGTTTTGGTGTCCCCAAAGGAAAGGAAAACGGCAACCACAAAGAGGTCATAAAAACTCCAATTATAATAAAAAAAATTCAAAGAAAACAAGGATGGATCAAATTGAAACACATAAGGAAGAGGTCAAGGAACAAGTAGATGAAGGAGACATGGCTCCTAGAGCTCTTATAAAAGTATGTCATGCTATCATTGTGGTAACACATGACACTATGATAGTGATTGTTGGCTAAAACATTGAAGACTAATTGAAGGCAATCCAAGGATTCAAAGCAACTATGCAAGCACTTAAAGTGAAGGAAACGAGCACACATTAATTACAATGAGACGTGTATAAAAGCTCTTATTAGGTAACCATATGTCATACCAAAGAAGTTTGTTCAATAATCTAAAATACCAAGTGGAAAAGGCTGTGTTGAAATATGTAATCATACTCAACACACAATTGAACATACTAGAGATATAAGGCTTGAAGATGGCAATGTAGAAAAGGTACTATCTAATATTTTTCATGGTCCTACAATTTCAAAGAACTCATTTTTTGTAGTAAAAATGGTAGAGAAGGGTTATCATGACATATTCAATGATAATATGTGCTTCATGAAGATCCAAAGATAGGTTTCAAGGTCATTTCTCAAGGTAGAAGAGAAGGAAGGATGCTCTCTTTGGACATCCAACATCCAAATGGAAATGTCATGTTTATTCAATTTTTGAACAAGAAGATTTTGGGTCTAATACCATTCAATAGGACCAACTATGTGGTGACCAAATGTTGTGGACATGATACATACTGATATATATGCTCCTACACAATATTTGTCACTAGATAGTAATAGCCTTTTTTTCACCTTCATTGATGATTTCTAGAGATACATATGGTTGTTTTGTATAATGCAAAAATCAGATATGTTTTGTATATTCAAGGGATTGAAAACTCAAGTTGCGAAAGAATGAAGAGTTTCTATCAAAACAATAAGGGCTAATGGTGAAGGGGAGTACTTCTCAAAAGAGTTTTTAGATTTTCTACAAGAGAATGGGATTAAAAGGTAGCTTACTTGTGGGTATACACCTCCACAAAATGGAGTAGGAGAGAAAAAATAGGCGTCATTGAATGAGAGGTAAGGGTACCATTATACAATGGGGCAGAAGGTACCACAACCCCCATTTACTTGATGAATAAGTGCACAACATCAAAATACATAAGTTGACACCAAAGGAGATATATCTCATTAAGAAAAGTGATCTTAAATACCTATAAGATTTTTTATGTGTTTTCTTTGTTCACATTCCATTAAAAGTTAGAAAAAAGATTGAACCAGGGTCAAAAAATGCATTTTTATCGGCTACTTGATGGAGCAAAAAGGATATGCATGTAACAACCCTACAATAAAGGAAGTAATTGCCTATGAGATGTCGTTTTTGATGAACTAAGAGCATGGTATAAAGAAGAGGAAAAGGAAAAGGTGCTTGAGGAAGATTTTGTTGATCATGCACAAACTAATCAAAGACTACTTCAACAGTGAAGGACAAAAGTTTCACATCTAGGGGCATCTACATAAAATGAGCAATGTTTAACATAGTAAATAAGACTTAGATTTCTTTTTTTGTATTAAAAAACAAGCTTATAGTAGAGTTTTTGAAGCAATTTTTGTTTGAAACAATGAGCTAGATGCAAGTGAAGAGGAATATGAAGAGGTGATCACTCCCACAGTAAAGTTGAATATTGAAGAGGAAACATTTGAAAGTCAATGAAAGAAGATCTTGAAGGAGAAGGTATCCAATTCAAATGCTGAGTTATGATAGTTTCATGGCAGAAATGTTTGCATACATGATGCACGTCATTAAAGAAAAAGAGTTTGAGCTATATGAAGAAGCTTTCATAAAAAAGGAATGGAACCCAAGCTATTAAAGAGGGGATCAAAGATCTCACAGATAGAGACACATGAGAGATATTGCCAAAGAAAGAAGGTATGAAGATTATTCCAAACAAATGGGTGTTCAAATGAAAGAGGAATCTTGGTGGTTCACTAGCTTATCATAAAGCTAGATTGGTTGCCAAAGGATTTAAAAAGTCACAAGGAATATATTATGATAAAATTTGCAGCCGAATTACAAAGATGGAAAAGATTTGAACTTCAATAGCAATTGGTGCTTCAAGGACGTTCTCATTATAACAACTTGACATAAAAAATGCTTTTCCCAATCGAGAACTACAAGAAGTGATATATATGAGTCAAATGGTTTGGTTTCAAGATGAAAACCATACAACTTTATTTGTAGGTTGAAGAAGGTACTTTGAATGTTGAAGCAAGCACCACGAGCATGGAATCAAAGATTGATAGAGTCTGGAACTAAGTGTGGATACGACCCAAGTACTGTAGATTTTTCCATTCTACATGAACAAGGAAAAAAGTAAAGAGATATAACATATGAAATTACATGGATTAAAGATACCAAAGAAAATCTTCATAATGAATTTTAAAATTTTAGATTTTGGAGAGCGAAAATATCTTTTAAGAACTAAAGTTTTTTATAAAAAAGGTGGCATTTTGCTGATGCAAAGGAAGCACATGATGAATGTTCTTTTCAGATCCACAATGAGTCAATGCAAACCACTGACTTAGTTCATGGATACAAATAGATAGATTTGTTCGAATGGTAGAAAACTATTCAAAGATCCAATGATGTAAAGAAGCATCATAGGATCACCAATTATGCAAAGATTACAAGACATGATCTATCTTATGTTGTTGGTGTACTTCTTAGGTTACAAAATCTTTGAAAAGATAACATTTGATATCCGCTAAGAGAGTGTTTTGATACATAAAACCACCAATTAGTGACGCCTTATTTTAAGAGATTGATGAAGAATTGCATGTCAAAGGATTTGATGATGCTAATTGGGAAGTTTTGAAGGAAGATAGGAGATAAACCTAAGGTTATATGTTCATGATATAAAGAAAACCTATTACATGGAGCTCAAAGAAACAACCTACTATTGCACTTTCATCCATGGATTGTGAATATACAGGATTGGCATCTTCCACATTTGAATCAACGTGGATAAAAAAACTTTTGGATGATTTTAAAGTGCATGTTGGAACCATTCCTATATAGGATAATAATATGTTAAGTATGTAGTTAGAAAGAGAACCTATGTTTCATGCTAGGAGTAAGAACAAAGATGCCCATTGTCATCATGTAATAGAAAAGGTACTAAGCAAAGATGTGGAGATAAGGTTCATCGAAACCAAATAACAGATTGCAAAAACGTTAATGAAGCTCTTTGATGCTTCTAAACTAAAAGGTTTCAAGGATATGATGATTTTGTAAGACATGGTAGAAGATGATTTCCAAATGAGCATGAGGAGGAGTGTTGAAGATAAATGTGCAAGCTCATTTCTCATTAACTATGCTTTGATAAACTTACCAATTCTATACTTCATCTACAAGTAACAAAGGAGAGGTCTTTGAACCTTCTATACACATGTGAAACTTATGTACGATTGTTTCTTGATACAAACTCTATAATGAGCCCAAAATTGGAGATATTTCTCAGAAAGGGGTTTTCAAGTTGCGGTTCAAATTTCTCTTGCACTTTGGTTGGAACACTGATGCTGACAACTAATTGCAAGGATATCTAAGACACAATTCTAGCCTCTAATTTCCATGCACACTTGAGTAATCCCTTTGATATTGAGACTCATCCCTTTGTTATGAACAAGGGCTTTGTACCATAGTATGCAACGTTCTTTTGAAATGTATATCCAAATTAATTAAAGATCTTTGACTGTTGAATTAGATAGAGATATATTGCATGCAACTCTAGTAAATCAATGTCATTCTTAAACATAATTTCTCCATTCACTAATAAAGGAAGGGTGAAACTAAAAACAATAAGAAGAGAAAGAGGCAAGAGACCCTAGTATTCGGATTCGATCAGAAGCCATTTTGTCATTTTTTTTCTTCTCATAGACTTTTCAAACCGTAGATCACATTTTACAGATGCACGTTGTGAGATCCTTATCTCAGTGCACATGTACTCATTTTTTAGGTTTAAATACTCATTGGAAATCTTATGTCATTTGCTATTTGTTTCAAAAATAGCTCCCTTAAAAATGGTACATTGTATGAGTTATCTATCGGAGAGTGAACTCGAGTTATTTAGCATACCCATGTGGATAATTAATCTATTTTCTTCAGTTGCGCTCCCTCATAATAACATATCAAAATTAGATGAATTAGACCCTTTTGGAAGGTTATCTTGTGTAATTTCTGGATCTCAAATATCGCTTTCAAACATTCTATACTTTGTAAGTTATCACCTTAACAGTGAAGTCTAATGCTTTAGCACATTTTTGAGGACACATATTCTATTTTTATTAGTTGCATTTTGGGACCAAAACCCATTCAATTTGAGTGATTTATAGATTCTCCCAAACAGATCTTTGTTGAGTGTGCTTGAAGAAATATGTCATTCCATTTTAGTTTTGAATTGACATTAAAAACCAATCCAAGGCATATGTTTCATTCCAAGCTAGACATAGACAGGCTCACTACATGCTTCTTGTTGAGCATAGGAGTAGTCATTCTCTATAGTTGGTATTAAAGAAAAATTGTTTCAAAAGCTTTTTCAACAAGGATAGATCATAAAGAAAGAAAAAGAAGATGTACAAAGCAAGGTGGTGCTTCACAAACTCAAGATCAAAGGAATATATAACTACTTGAAGAAACTCTCAAAGTTTTTGATAGTCTCAAATGGTTGTGTTGGCTCAACAATGCGAGATTAAGGAAACAAGTGATGCATTCGCTTCTATTAATACAATAGTTGAATATGAACATCCTCAGTCTTTTACTTTCAATGGATTGACAAAAGAGGAAAGATGAAAGCCTTCTATAACTTCCTAACTTGAAAGATGCATATCCAGTTTTTTAACTACTAATCCTTCATCTTGTCACATATGAGCCTATCAAATGGAAACACATAAGGAGAAGCTAGAGGAATAGTTAGAGGGAGAGATGAAGGCTCCTACAACTCTTGTAAAGGTAAAACATGCTATCATTGTGGTAACATAGGACACTATGCTAGTGTTTCTGGGCTAAAAGATTGAAGGCCAATGGGAGGCTACCAAATGGTTAAAAGCATCTATGCAAGCACCTCAAGCAAAGAAAAAAAGACTCATTAATTGGATTGAGACATGTTTATAGAGGCTCTTATGAAGATGAGAAATATAGTCCATTGATTCAAGTAACCGTATCTCATTCCAAGGAAGTTTTTCACTAATCTAAAAGTAACAACTGGAAAGGGATGTGTTGAAATATGTGATCATACTCAATACATGATTGAATATAGTAGAGATACAAGGCTCTTAGATACCAATAGAAAAGCGGTACTATGAAATGTTCTTCATGGTCCTTCAATTTCATAGAACTTGTTTTTTGTAGGAAAAATGGTACAGAAGGGTTATCATGTCATATTCAAAGAGAAGGTATAGTTGAAGAAGAATTCAAAAGAAGGATTCAAGGTTATTTATCAAGGTTGAAGAGAAGGAAGGATGTTCACTTTGGACATCAAACATCGTGATGCAAACATAATGTACATTAAATTTTGGATCAAGAATATTTCAGATCTAGAATTATGGCATAGAAGGATTGTTCATGTCAACATTCCAAAGTTGAAGGACATGAGAAAACATTGAGTGGTAAGATATCTTCGGAAATTCAATAGTGTTGGACTATATGCATTTTGTGAAGCTTTTCAACTAGGAAGAAAACAAGGCCGTCATTCAAGAAAACCAATTATGTGGTTCCAAATGTCTTGGACTTGATACATATGGATGTAAGCAGCCCTACCCAAGATTCATCACTAGTTGGTAATAGAGTTTTTGTCACCTTCATTGATGACTACTCAAGATGCATATGGTTGTTTTGTATGATGAAAAAATGAATTATGTTCTGTATATTCAAGGGATTGAAAACTCAAGTTGAAAAAGAAAGAGGACTCTCTATCAAAACCATAATGGCTAATGGTGCATGAGAGTACCTCTCAAAAGAATTTTTATACTTTCCAAAAGAGAATGGGATCAAAAGGTAGTCTACATGTAGGTATACACCTCTGCAAAATGGCATAGTTGAGAGAAAAGATAGGGAAGTTAGTGAATGAGAGGTAAGGGTACCATAATACTATTGGGATGAAGGTACCACAATCCCCATTTACTTGATGAATAGGTGCACGACATCATAGATACATAGATTTTAAAAAAAGGACATATATTTGGGTAAGAAAACTGATCTTAAATACCTCAAAGTGTTTCCATGTGTTTTTTTTGTTCACATTCCATGAAAGGTTAGAAAAAGGTGGATTAAGGGCCAAAAAATGCAATTTTATGAGCTACTTTATGGAGAAAAAAGGATATAAGTATAACAACCCTACAAGAAAGGAAGTAATAGTCTCAAGAGATGTGCATTTTTATGAACTAAGACTTTGGTATAATGAAAAATTAAAGGAAAAGGTTCTTCATGAAGATTGTGTCGATCATGAAGAAACTAATCAAAGACTTATTCAGCAATGAAGCACAACAATTTCACATCTAGAGGCATCTACATGAAATGAAGAATGTTTAGCATTGTTGGTGAGACTTAGAATTTATTCTTTGTATTCAAACCAAGCTTATTGTAGAGCTAAAGAAGCAACTGTTGCTCAAAACAATAAGATGCTCAAGCGAAGAAGAATATGACGAGGTGATCACTCCCACAGTAAAGTTGAATAGATTAGAGAAGGAAGTTTTGAAAGGCAATGAAAGAAGTTCTTCAAGGTGATATCGAAGTCAAATGCTGAGTTATGATAGTTTCATGGCAAAAATGTGTGCATACATGATGCATGTCATCAAAGAAAAAGAGATTGAGATATATGAAGAATCTTGCACAAAAACGCAATCGACTGAAGCTATTAAAGAGAGATAAAAAATCTTATAGATAAACACACATGGGAGCTATGTTGAAATTAAAGAGGAATGTTGATGGTTCACTAGGTTATAAAAAAAGTAGAGTAGTTGCCAAAGGATTTAAGAAGTCACAGATAGAAGTTTCAGCTAGATTGCAAAGAAGAAAAGAATTAGAACTTTAATAGCGTTTTGTTTATCAAGGATGTGGTGATTACATCAACTTGACATCAAAACTTCTTTTATGAATTAGGAACTAAATGAACTGAAATATA
Source organism: Ceratopteris richardii (assembly GCA_020310875.1). Classification (NCBI taxonomy): domain Eukaryota; kingdom Viridiplantae; phylum Streptophyta; class Polypodiopsida; order Polypodiales; family Pteridaceae; genus Ceratopteris; species Ceratopteris richardii. The sequence continues at coordinate 108,614,941 of CM035421.1, forward strand.
TGAGTCAATTGGAAGATGAAAACCATACAACGTTATTTCCACAATGAAGAAGGTAATTGATATGTTCAAACAAGCACCATAAGCATGGAAACAAAGATTGGTAGAGTATCTAGTAAGTGTGGATACCACCCAAATAGTGTAGATTTTTTATTGCACATAAAGAAGGAAACAAATAGAGAGATATAGGGAATGATGTTACATGGATTAGAGATACCAAAGCAAATCTTAAAGAGGATTTTAAAATTTCAAATCTCAAAGAGCTGAAATAATTTTTAGAAACTGAAGGTTTTTATCAGAAAGGTGGCATTTTGTTGATGCAGAGGACGTAGCTAATGAATGTTCTTTTCAAATCCAGAATGAGTGAACACAAACCACTCCATGGACACAAATAGAGAGAATTGCTCAAATGATGCAAAAGTATTCGAGGATGTAATGACATAAAGAAGCATCATAGTATCATGAATCTATGCAAACATTACAAGATCTGATCTATCTTATGTTGTTGGTGTAGTTTCTTAGCTTACCCAAGATCGAAAAAGCAAACATTTAATATTATCCAAGAGAGTTTTTTGATACATTAATCATCCAATTAATCATGCCTTGTTTTGAGAGTTTGGTGAAGAATTGCACATCAAAGGATTTGATGATATTGATTGGGTAGTTTTGGAGAAGATAGAAGATCAACATAAGATTATAGGTTCATGATAGGAAGCAAACCCATTTCATGGAGCTCAAAGAAAAAACCTACTGTTGCACTTTCATCCATGGATTCTGAAATATAGGATTGACATTTTTCACTTTTGAAGCAACTCAGTTAAAAGAAATCTTTTGGATGATCTTAAAGTGCATGTTGGAACCACTCCTTTATATGGTAATAAATGATATCAAGTATGTACCTGTCCATAGAACCCATGTTTCATGCTAGGAGTAAGCACATAGAGGTCCACTGTCATAATGTAATGGAAAAGGTACTAAGCAAGATGTGGAGATAAAGTTCATCAAAACCAAAGAGGAGGTTGAAAAAATGCCTACAAAGCTCTTTTATGTTTCTAAACTCAAAGGTTACAAGGATAAGAAAATTTTGCAACACATGGTAGAAGATAACTCCCAACTACGCTTGAGGGGGAGTGTTGAAGAAATCTGCAAGCTCATTTTCTCATTAACTATGCTTGGATAAACTTAGCAAATGTGAATGTAAAGGTGACTATAATTATAAGAATGAAAAGAAAATATCATCAAAATTCGTCATGAATATTGACTCCTTGTAGAGGGCAAACAAATGAAAGTGGTGACGTAAGAAATTGCAAACTTCTTCACATGTTCATTGGCCATAAAATGGAGTAGAAGCACGTTATCAACAAGGATAGAAATATGCATGCACCTTTAGTAGTCCAATTTGATCTTAGAAGCCATTTTCTCCATTTTTCCTCTCATAAACTATTTCTAGCTACACATCAGTTTGTACAAAGTAATGTTGTGCGATTTAGATCATAGTGCTTATGTAATCATTTATTGCATTTAAAAACTCATTGGAAACCTTATCCTCTTTACTTTTTTTTTGTTTCAAACATCATATTCAAAGGCTTCGTATTTGGTGAGTTGTCAGTCTTAGAGTATAGTCTAGTTTTTTAACATACCTATATGGATAGGTAGTCTAATTTTGGAGATTTATTTTATTTGTCATACCTTGGCATTGAAGGTATAAGGCATCTTATCTCCAATCTTGAACTACCTTTAGCTACCACATGAAAGGTATTCCTAAGATCATCTCGTAATTACCTCCTTTGCCAAACAGATATAGGGCTAAGGTATTTTAAAATTCTACTTTGCATGTGGTTAAAATCACATTTTCTAGGATTCCTAAAGGGTCTTCTACATGACCATCAACTAGTTGTAGTTTCATTGAGGTTGGTGTTAAGGCAGGTTTTCCCCATTTTTCCTAAACCTTTTTAGTAGCTATTCCTACTCCAACACACATATCTTTTATGGCCTTATTCATATAGCCTCAAAACGTGATTGGAAGAAAATTATTTCCTTCATCACCTTCACTAAAGTCTCCAAGTTTTTCCACAAGTTTTTTAATACTTGTTGTTCCTTCAATTTTAAAGTCTCCAAGTTTTTCCACAAGTTAATTAATACTTGTTGTTCCTTCAATTTTCTCTTCGTGAGTTCAGGCGCTTTGTTCCTTCGAGTTCAACTGACTCGTCAATTTCATCTAGAGATGGGGCTTTACTTGCAAAAACTCTTATATGGTTAAAAAACCATTAACTTTAGTTTTCTTCAACTCTTTTAGAGTGTCCAATAATTTCTTTGAAGTTCTCCTCTCCTTGCATCTTATTATAGGGGCATGGAAGAAATCTCACTTTTGTTCATACTCACCCATATAATTAGGAAGTGTAGTAAAGCTTCTGGCTTCATCCCTATTCTTATCTTTGTTGGAGAGACCCTCAAATTTAAGGTTCTGCTCCATCATAAGTTGATTCTTTTAAGCATTTAGTTCTGTGAAGGGAGAGATTTCATCTTCAGTTTCCTTCCACCTCTCTTATTGAAGTTTGGTCCAAACATCATGTGGAAAATTAAATTCCACTTCTGAGATCATAGAGTTTATATTTATTTTATCCACAATCCTAATTTCTCTTCAACTTCCTGCATTGGTTCGAATTTTTTCCTTTTCTATTTGAAGTTTTCCAAACATCCCTAGAATGTCTCTTCTGGTATTCTCCTCTCAAAAAGCTTTGATGTTGATTGTTGTAGCATATTGTGAGCACCTTTGATGAATTTCTTATATATTTAGAGTCTTTCCTTATCTAGATGTCCTCTTAGCTAAATATGGTCATGTTGCTCTAGAGAAGGTCTTGTATCTACTAGACTAATATGATTTCAGCAACACCTTTAAATATTCAGGCATAGGATCACCTAGGATTGATCCTACTCGATCCATGGTTTGTTCTTCCTTCACCACATCCATGTTTTGCTTGGCTAGAATATTTAGCCTTGATTCATTGTTTAGGATGCACTTCTCTTTTTCCTCAACCAACTTTTGATCATAGGAATAAAAATATACGTAGCTCTATTCATAGCCTTGTTTTAGGTTATCTAAGCTAATCAATGGGGTCACAGGTACTACTGCTCTTTCTAGATTCACTTATGCTTGTGTATACTTGATTAGTAGTACTTCATTTTGAGGGTGTGGTTGGGCATACCCTAGAAAAGGTTGGGGTTGAGTGTACTGCTACTCATAAGGCCTTTGGTTCATGGTTGGTCCTTGGTATGGGAACATTTTTAGTTTTCATTAAACTGACTAGCGTATGGTTGCTCAATATCAAAGTAGAGATTCGGTGCTTGCGTTGGCTGCCTATTGTATCAATATGGTTGTGGAAGAACAAGTCCTCGTCACAAGAAATAGATGGGTGGTCTTCTCCACATTTCATGCATCTTCTTAGCATTGGCATTCTCATAGCTTAAGTATGATAGGGTTTTTGTCCTTGGTAGTTTTGAACTCCTAGTTTTTTAGCCATTCAATCCGCTAATTCATCAACATTTTTAGATTGGAGACACATTAATAGATGTATTATCACACTTTGTTGGAGTTTGGGGAATCTTCAAGTGATGTTCAAATAAGCACGACTCCAAAAGTTTCATATTGAATAAAAAATTCATCTACCTACTCTGCTCGTAGGACTTGTTTGAACTTCATCATGTGATTGTTTCGATCTCCTAACCTGTCATAATGGTTTTTGATGAACTTTTCCACCAGGTAAAGTCTTAGTCTTCTACATACCTCATGAGATCGAGGAATGGCTTGAACTAGAAGATGCATAATAAGGCCTCTTCCTAATGGGGTTCTCAAAGGAAAGGGTGGTTGGTTCATCATCTCGCTTTCCAAGTGAGTATTGGGTCTACCACCTATGTTTTTCATGGGGAATTCAGCATGTCATCTGAGTGGAACACTTTACTAACTATTTACCCTATGAAAGTTTTTTCTTGGCTTTGTTGCTGCCCTTGAGGATTTTGGTAGGTGGTTGCATGATCGCTTAGAGGGAATACACGTAAACCCATGTACTGCAGCCTAGATGTCTCTAGATGGGTAACTTCCAAACATCTTCTTTTGTTTTGACCCCAATAAGTGACTCTAAAAGAGTCTTTAAGATCATGCAATTCACAGATGGTAGCAAGGTTTACATTGCTTTTCACTATGGGTGAAATGTCTTTCAACAATTTACATATTTTAGCAACCAGATAGATATCCATGAGATCATTATCTTGAGGGATTTAATCTCCTCTTGAGATATTCACTACGACCGATCTTCCTCTTGAGGTAGTCACAACTTCTCCATTATAACTCCTAGTTGGATTACTACGTTCCTCACTCTCTCCTCTTTCATTGATTCTATCTGGATGCTTAGTCACGAAATATAATTGCACTTGTTTCTCCATATTAAAGTACTCCCTCAAATTTCACAAGTCGTCTTCAAAAAATTTCAAGTCTCTTGAGTTCCTAACTCTTATAACTCACATATTAAGAACATTTACGTAAATAGAAACTTCATCATAGTTTGTGGAGACATATTCTAGTGAAGTCCTGTATTCACCTTCTATTATAGACATGAGTTCTACTAAATGGATAGAGCTATGTATGTCTTCAAACGCCGTAAATAATTCATCTTCTTAGTCACTAGAAGTGTTAGAATAAGTAGAGTAAGTAGAGTGAATGCTTCTTTGGGTTACACTCACTCTCGAGAATATCATGCTTCTGTGGCTCCCTAGGTCACATCCACATGGTAGGTTCATTCACAATTTGGGGGTCTTATTCAGTCTTTCTAACCCTAATTCTATATTTGTTTCTCTCATTATTGTATCAAGTCTTGGAAAACTCTTTGCTTGATATTTCAGTATTGAAATTCCTCAGCAATTTCAATTCAAATTCAATAAGGGTTTGTTCATTAATTCCTTGACATATGATACTTAGGACTTTCACGATACATGATACTTGGAATTTCCACGATACATGATACTAGACCTCCACAATATGATATCTAGAGCTTAGTGATATAGGATAAAAGGCACCTCCCAATACACAACACATGATACGAGGGGTACATTATACACCATACCCTAGATCCAAATGACACACGATATTATTGGTAGAAAGGATACACCATCTATGATACTAGGTGTGTATGATACACATTACTTTGAGTCAAATCATATAGGATACACATCACACACATGCGATACATGGAATATCAGTGTTACACAATATAGGGGGTGATAATACTCGACTAGGAAATATAAGATATCTCAGTATTGAGATACACTCCATGTGTAAGATATCAACGATACATGATACCTTCCAAGTATGCAACACACGAGAATTTGGCATCATGATACCAAACTCAATGGGTCATGATACTTGGACTTTTACAAGTCGGTTTTAGTTTGTTCTTTGTGCCCTTCTTGACATCCATATGTGCTTGTAGCTAGAAATGTACTCCAAATATACCTTAAACATACCTAACGATACTGAGTAGGTGGTTTTCTACCCCATTGAGTGATCAAACAAGAAAATGATATGTTCACAACGGAGTGCTCACCTCAAAGAGTACTCTATCCTTGTCAAAACTTGTAAAGGGAGTTCTAAAATAAAGTGAGAGAGATAAAGAGAGAGAGAGAGGGAGAGAGAGAGAGAGAGATAGAGAGAGACAACGAATAGGAGGCACAAAAAGAGGGTTAATAGCAGTAGAGAGATTGAGTTGTGGTGAAGCTAAAAAAAGGTAGTTTTGAACTCTAAATCATAGAGGTGGGGAAAGAGAGAGTGAGACAGAGAGAGAGAGAGATAGAGAGAGAGATAGAGAGAGAGTGGTAGAAAGGCGAGATGAAAGACACAAGGAGAGAAAGAAAAAGAGAAAGAGATGGAGAGAGAGAAAGAGAAGGGATCCATGTAGAAAGAGAGAGAGAAAAGAGGTCAATGAGAGAGAGAGAAAAGAATGAGAGAGAGAGAAAAGAAACAGACAAAAGAGATTTGATTTAATCATTTTCTTTTTGATGGTGTTATTAATTAATTAAGTAACCAATGAAAGGAATTAAAAAAAACAAATTCAATTAATTTATTTTAGACATTAGTGTAAGTAATTAATCAAAACTCAAAATAAACGTAATTAAGAAGGAAAATAGAATTACGTAAATAAAAAGTTAAAAGAAAATAAGAAAAACCAAAGAGAAAATAGAAAAAATAGAATTTTTTAAATAAAATAAATTACGAAAATAAGAAGCTAGGAAAGTAAGATGTATAAGTATAAAAGAACAAAAGAATTAGAAATAAAACAAAATGAAATAAAAAATGAATAAAACAAAAACAACATAGATATGGTTAAAATTAAAATATAAGTTCTTTTTCATGAGAGGCTCATTGAATTTTTTTTTAGTTATCTGAAGAATTAAAGTAAAGAGAAAAGTGAGAAGAGAAGAGCTTTTTCGCCCTATAGCTAAGATGTTCAAGCACTATTTTTCATTTGCACTATAGCAGAACACATCGCTAGTTTTTTATCAATCACCATCACTTGGATAGTGATTGACTTCGTATATTTACTTCCACATTGATGATTTCAAGATGAGCCATGATGTATTGTTTGTTAGCAAGACATCTCTTTTGTTTGCAAACATTTGATCTAGTGTTGATGAGTACAATGTTTTTACTTTGGGTCACTTATTTACTTCCATTATGATCTCATACTAGACAAGGTGCTCCCACGATCACATGAAAAGTGTTTCCTACACCCTCATGAAGCACACATGATGAGCCACCCATCACACTATTCTCGAGGAAAGGAGCAGAGCATGTGAATGCTACCAATGGGACAGGGACAAGATGACCCCACCCAAGGGCATGATCTAGCCCTACTACTCATTCTACCATCGTGATCGACCTCCCATCCAATACCTTTGAACACGACATGAAGCGAGGCGGTTGCCCCACAGATAGTAGATCCTCGACTTGCCACCCACATCTTTAGTTCATAGAGATTACTCATATTTATGTTTTTTCATAAAACTAAATGCAAAGATATTTTAAGTAGACGAATCCATAACCTCTTTTTAGATCTAACTTCTAGGTATTTGTTTCTTCAAGTTTTGTCTTTATTTGCATTGTTACATGCATATAAAAAGAATGATTGTTTTTGCTACCTAGTTTGATCGCTCATATTTTGATTTTAGTCTAAACCTTTTTTTTGGGCACTTTACTCAATCATTAGTTACATTAAAAGAACCACTAGTTTCATAGATTAGATAAAAAAAACAAAAACATTAACAATATCTCAAAAAAACATTTAAAGAAGAAAAACTAAACTCAAAGGCACATTAAGTTTTGAAATTGAAAAGGAAAAAGAAATCATACTTGAGATTTAGAAAGGAAATTAAGAAGGATTGAGTTCAAGGAAGAAGTTAATTCAAGTAACCAAGATCAAAAGAAGTGATAAACCAAGTCCTGATCCAGTGAATTAAATTCAAAAGATCAAAGCTAAAGAAAAATAATTACAGTTCTTTTAAAGATCTTGGTTGCAGACAAAAATTCACCAAGATGATCTCCACTCTATTGGGAAATGTGTCAACTGAAATTAATGTTAACAGCCAACTTTTAGACAACATCAAATTAAAATGATCGATTAGACAAGGGTGCCCATTGGCTTCCCCTCTATTTACCATTGCCATGGAAGGGCTTAGCCAGTTGGTGGAGCAATAGGTGGAAGTTGGTAATATCAAAGGCCTCTTGTTACCCCATAACCATGGCTAGATCACCATGAGACTTTTCACCGACGATATGAACATGTTTATCCACAATGACTATACAAGTCTAGAGATGTTTTGGAGGTCCCTAGACACTTTTTGCAAAGCCGTTTGGATCCAAAATCAACCACTGAAAGACCACTTTTCTGAGCTATTGTCAAGATGCAACCTCACCTTCTCTTTGAACATGGCTGCCAAAACATTCCCCCAAGCCAGGTCTTCTGGCTTTTTGGGATTCCCTTGGATTTTGGTATCTCGATGGAGCAGTGGTGGAATTGGGTCCTGGCCAAGCTTGAAAGCAAGCTAAACTATTGGAGAGGTATGCAAATCAATCTCGTGGGTCGTGCAATGGTGATTAACACATTCCTCATTTCATCGACCATTTACTTCCTCTCTTGTTGGAGACCGAAAGTGCAAGAGCTATACAAACTAGAAAGTACTGGGAGAAAATTCCTTTGGACAGGAGACCACAACACGAGGGGGTGCATAAAATCAAATGGTCCATCTGCACTAGCCAAAGGGATAGTGGAGGCCTTGGTATTCTAGACAGGATTGCATGGCTACCAAACTAGCGGCAAAATGGATGATTAAGGCGTGATGCAACGGGGAGACTTCATGGGCCAAACTGACCTTCAAATAAAAGAATGCATTGACTTTTATGGGATCCCCAAATTGGAAGAATAATGACATTCTCACCCTTTTTTTTGCCCCAATCTTGGTTTCCTAAAAGGCTCAAACCTAGTGTGCTCCCTATGGAAGACTTGGAATAAAGTAAAGAGCTCTATAAGAATTAGTGAAGATTGGAAGTGGGTGGCTGCTATCAGACAAAATGAATCTATTTGGTTTTCGATCCACGGCATCAGGAATTTTGATTCTTGTAACGTTCAAAGTGTCAAGAGCCTCTAGAACAAAGACTTCAAAGAATGGAAACATCTCTAGAAACAAGACACCAACCAATGGGTCAACTTCGAGGATATCGACCCTAGCATTAGCATTACTTATGAAGAATGGAATATTTTACAAAGTAGACATCTTTCCTGGGACCGTTCTAACGTGCTTCTTCTCATGGGACATGAATCACCATGTTCACTCGGTCACAAGTAGCATAATGGTAATTTCCTAACAGAAATCCCGAATATCAAAGGAAACATTGATTATGAGATCAACCTCAACAAGAAGTGGTGCCGTCATGGATGCGGCTGCGGTGGGAAATAAAGTTTATGGCTATCTGGCAACCTCTCATTGAAAACAAAAAGTATGTCCTCTTATGGCAAATTCTTCATCGGGAAATCTCGATCAACCTAAAGGCTAGCAAAATTTATTGGGTGTCTCGCTGGTGCAAGCATTGTCCCTAGTCCATTCAAGATTTTGGTCACATCTTCTTTCTTGTTCCAACTCCAACAGGCTCTGGCATATTGTTGGAAAGAAAAATAGACTTCAGAAACATATAAGATGGAAACAAGCTCTGCTGCGATAAGCAATCAGTTACTGGGTGACCCTCTGGAATGCCATCAGAGGGGAGGTCCTCTGGAGGATCTGGTAGGAAAGATGCGCTTATAACTTTGGGGACTCCCCCAAAGAGTGGTCCATTGAGCAATCATTGTTCCTCCTCCGTAAAGAAATCGCCAACTCTAAGAAATCTCCCCCTTCAGGCATTATAAAGTGCTCCTTCTGATCAATAACAATATTAAAACCAAAAGGGGCCCACATGAGGGTGATGAGAGGGCGATTAACCTTCTTGGTAATGCCATCTAAACTTTGTAAGACCTACCCCCACTTTGTGGGACTTGGGGGTCCCATGGGCACTAGTCCCTTCACTTTTACTTTTCTTTTCCTTTTATTAAATACAAGCCCGAGAGAGTAGGCTAAGGTTGAACTTCCTTTATTAAAAAAAAAAAGATAATTAGAGTTGATTGAAGCCATAAAAGAAACTAAACAACTTGAAATTTTCACACACTCAGACCCTAGATGAAGAATTTGCTTAGATAGTTGATCTAAAATTAGATAGAACTTTAGATCCACCCTCAGTTACTACCTCAAGACTCACCGAGTTTCTTCTTTGACCTCTACTCTAGGTTAAGAGGAATAGTTGAGCCACTTATCTCAACTTCCTCACTTGGACCTAGACTCTCTAAAGCTTGACTTGGTGATTTCATTTTTCAAGATTTGAAGTGATAAGGACATGATTGAAGTTGAGAGAAGGAGTGAGGATGCTGGCAAGAGATTTGGAGAAATTGAATATTGGACAATGGTTAGGAGACAAGAAGAGGAAATTTCCCAAATGATGCAATAGTGGGCACTACTTTATGGTAGTTTTGTAAAGATTGCTCCATTACAACCATGAGAGATACTTGTTCTAGTAGAACCAAATGTGTCTGCAACACAAGCTACGACTAATGTTGCATGCACATCATGCATACCACTAGAATCCTAACTAGAGGTTTTGAGCAAGAAGAGAGAAAAGGTTATGAGAATGCAAGCCTCTATGTCCAAAGATATTTCCAACTTACATAATAAGGTCTACTCCATGGGTTATCAAGACCCCATGCCTACTCATCCAAGCACTAGTTATATAGATCCATTCAAAAGAAATACAATGCCAATGCCTAATATTCAAGGATATACCATAGCTTAGGCTATACCTCAAGTGCAACCTAATCCTCAACAAACTCCTGCTCCACCACTTCAGACCATATATCTAAGAAATATTGGGCCATTTGATGAACGAGGAATTGGGGGATCTGGAGGAGGAAAGAGCTGTGTCTCGTATGATGCATATGAAAATTTTTCCTATGCATGTGAGGATCTAAACAAGGCTAAAAAACATCAATTATAAACAGACATGGATAAGAAGCTTTGTGACTTCATGACCTTGCATACTCTACTTGTAAGTTGGGGGAATGGATGAATGAATAAATTGTATGAGAATTTATTAAGTACAAATGCTAGCACATGCGCAGCCCAATTTGACCCATTAAAAGAAGGAGATGAACAAGACATTAGGCCATGAATGCAAATGAACTACCCAATAGAAGCTCTAGTTAAAGCCAAAGATGCGATCATGTAGAAGACTACTTGGTATGATGACTCATGTCTATTTTTGCACTCATGTATGTGTGTTTCTGTATATCTATGTGTATATGTTTATGCATGTACATGTGTGTATATGCATCTTTATAAATTTAAAGTTTTGTTTTGTATACTGATCCTATTTCTGGAGATTAAAATAAAAGCAGATATTGTATGGCAGAAAGAAATAAAAGAAGATCTCACATACCACCTAACATGTGACACTATTTTTGCATAAAAAGGAATCATTTCCTCAAGAAAAGGTATGGAAAATAGTTTATACTAGTGTGATTTATAATTCTCATATGTTTAAAAATATTTTATATTGAATCTATGTAGCTTTTTTCATTAAATAGAGATGGGCTACTAGGAAGAAGAGAGTTGAATTAGGTCATATGATATGCTTAGGCCAAATGGGCCATCACAGTTTTGTTTCACCATCTATAAGTATATGTATTATTAAAACTATATTTTTTATGTTATTTAAAACACCAATCATACATTTGTTCTACTTGTTTCAATGTAGCAAAATTATTATGGTCATTATCCTATAAAAAAGAAAATTGAATATGCTACATATTGTAGATATCGACGTCTAAGTTAGCACATATGAGATCATATAGATGACTTTGTGAGTATTTTTAAATCTTATAAAGTTTTCTTTTTTATTTTTTATGATGTTTTATGTATTTTATTTATCAATTTTTGTTATATGTTATACACGAATGACATGCAGAGGCCAATGTGAACAAAGAGAAGAGAGAGACATAGAAGGAACGACATCTTTCATCACATAGTACTAACCCCTCTATCCATGATGTCCCTTGAGATACATCACATCATGTGGAAGATCATGACGATATGGTTGATGGTGATGATGTGAATGATCATGATGATGTGCATGATCATGATTAGGGGGTGATTCAAATGAGTGACTCTTTACATTATATGTATTATGTAAATTGAGACACACACACACACATACACATACATACATATATATATATATATATATATATATATATATATATATATATATATATATATATATATATATATATATATATATATATATATATATACATTCATATCAGTCATTTGTATATATATATATATATATACACTCATATCAGTTATTTTATTAACGTCAATTAT